>JAJEKV010000016.1:8616330-9072574 GCA_021234155.1 Isoetes taiwanensis | reverse complement strand
ATCAATTTGTAGCACCGTTCAGTTACGTATTGCTCATTCACGAAGCGGATGGAAACAATAAAGGAATATGGCTGTCCAATTTCACGAAGAACAATTGGAGCTGACCGAATATCCTGAGATGCATGGAGGAAGCTGGGCCCGAAAAATAGAAAGAACAAGATCGGCATGTATCTTGGTTAAGTGCGGAGATGAGACATCTAGAGCGAGATTTTGAAGCAAGGGCCATTGCTTAAAAGCGCGACACTAGAATATGAGGTTGAATCCCACCGAGCAATCGACAAGTGAAAGAAGCCAAGAAGCGGCCCGAGGAGTAAATGGGGAGTTCTGAGAAATGGACAGTGCTTATCGAGCCGAATGAATAGGATTTCTAGGCAGGCCCTAACAAGTCTATGCCGGTCTCTATATGTTGTTGGAATATTAAGGATCCAAACACGACGCAATAGCAGAAGCTTAGATCTATTAAAGACTAACAATCTAGACATTCTATTTACATTAGAAACATGGAAACATGAGACAAAGCGGGGCTTTTAGGTGTAAAGAACTATGAAATCCCTATTCTACGTGGAATTCTAAACCCCATTGTGGATCCTTATGGAGGATTAGCATGTTTGTCCATTCGGGCTTGTAGGAGATGTGGCGGTAATCCCACAAGGATAGAAGAAAATAAACAATTTACGGCTCTTAAATTCTGGTCGTTGGGTCATCAGGTCTGTGGGTGGGGCAGAGTGAGCTGAGCCAGATGGGTCATTGAATATGGTCATCTTTAATGGAGTTGGCCACTTCTGCGTCGATGGTTACACCTTTGAAGGCGATTCTGGAGGAGTTCACTTATTCGGTCTTAGATTACAGTCGGTGAACCACACTTGATGCATATGATCGAACTTCACCGGTTGGAGATTTTGAGGAGGCGAGAGTGACCATGCTCCACTTATAGTCACATTAGCGGCGCATAACATCCCTTGGAGAAGGAATCATAAATAGGGTATCGAATATAATGAGGCTAAAAATTTGGATTTTTCATCTTTAGAGTCCTTAATGGGCTCTGCGAAAAATCAAGGCATTGAATAATTAGCCATTACTAAAATTGCTGCTCTTAATAGGATTTGTCGGACGATTAACTAAATATGCATATGGAATACTCTAGGAAACTTGAGCACTCCAGCCCGGTCGTGTGGTATGGCGATGAGCTGAAACCTGCGGGAAAGATTGACAGCACCATGTTGCCAAGAATATAAGCGGTTAAACAAAGCTTGAGGCATGGATACAAAGCGGGAGCGGGTAAAACTTGAACAAAGGCAACACACTCATGAAATGGTTTTTGGAAGCACCTCGCTCCTCCAACCAAGGCCATGCAGCAGTTGCATACTTGGAAATGTATCTTTGGAAATGAGCAGGTTAGCATGGCCAAGCAAGGATATAGATGGATTGGTGAACATCTTAAAGATGGTGTTGGCAAAGCCCGGCACGATATCGGATCTCTTTAGCAAGCTACTCGCGGATGGTTTTAGGCTGCACCGGACAACAAACTTGATCACCAATTCACTAAGCAAGGTGGTATTTGCTGGATAATTATAGAACAATTGGTCGATCCCATTCTCGCTAAGTTATTCGCGGCAAGATCTTTGGTTCTAAACTTTTCGGCATAGACGAGAAAACGAGGATAAAATGCGAGGCAAGCGAGGATTGACCCAGGGAACATAAACCATAGACCATTTGCTTTCCACATTCACGGACCGATGATAGGAGTACTTCGAATCCGCAAGGAAAATCCTTGCTCTGTTTGGCTGATGACTTTGCTAAAGCATTTAATCTGGTTCCAGATTTAAGTATATCTGGAATTAAATCGACAGGGTTAGATGAATGGAGTGCGGGCTATAAGGCGGATTATAGAAGCAGTCCCGAGGGAAAGTGGTCTGGGTACATCTTGATCCGAGGATCAGGTTGCATACGTATAAATTATTTTGGTAACAAGTCGCAAAAACATGGAAAATAACATTATTTTAAATATTTAATACTCATGGGAAGAAATTTTAAAGCGAGCCTTGTTCGCTTCTGTGAAACTTCATCATAAAACACTTGATTCCCAAACAGAACCACTGAAAATTTAAATAGCGGAAACCTTACATTTAGCTGCGTGGCGAAACCCGATTCTTTACGAAACCAAAAATTTTTTTTACTTTTCCAGCGTAAGCGAAACTCTCGATTTAACTGCAGCAGGTTTGGCGTAAGCAAGCAGGAAGGTTTAAGCTTCACCGCGAATTTTTTTAAGCTGACGGATTCCTTTCTGTAACCAATTCGTAACCCAAAGCAAAATTCCTTTCTGGTATCTAAACAGCAAAATATTTTGGGCGTATTTTTGGCGTAGCGTCAAATTTGTCGCATATCAATAAGTGACCGTATAAAAGTATACGATATTAAGACCTATCCACTGGTAAATCTAATCACGTGATGTGGGAGTAAAACGCCCACTCTCTACCTTGTTAAATTACGTACGTTGACCAACTAGAAGACTACTCAAAACAATCACGGATGCCATTTCCCACGCATCTTCTACACGAAATAGTAATCTTTATCATGCGATGAATTGCTTTTATATCTTGTGAAGACTTGCGGGGGCAACTTGATGTGTAGTGAATTTTAACTCGGAGTTTGATTTATTACCGCAGGTCAATCACGGGAGAAAAAACCAAGATCTTGAGCACAAAGTCGACCGCTATTGTATTCTACTATCAAGGAAGTGATTGAGCAGGCTGAAAATCTATAATATTTTGGGACATGGTATTTCATTGAATGAAAGCCTTGGACAAAAGGCGTAGATTTTAAGTGCATTTCTTTGAAGCATTTTATGCAATAGCCAATATAATCGATCATGCTCATTACTTACGGCCACTCACGAGAAACTTTTGAAGCATTGGTAATGCAGGTCATTTTATGCGCCGATTAGTATAGGGGCCATCACTGCAGTCTAAATGGGCAAAGATTGAATCAATCCGACGTGGTTGCACATGACTTTGAAGGTAAAAAAATTGGTTCCATAGCAGAATCTGGCGTGCGATCTTTGGATCACACCCATTGGGATTCAAGCTATGAAGACAATACTACGGTATCTCGACGAGAAGACCTGAAGCAGGTGAGATTCACACTTGTACAGTCTACTCTGTGCTGCTGCAGATTGATGAGGCTGACAAAATCTTGGCATAAAGATCTAAGGAGGCGGTTTTGCGATTCAGACCTCATCACTTTGTCCCACCAAAGGGTTCAAGGAATGTGCATTTTGGCATATTCGATGCATCTTCTAAAAGAAGCTTGTTACCACAATTTACGGCTCTATTGTGGCAACTATTACCTTTAGTGGAACCTCCAGGAACTAGTCTTAAGGGCCTAGTTTCCACCACACTTCAGAACAAGGCTTTGGAAAATGAGCCAAGCTTCCTTCTCTCTATTTCCAAGAAGAGGTGCAAGCAATGATGTAAAAAAAAAAAACCATTCAGATATTAAAGCCTCTGTTTTCTTGTAGAGGCACACACAAGATCCAAATTCTCCACCTCTGTTTTCAAGGAAGAGAGAAAGTGAATCTGGAAAGTACATCACCAACTTCTATTTGCTGGCAAAAGAGAATGATTTAGTATAAAAGAATCTTTTGATTCAAGTTCTCCACCTCACCAATTTCAAGGAAGAGAAATGAACTGGAAAGAATATTGTACTCCACCTCCTTTCTGGCGGCTTGGGAAAAGATCTAGTATACAAAATCTTTTTGTTCAAATATGGAATATATTTTTGCAAAATGCACAAAGTTCTAGATCGATTCTCCTCTTTCAAAGGAGAAATAGTTGAGAGAACACTGGCCCGACCCTAGGGAGAATCCCTTTTGTATTAGTAGAAAGGAAAAGAAGTACAAATGGTATATGGAAAATCAAGAAAGGTGAAAACTATTGAGACGAAATTGTGATTTAGCATTAGAAAAGGGCAAAAGAAATCAAAATAGCCTCCTTGAATGAATTCGAAGAAGACTTTAGGCCGGTCGAACATATCGAATGCATACAAATCAACAACACCTTGAATTGAATAGAATATCAAGGCATACAAATCCAACACTTTGCTTGAATTGAATAGAATAGAAATGTAACGAGTTCAAAAATCCGGTTTTGAAGCGTTGATGGAAGCAAGCTTGTGAATTAGTTTCACGGCGGTACGAGAGCCTATGCCGTTCTTAATAACTTCTTGAAAAACACTTTGCAAAACAAAACCATACACAGCATCCCATGATTCGGCTACAACCTTTCCCAAATTCGGCGAATAAATTTGAACTCCAACCTTGGATTCACAACTTGATTAAACCTAAGCATTCTTTTGGCATTTTAAGTCCATTTTTTCTTTTTCTTTTTTCAATAGTCTGTAGCATCTTAGCAACTTGAATAACGAGAATAAAAATGGCTAGGCCAGAATCGAGGTAAATATATAATTTTTTCCTTTTCCTTACATTAGCACCACGCATTTATCTTTACATCTTTGTAGTAGCTCCCCGGCCATGAAGATGCCACAGGCAACTCATGAGGTGATCCAACTCACAGAGGGCCTTCAAATGTCCAGAAAGAGTACTTCAAACATCTTTTTCCAACATCTTTGGCTCAAATAACCCTAAATAACCTAGGAAAAAAAACTACATACCCAAAAAAGTGGTCACGATGGACTTTTGTTGCACGAATCCAGGGCAACACTTGATGTAAAAACATTAGACTGGTCCCTAAATACGAATGCTTCTAGATCCGATATTTCTTCAAGAGATTAAGCGTGGGGTGAGGAAGTTGGTCTTGTTGCATACTCTGCAAGAAATAAGAGTTAACACCGACATCGCCTAGAATGAAAAAAGGTCCTTCCACAAGTCATAAATTTGGGAGGCATTTTTTCTTGAGCTCGTTCCCACTTAGCACAAGTTCCCCTTTCTGGGAAACTGATTGTGTATCCCTATTGTTTCTCATGAATGCTTGGCCTCTTCTTTCTTTTTGTCTAGTGATTTGCTCAAGTGCTTGAGCCATGTGTTTGTTAAATCTAATACCTCCAACATCATCAATCGATCCTCCTTCTTTATTAACGTGGGAGTGGCGACATAATAGCTTGAGCTGGAATTTCAATATAATTTGGAAGAGTGGCTTCAATCCCATAGACTAATGCAAATGGAGCTATGCCGCCATGCCAAATTTTGGGTACAGTTCAAATGCCCAAAGAGCATTTGGATAATTCTTGAATGCCAATCACGTTGGGATGGGTAGTGACTTTTTGAGATGCCCTTCAAAACCTTGTTGAATGATTAAACACTTATTTACAGGAGTGATAAGGGCGAAACTCTTGGCAATTGTGCCTGATTTTAGGTTGCACAGTCCCAGTAGCACGCGGTATCGTTCATAATGGCTACCTGCATCACGATAAAGCTTTTGAGGCCTCAAACACAACAAATGGCAGTAAATATATGAAGGAAGGCGGTACTTGCGGTGGCTTCCCTTAATGAATCTTCACTTCCACCCATTTGGTGAGAGATGTATTCTTTACCAAGAATATACAAGCACATATTTTGGGATGGAAGTGGTGACCTATCTTTGTGAAGTCGATACAACATTTAAGCAGGGTCCGGTGAGGATAAGTCCTTGATAACTAAAGTTGTAAGGTCCATACCTCCCACGCATTTGGCATTTTACGATGCAGCTTAGTGTGTTTAAGCATGGGTCTCCTAAACATGGTGAGCCAATGAAGCGGCCACATGCCTGCATGGCGATGTTTCTTTCAGCATGTGCTCTAACGAAAGTGCCTCACTTGAGATGCCAGCCGTGACAATCGCATCACCGGCTCTGTTCTTCTTCCCAAGCTAAGCATCACAGGATAAATTCATTTCTATCTTTACGCCACAAGACATACGCCCAACATGGCAAATCTAGACATTTTCCTTGAACCTCCTAGCTGCCTCTTGGTCTGACCCTCTGGTAGTGTTTGATGTTGCAAAAATTCTGCAATGGTGTCACATCCAAGTACTTTCTGCCATATGATGTTTAAATCTGTTTCATGGATGTATCCTCCTGGGTGATGTCATGAGAAAAAAAGCATAAAGGCGGTATAAGTGCAGGACTTCGCTTACCATCAGATTTCCACTTATGAAGTCAAACCTTGATGGCTTGTGCTTATACGTAAAAGCTTGTCCTTTTCTCCCTTTATTGAATAAATTTTGGCCCAAGGTTTATTTCATGTAGACAGCAAACTTTTGATTGTAGAGCAGATAACCATACTTATCCTACAAATCCTATTTCTTGCATATTTTTTCATACTTAGAATTTTCCTACTGTCTTTGGTCCATTGTTTCCCACGATGGCGATTGCTCTCTCCCTTGTGTTAAACAATACCTGACTCTCTTGGTAGCGATGATATAGACATGGAATTCTTGCTTTCAATGTTGGGGACCCTAAAATTTGGTTCCTACTAAGAGCGCAGCCACACTTTCAAAAGCCTCTTGACATTCGCTGGTCCGAGATAATGGGGGCGTGTTTGCTCTTACGCACCTCTCGTGTTCTACCGTGTGAGCGCGATATGGGATTACGATAGCTAGCGAGGCAAAATTAGGAACATGCAGCACGAGGAAGCTCATCATACCTATCAGCGCTTCCTCCGCGGTTGCTTGGTGGTGGAAACCTCACGGATAGGCTGCTACTTTGTAAATGCGCCACTTGAATCACTATATTTGAAACTTCATAGCCAAGCTCTTGACCCTTTTGAGTCCAAAAAATACACTTACAACCAGGGTTAAGACACAGTTGAGGCTCACTGCACAAAGAGCACAGTTTTTTTGATCGCCATAGAATGGTCTTCTCTTGTGGTAGCTAGGCACAAATCATTAGAAATGATAGAAGTTCTTGGCCCAGGCATAGATCGGGCTCATGTCCATAAATCGCTGGAATATTGAAGAATTTCTCAAAGCCAAAGGGCATCACTTTCTCCTTAAAGGTCCCCATGGTGTCAAACCTCTTTGTCTTTGGTTGGTCTTGACTTTCACCTGCCAGTTGATTCGCTTGAAAACCCATCAAGAATAAATTTACGAAGCGCTGAGACTTCTTAGAAAATGGTGAGATGAAAATCCTTAAAGAGTTGCCCATTAAAGCTCTGCAGTAATCTACACAAATTCGTATGCTCCATTTTCTTGAGGCCGGTACAATGCTGAAACCCAAATAAATTGATTATCTCCACAATAAGACCCGACTTCCAACATCTTTTTATTTGAAACGTATCCAAAGGGCAACAAAGTGAGTTTATCCTTCTCAACCACGCACCAGCGGTGTTACTCGGGTTTAGTTTAATTCGAACTCACAAACATGAGTTGGTATCCTTCAACTTTCGTCATAATCCCAAAGCGAATATGTCACGACATCTCTTGGTGTCTTTTCGCGAAATTTGTAAGTCTTCTTGTTCAATGTTAGTTCCTCACGCCCATCTGTCTTGCCTTCCCATTTTTTGTCACTAGAACTTTACTTTTACTTGTGTCCTTGCTAGTGTCTATCACCAAACGAGGATGCATGTGCTTTAGAGCATCATACGGAAGATCCTCTTGCTACGAGGGCCCATTCCACTTTGAGGTAGACTATTAAAGGTCTCTCTACACACCAAATCCAGCTTCCATATTGTTATCTCCCACAAAGATATGTTGTATACATGCTCCAACGCCCAAAAATTTTTCAATATTTCCAATGCTGAATCTATATACGCACATATCCTCATGCTTGGCTTGAAATTAAGCACATCAATTGCTAAACCAGCATAGAGTCACCAAAATAATAAATTGCTTGATCCCTAAATCATTGTGATTAGGCCCATAAGGAGAACTCATATTCTGCTTTGCATTCGAAGTTGCTGCGGGGAACTATCTTCCACTGATCGACCAACTATTCTTTTACACCAAGAGTCCTTGAAAGCGCCTTGTGGCTCGCCGAAGAGCTTTTTGATATGCCCCATCAAAACCATATTTTGGCGGGTTATTTACCTTTGGTGAAGTCATCATGAGCAACGATCACCACCCAGCAGTGGTTAAGTTTTCACCTCATCCTAAACATCCTTGTATAGTCTTCTTGCTCATTGGTTAGAAATTTTGCATCAAATCTGTTTATTTCCAAGTCCCATGCCTTTAGATTGCAATAAGTCTTGCCTCGGGAACGCAGGAAGCTCCTCTCACATGGCCGGGCCAATTCCTGCTCCTTCTGTTGTGCCAACACTTTATCCTATTTGTGCCATCTGTTATGGAGCAAGTCCACTGAGACCAAGCGGTCACACACATCATTATCACGCATCCATTTTCAGTCCAAAAATCACGGGTCATACAAATTCTGCTTTGAGCCAAAAGGACACCACCACTGGTCTGGCATTGGCAAGTGCTCTCCACATCAATATTTACATTGGTGATCATCCTCTGAGGCAACTTTATGGTTTACAAGGACTTGACATGAGTGTGGTAGGAGCATCAATGCATCTTGGTTTATGCATGATATGTAAGGGCATAACATTCAACCACGAACCCCGAATCTAAGAATACATTTTGAGGGTCACATTAGTGACACTTGACTTCACATGAAAATACACAGGTCAACATCGCTTTGGGTGTCCACGAGATTCATACGGTGAGCTAACCCGATCTTCCTCCACGAGCTTGAAGAGTTGTTCCACAATATTTGGGGCTGCTTGCAAGTAAGGTCACGAGGTCTATGTTGACCCTAG
The DNA here is from genome assembly GCA_021234155.1 of Isoetes taiwanensis. Lineage (NCBI taxonomy): Eukaryota > Viridiplantae > Streptophyta > Lycopodiopsida > Isoetales > Isoetaceae > Isoetes > Isoetes taiwanensis. The sequence goes on along the minus strand of JAJEKV010000016.1, from coordinate 9,063,829 downwards.
CATTCCTTTTGCCATTTGTGCTATTTCACGAAATTATGCGATTGGTTCTTCTACGCTGTGAATTGGGCTGTTACCTCGGAGAGTCTACGTACTGGTTTGAGCGCAAGGACACTGCTCACTTTCTTCATGGACTTCCCTCTTGGGCGGGAAGGGTGTCTTGGCTTCCTCCTTTTAATTTCTTATCGGTCTTGTTTGAGGTACTCTTTCATAGGCATCTGTCATCATCTAAATGCCCAACTTCTTTGCACAAAAGCGAGCAGTTAGGCATTCTAAGCCCAAAAGTGCCCTCTTTTCCCACATTTTAGAGCATGGTTTTGAAAAACATCTAGCCTCAAATGCTCCGAATCTAATGCGATGGCACATACTAACCGGAGTTCGAGGAAGGGTCTGCTGCTTGACCTTTGCTTTATACATTTGTTTGGAGACCTCCATAAGACTTTACATACTCAATTCCGGAAACACTTGTAGCTTGGCAACTTCAACCTTTATTTCTTCTTCAATTTTTGGTCTTCTTATCTTTTGTAAAAGGCGCTAAACCGGTTGACCTCCTGGTCCCATTCATGATAGTTTGCTTAAAATCATTTGCATACCACACAGTCCTTCCTCCTCGGGCAAAGAATCTTGCCGATTTTGATAATTCTATGGCCTTAGAGAAGGCTTTATAGGCCCCGAGTCCAATAGCTAAACTGCGACGAACATCTTCTGTATAGCTTAGAATGTGGTTTCGGGACCAGCCACAAAAACACACCATATGATCGTAGGTGTCTCTACTTTTACGCTCCACGGCATCTCGGAAGATAAGAGTTAAATCTTTCCACAAAGATGTATACTCCTCGCCCCTCTAATGGTCATAGTGCAAATCTCTTATGCCAACCCATTCTTGGTGCTCACGGTACCAAATCTTCCAGAGGTGTGCACTAATACCTCCCATGTGTAGTTGTCGGCGACTCTTTTGATAAAGAAACCATCCTTAGCGTCTCCTTCATTGCAAGACCAAAATTGAAATCTCTTGTCTCCTTTCTTCTTACCAAAATACACATAATATTTCTTCAAAGTGGCTTGAAACTACGTAGGATTTTTTGGATCGTCCGAATGTAAATGCTGAGTAAGCGGGTTTACTTCAATTCTGATAGGGAGGCATCGAGATGTACCTACTGCTACTGGCATGCTACCTTCTCACACTTGACTTCTCACATGGTTTTGCTTTTGGGTGGCATGCTTGTGCCTTTGTGCCGGACAATGCTCTCGGTCAAGAATCTGGGTAGAACCTCCAAAGAGAATGTTACCTGATTTACAGCTCTATTGTGGCAACTTTACCCTTTGATGAACCTCGAGAACTAGTCTTAAGGGCCTAGTTCCACCCACATGAGAACAAGGCTTTGGAAAATGAGGCAGAAGCTTCTTGGCCTCTCTATTTCAAGAGGTGCAAAGCGTGATGTAAAAAAACCATTCGGATAGTGAAACCTCTGTTTTCTTATACAGGGCACCTAAGATCCAAATTCTCCACCTCTGTTTCAGGAAGAAATGAATGGAAAGTACATCACCTTCTATTTCACTTTGGCGAGAGAGAATGATTTGGTAATGATCTTTTGATTTAAGTTCTCCACCTCTGTTTTAAGGAAGAGAAATAAGAACTTGGAAGAATAATGTACTCCACCTCCTTTTTGCGCTTAAGGAGAAAGATCTAGTATACAAGTCTTTTGTTCAAATATGGAATATATTTTGCAAAATGCACAAAGGATTCTAGATCAAATTCTCCCTCTTTTCGAAAGGAGAGAAATGGTTGGAGAACACTATTTGACCCTAGGGAGGCATCACTTTGTAATAGTGAAAGGAAAAGAAGTGCAAATGTGTGGAAGAAATCAAGAAAATTGAAAACTATTGAGGCGAAATTATGATTTTCGCATTAGAAAGGGCAAAATCGGAAATATCCTTGAATGAATTCGAAGACTTTAGGCCAGCGTGAACATATCGGCGAATGCACATACAAATCCAACAACTGCTTGAATTGAATAGAATATCAAGGCCACAAATCCAACAACTGGCAATTGAATAGAATAGAAATGTAGGTTCGAAATCGGTTTTGAAGAAAGCGTTGATGGAAGGAAGCGAAGCTTACCGTGAATTTAAGTTCCCACTGACGGTGAGCCCTGCGTTCTTAATAACTTCTTGAAAACACTTGCAAACAAAGGCATACTGTCCATGATTCGGTGGCTTCCTTTCCCAAATTCGGCGAACTAAATTTGGAGCTCAACCAGATTCACAACTTGATTAAACCTAAAAAGCATTCTTTTGGCATTTTCGTCCATTTTTTCTTTTTCTTTTTTCAATAGTCTATAGCATCTTAACAACTTGAATAACGGAATAAAAATGGCTGATTTAGAACCAGGAATGGCTTATAATTTTTCCTTTTCAGCCATTGCTTCGCATTTATCTTTGTCTTTGTGGTAAGCTCCCCTGACCATGAGATGCCTGGGCAACTCATGGGGAGTGATCCAGCCTCACCGAGCCTTCAAATGTCCAGAAGAGTACTTCCAAACATCACCAACATCTTTAGCTCAAATAACCTAAATAACTAGGAAGAAAAAAACTACATGCCCAAAAAGGTAGTCTGGTGGACTTTGTTGCAGATCAAGACAGCAAAAGCAAATACTACAATAATGGGGATTTCAATCCAGCGTGACCATGTCATAACTGACCTTACACGAGAGCCTCCACAACATGTTTCTGGGCGGATAAAGAGCGGTGCACGAATGCGCATGAGTTCTCGCCAGCAATAATGAAGTCGAGCGAGGGGTGGTTGAACATTGATGATGAGCATAGTCTGTTCTTGCAAAGGAGGGCGTGGAGGCAGGCGTACTATTTACTTACATCTCATAAGTATGATGATCTTCGCACACAGACACTGCGGATTCAACTGGGTATACCTATAGACGAGGTTGTTTCGACTCGACCCGGTGCTTCCATATCTGGGGAGCTTCCTTAGGGAACTTCTAGACCCACGAGGAACACTAAGGTGGCCGAACAATCATCTACCATAAAGGAGTTTGTGATTACAGCAGATGTTCTTGTCCACATAGCCTCACGGGCTTTCGTGGGTGAATTAATAATCTTTATTATTATTATTATTATTATTATTATTATTATTATTATTATTATTATTATTTATAAAATTCAGTCTAATTTGTCCCTCATACTTGGAATGACTTGGAAGCGGTATAAAGCCTTCTTAGCTCGGGAGCACTATGGGTGAAGTCCACTGATCCCATATCAAATCCCTATTACCAAAAACCCAGGGTTTCTTACCTTTAGAGGCGGGGCTAGATGGAGCACATCGTCTGCCTTGATGGGGCATGGATGATGCTTATCTCCCTAGCTTGGCTTATACCGTGGCAATGGGCCAACAATGCCTCAAGGTATGTTGGAAGGATAAACGAGCTTAGTGGATCGCCGGATAAGTGTGCGGTACGGTGCATAATGCAAATAGAGGCCAATCGCCACAGCTTGAGGCAATACCTTGATGCTTGCTTCCTCAGCAAGCTCTGGGATATCATCGCTCTTGAGCAGTTGAAGACATCACATTACGGCACACCATGTAAACCCCACATTAGAAGGGCTCGCGACAATACCCATATACCCTTGCTTCTATGAAGCCTTGTACGGAGCTTTATTAAATGGATCTCGCTTAGGTGCACACCATCTACGAATTGAGGCGAGGAGATGGATTGAGGGGAACTATAGAACAAACCTTCACCGATGCTACAAAATGGGGCCAGACCGAGGGATGTATTGCCATATCCTATAGGGTTAATACGGTGTATGATCAAATCCAAAGGGGCTCGCTATGTTGAGTTAGTCGGGGCACAGTCCCAGCAGATTACCACTATTGATCTTGAAACCTGACCTCGGTTCGGATCTTGGGATTTATACCTTTGGAGATCATGGATGTCTTGGACCAACTATATACAGACCTTTTCGCCCGACTTATGTCTGTGTTACTTAATATGTATATACATGCGGTTTAACAACACTCTTACTACTACCATGATTTTCCTAAAACCTTTTTGCAGCTTTTGTAACCCGAGCAATAATAAGTACATTGTGCTCTCTTTGGGGTCCCTTAGGTCGATTGGTCTCCATGGACAATAAAAACTTTATTCTATTCTATTATATTTCTATTCTATTAAGAATTTATTTTTCTCCTTGAAAAGAATAATGTAAAAATATTTGCAAACATTATCATCCATGGAGACCAATTGGTCTATAGGACCCAAAACAAAGAGTCTCTATTTGATGAAACATGTTTTACATGAAACAAACACAACATATGTATTAAGTAACCTATGAACGTGAAAGTGAACATTTGTTTTAAGAGTTGAATCACTAGGAAAACCCTCATAAATTCTCTTCAATTTATTCGAGTAAAGCAGGGATAATAAGAGCTATATAATTTTGTTTTCCTTGAAGGACTTACAAAGTTTGAAACCCGAGAAGCGAGGCTTGAGGAGGTTGTTTTGAGAAACAAAATTGGAGCCAACAAGGGATCGAGGTAAAATATTGGAAATATATACTTGGTAACTTTCCCCTTTGTTGAGCAAACATTTCATCACATGAAGATGGGTACTACTCAAGAGTGAAAACGACTACAACAAGCTTGTTCATGAAATAGATACGTTGAGATGTCTGCATATGATACAAACCAATGAATTGAAATTTGATTAAGCGGTGGAAAAAAGAGCCACCATAGCTAGGCTACTTTAAAGTATTATATTAGGTGTGGTGTTACCCGGACAAAGTCAGGAATAGTAGAAACCAATGGTTGGAATTGAAACTTCCAGGTTAAGTTGAGGTGTCATAGGGTTTTTGGCAGAATTTTTTATTAACTCTATTGAAAGAATATAAAATTAAAACAAGCACAGATATCCAGGTGACCAGTAATACTTAGGAGATTTTTACGGATGGGAGGTTACTAACACTAGTTGTGGAAGAGGAGTAGAAATGAGAAACTAGCCATGGTACTGTAGTCTTGGAGTTACTGCATGCGAGCTTGAGAGCCAAGCATTGGGGCCTCTGTTTTACTTGTAAACCTCTGTTTCCATGATAAGCTGACTTATTTGATCTTCCCTCACCTCATGTGCCACACCCCACCATGCTCGGTTGTGGCCACTAACAAGCAAAACCCAATTCAAGATAACTACCAATCTTACATTCACAGGCCCCAGGGTTGATTTGTTGCAAGCGGACTAGAAGATAATTCAAAATTTTTTAAAGGCAGTCACGAAATAATGGAATAGGAGCTAAGCCGGCGGCCATTGAAACTAGGTTCTCCCATAAGCCCAGCTGTTACTTAGAACCCCATGATTCTGTCCCTCAAGCACACTAACAAGCAACAACGACTTCCCCACTGCTTGCAACTTCCTGCTTCTCCGACTTCTCCTCTTCTTCCAACTTCTCTTCTCACAGGAAGCTTCTCACAGTATACAAACTTCTCCTGGCGTTTCGGTCTTGAGGCTCGATTCCAAGGCCATGTAAAAACCAGGCCCGCTTCTCACTTCATCGTAACCGGACGGCAGCCACCCTTGCAGATCTCTAGCATCAGAGCCCATTACGAGACCAAAAAAGCAAGCACGAGAGCTAACCCCCATTTCTCTCCCACCATTGCAGGAGCGCTACTACTAATCATTTGGGAACCTTATCAACCTATCTATTTTCTAGCAAAACCCAACCCTTAAACCCAATGGGATTTTCAGTATGTCAAAAGATGGACACGTAGTTTTATTATAGTGTCTGAAGGCAGGCAAAGCAGCATGCAACATGCGGCCATGGCGTGCTTCTCCGTTCTGGACTTGGTTTCGGTGATCAAAGATGGCTGCTGTCGACTCTGGGCCAGTTTCTACCTAGATAATATTCCAGGTGCAGACACTGCTACCTCTACTTATCCTTGAAACAGGAATCGGCATGCTCCAAAACTTCGCACCGATCAACATCCATGCTTACCTTTGCGCGTATGTATCTCGTGCCCAAGTAATATTTATATCATGCAAATTGTTTCGTTTCATGCAATTTTCAGCAGTGGTATGCAACTTTGTGTTGGTCGTAGATGTATCTGAAACCCTGTTCATCGACAACAGAGGCAAAAGCTAAGAAATATCAAGGTTTCAGATTCAAAGATTTTGATATCACTTATAAACTTAATTGAGATGTCGGCATAGCAAAGTGTATTTATGTGTTACACTAGATTCAACATCAAAATGATTTTAAAAGAAACAAAGGTTCAATATCTGTAATTATATAGCTATTAATACTTTCAGATATAAATGACTTTGGGGCCTTTTTATGAAATGATTTTGGCATCAACTGTTATACTTTTGATTTCAATCTTCAAAAAGAATTGGCAAGTGTGGAAAGGGTTAATTTTCCAGTCCAGTTTTGAAATATGAAGTTCTATGTTGTTTTTTTTCAGGTTTCATATGTATGCATATGATATGAGTAGACAAGTTGAAGTCATCACATAGGCCACTGAATGAGGAGGCTAGGACAATGTGTAATATACGATTTGCTTCGTGAGAGGATAATTGGAATAGAATATATAATCTCGAGAGATTGTTTTTGGGTCTACTAGAAGAGGAGAAGTGCTTGGCATTCTCATGAATTTGAAGTAAAGGGAGGCATTTTGTTCATGCCAGAGTTCCTAAATTCGCAGAACATGCAGAGAGATGCAAAGTTGGTGAAAACCTATGGAAAACTCTTCCACTTGCAGTTTGATAGAGGATACACTGCTTATGGGCCTTCCACAGCTCATGATGTCAGTCTACATCTGAGGGCCAACTTGATCAGCAGCTAGCAGAAAGTATAGTTTCTCTAATTACCTTCTTTTTTTAACCTTTCTATTTGTTTAACTTGGTGATTTATATATATAATTCAGATAATTTGTGAAGCGGTTCGATGTTTTAAAGAAAAGCAAACAGAACCCAGCTGATTTGAAAGGACTTGAATATGGGATTCATCCTCGGTAGATCCATGGATGAAGGGCAAGGGTCTAAGCTACAATTCTAGCAAGGAATCCTGGGTGCTATAGTAGGCCAGGAACGAGTTCGGAGTATTTTGAAAATACCAATGGATATCAGTTATATGGTGGATCCGTTATGGGTCATTATGGTGCCCTTTATCCGCTTTCAATAGTTTCAATGGCAACAAGTTTTTTGGAATGAGTCACCTCTAACGTCGGTGTGCAAGATTGTAAGATACAGAATCTGAACAAAGGCTTTTTCCTTTTCCTATTTTGTAACTTCTATCACTACTTATGTAAAGCAATATATTTGTTCTTAGAAAATCGATGTTTAATATTTCACGAGAAGAGCCCACAATTTTGACACGTTTATTAATTTCGCCTTCCTAAAATAAGGAGGAAAATTTTGCTGCCACACGCCATGGAAATTCCAGAAATTCGAACGTACATCCAAGCCTCTTTGCTGGTCCAGAATTTGTGATAGAGGCCGGCGCAATCCATTCAATAGATACACTGGAAAAATTTGGCTTGATGACTTACAATGTAATCTTCCAAGCTCGGATATCCAACTTTAGAGAATACATATAACTTTTGTCCCAAAGGAGCTCTCGAAAATCTGGCTAACCGTGCTGCAACTGTGATGCAAGCTCTGATACTATGTTAAATTTGCTAGTTTACTAAGAAAAATACCATAGAGAGGTATGCACCACAATAAAAGACACGTACATGTGTTACAAATATATAGCTTACTATAAAAATAAAAGACACGTATATTGAATTTATGAAAGCTACAATATAGCTTACCATAAAGCGCATTCAAGGAAAAAGGTAAAAGGAGCCTATGTTGCCTTTTTATAAAAGACACGTGGATGAATTGGGCTAAATGGGGTTTGAATTCGCTGTAGATTGAGGTCCGAAACGAGATTGAATCCGTGGAAGCAGTGCATCAGAAGAATTAGAAGGCAAAGATCCGTTGACACCTGGAATACTTTTTCTCTCACGATATGTAGCGTATTTGGTTCTTTACATAGCAATTCGCACGGCCGGCATTGAATCCAAGAAACAAGAAAATCGTCATTGTATCCATGATTAAAGTGAAGAATTGACCGGCTTGCCAAAGCCCATTTGGATGTAATAGTTCTCATTTCTCTTTCTATTGCATCGGCCACCATTGATCGAGCTTAGATTGCATCATTTCATTTCCATTTTAATACTTGATTACCGCCGAATCGCCTAGAATAAGTAAGGCCTCGCGGCAAACCCAAACCTAATTCGATTTTGACCGCTTTACGCTTGAATCAGAAACCCTTCCGCTAATGTTCAATGGACCGATTTGTGAAGAACCCATCAATTAATTAGACCAACAATCGTGACTATCTTACGTATTATATTGTTTGATTGATTGGCTGCCGTAAAACAGTTTTGGGGGTTGAATTGAAGTGTTTATGTGTCAAGATGCAAATAAGCATTTTGACTTCATAATTGTTGTGCAGAGTCCAGTCGAGAAATACCACTGACCTCAGATCCGTCCTTCCTTCTTTGGCGCCTTCTCGCCATAAGGGATATAAGCAAAACTAGTTAGACCGGCGCATTGGGTCCGGTTTGAAGAATCAAATTATGGCATATTGCAAAACCATGTGGGTGCGTCAAGAACATTTGAGGATGGATATGGCATTGTTTAAGTAGGAGGGATGAGAAGGGACAAAGGATTTAAAGAAAGCGATCTCCGCTAGCAAGCTCCTTCGTGAATAGAATGGAAAAGAGCTCTGTAGAAAGAACTCAGATGCTGGCGCGAGGAATCACAAAAGGGGTGATTTTATTAATAAAGAGAAGAAAACTATACACGAATGTAATCGCCGAGATTATCATTCAAACAGGTTTAAACAGAGAAGGAAACCGTGATAGGTTCAATCGATACGCTTTATACGTACACGATTTGTCGCTTGATAAATTTGACGCTTAACACGTCCAAAACACGTCCAAAAAATTTCCTGGCTGTCGAAAAAATCTCCTCGCGTAAGCGAACTCAGCTTTCGCCACGCTAAACTTAATTTTTTTTTTCACAGAAAGTTGAACTCCTCGCAGTTTAAACTCGGCGTTCATGATGAAAAAAAAAAATAATAATACTTAGTTTCACAGTAGTTAAATCGGTTTCGCTTACGATATTTTTTTTTTTTTGACTTCGCGTAAGCGAAATCAAGGTTTCATTATCAAAGCTCGCTGTGTTTAAATGTATAGTTCTTTCGCTTAAATTTTTTTCCTACCTACTATATAAAATACTAAAAAATATCGGGGTTTTTCCCAAAAATACGATTTTGACTTTATACCTGAAAATAATTTCATACTTATTTAACCTATCCCCTCGAAGGAACAATAGCTGCTAAGGAATCATGCCTTAGATTAGGCCCAAATATCAAAGTTGCCCAGACAGCCGCCAATTGGCCTCGGAACGTAAGGTGCACCCCTTCCCCGGCTTTGGTGACCGCTGACACCAAGTGAAGACATTCGCCAACACCCCGCTGACTTCAATGGGTCAAGTGACAGAGGTCACTATACTCTTCTCCCGCTTGAACCGTCTCAAGTGACTGAAGATGAAGGCGATGCCCTCTAACTTAGCTTTGGGCAGGGCTTGGTAAGTATGTCTGCAAGCATATCATTGGAGGGACATGGGCATGGTGATGCGCCCTTGGACCTCATCCCGAAAGGGAAAGCTAACACGTTGCTCCGAGCATGGAATTTGGAATCTTGCCAAGGGCAATGGTGCTTTTGATTGTCGCAGAAGAGTGTGGGTGAGGGAAGCTCTCGTCATATGGAAGATCCTCGTGATTTTGATAATCCATTCACTTCCTTGGCAGCTTCAAGATAGCTGCAATGTATTCACCAAAGGCCGGATTGAGTCGTGACTTGTCAAGCTTTCAGCTCATGTGACTGCACTCTCCATTAAGAAGAAAGCAGAATTCCTCGTGACTTACTCTCATCATGGTCCCCTCGTATGATCAGAACTGGGCAGTAACCAATGAAAGGGGTTGGGAGGAAACCGAATCAAATACATATGATGCCAATCTTGAGTCTCGCTTTTGAGATAGCGAAGAACCTCTCTTGAGTGCTTCAAGCAATGGACAATGCCGGATTGGCCATAAACCGCTAAGGAAGCCATCGAATATGCAAGACCGTCCGGTGGAAACTATGATGTAATTGAGACAACCCAATAGTTGCTATGATGGCATCCTGCATAGCCAAAGCATGTGAAGGGATTTGGGCAACAACAGAAGAAACAAGCAAGCCAGTTCCATGGGAATGGAAGAGCCATTGCGTACCCGAAGATGTAAATTTGGCTAGGATATCATGGGCATATTGTGCTTGATCAATGCAAAGGAGGTGTTGAGCTTGGTTGCGTGATCTATATTTCAAACAATGCTAATAACACCGTAGATTATGCAGGAGAAAGTGGAGCTAGAGCTTGCTTCACTGGCTTGGAGATATAAGGAGTTGCTTACAAGCACGGTATCATCAATGTATAAGCCTAATAGCACAAAGGTGGATCCGCAGTTAAATTAGAGGTTGGTGTCACAAAGATTCCATTCCTCCGAAAGCCTTGTGCCGAAGAAAACAATGCATCTTTTGGTACCATGCCCTTGGACCATGGCGCTATAAAGTGCTTTCTTGAGTTTGCATGCTTCTCTTTTGGCCAAATTTTGAATGTAGCCTCTGTGCTCCATGTACATATCTCTCGTGAGTTCTCCATAAAGGAAAGGCCCCACGCCCATTTGATGGACTTCTAGATCATTCGTATCGAAGCAAGGAAAGACTGATGGATGCCATTTTTATGACAGGGAAGAAAGTGTCTCCAAATCCATTCCCCGCTTATTTAGAGAATCTCGAGCTACAAAGCGAGCCAATCGACGAGGCTGCCATCGCTTTTGAATTTGATCTTATGATCCACTTGGAGGAGATGAGGCGACGCCTGTGGAAGTGGACCAATGTCCATGTTTGATCATGGCGGAGTGAAGCAATCTCGATCCATGGCATGTTGCTATCTGGAAGAAGATGGGGGTCTTGAGCCTTTAGCCAAATTTGTGGGAGCAAATAACGTTTGTGCATTGAACATGGCTTGATGGTACTCCAAAATGGGCGCTAGGGTTTCTAAGTATTCAAGCAGAACGCCTCTCGGAGCGGTAAGGCACGGAGAGGTTCTGTGAATGTGGAGAGCGGTGGATCTCTCGTGGTCCATCTCGAATTCCATGAATGGATCATCTGGTCGACTGCCACTGAGAGTGCATCAATGGCAAGTGTCTCCGTAGTCAGCGGATCACCGGAGAAGACTCCAGACCTGAACCGCATGTGGGAGTACTGACTCCTTCACTGGGAAAGTAACGAGGTTCTAATTATTCCTCTTCAAAGAAGTGCAGCACATCCGGATCAGAAACATCTTCCCGCCGAACAATTATAATTTGTACCCTTTCTTGGTGGTGGGAATACGACAAAGATGGCTGGAATGCTTCGAGATTGAAAGGCACCGCCAGCCTTTGTTGTCGGAAAGATTGAGAGCATGATAAACAACCAGCACTCTTAGATGGCTAAGATCTAGGAATTTCCGCCCATATGTGAAATGGGGTCCGCTTGGCCAGATCACGAGACAAGCCTGCTTCTCGAGGATAGACAGACAGTATGAACAGCCCTCACCAGAATTTGATTGGAAGGCATTTGATAAGCAAGACACGGGCCACGCTCTGATGGTTTGGTTCATAACAGAAGACCATCTGCTCGTGAGTTCCCCAACATCAAGTGCGGTGCTCGATCTCATGGTCTTGGGCAAAATTTTGCCATCTGTTTAGAAGTATATTTCCTCCGTCACCATTAGACTTTGAAGAGGTCGCCCAAGTTGAGTACAAAACATATATTGAGTATTGAATGTTTCGGTATTTCTCGCGAATAAAGAATACCGAGTGTATCTCGAGGCATCATCTATAAATGAGGAAATAGAGAGATCCACCAAGTGATTGAGGATGCGCCCCAAATATCGTGAATGTACTCCTAAGTGGCCTGAAGGTCGCTTTCGACGGTTTATTTGAAAAGGATGTTGAAAGGTTTGCCCATGGTGCGCATTTCACAAGAGCACAGAGAACAACAACCGTGTGGAAGGTAAGCTGCTGACGGCCTTGGATGCAATGGTGGTCTCACTGCCCAAGCCTCGCATGACCAAGCCTATGGTGCCATAGCTCATCGACACTTGAGTATGAAGTGCAAACCTTCGAAAAAAGTGTCCATTTTATAGAGATTTATATCCGATGCATGTATTACAACCTCTTGGTATTTCCATCCAAGAGTATTGCATGATTTGGTGGAGAAAGCCACGCTGAAGCCAAGGTCAAGAGTTGAGCCACGCAAAGGAGATTCTCGATCCAAACCAGTGTACACAAGAAGTACATTTGCAATGGAAAGACTTTACCATTGTTGAGAGTGATGCGATTTCCAGTTGTGGGCTGTAATCAATTTGTTCGTCATTCGTGGGATATGTGACAATGGGGAGCGAAGCACTTTAATTGAACGAAATCGCTGCTCTCCTGGGCCATATATGATGTCGCGACCGCTAAGCCACCAAGTTGTTCTAGCATTGACCCGGGCCATGCCATGAAGGCTCCTGCTGGTCGGGATCCCCGAGATTCAACATTAGTGAAACTAGGAATTCTGCTTGAGCAGATGGGTGTCTTGATTGAAGCCTTTGTATCTTCGAGCTTGCTCAAAGAAGCACTTCCACCATTTCTCTTTTGATATGCCCTCTTTCCAAGTAATGAGTGCATCAAGGCCTTTTTATTCCTTAGAATCATGTTCCTCGTACATAATTCCGCCTGCACCTTTGTTTTGAGAACAGTGGCTACTTGAGGATCCAGATCTCGCCGGGCCGCAGAACCGGACTTCTTCTGCGTGATTTGCAATCACTTCTCTGTCATCAATGTGGAAGGATCGCTTGAAAGTACTACCACTGCATTCCCATATGGAGGCAAGACTAGAGAGGCGGAGGCAAATTGTGTTGATCCACATAGCAGCAAGACGATCACATAGCTTGATCTCCCCAAATTTTCTTCAAGTTGATCCATGATATTGCAGATTTTGCCAATGTGGAAACTCATGGATTCTCCTCTGGACTTAGCGATGTCGATGTCTCAAGATGACTTGAGACACCAATGTTTTGGATTCAAATAAACGCAAAGAATTTGGACCAACATTCATGGGCATTATGAGATACTTCTCTCATCAAGTACATGTATTAGTGAATGCAAGAAATAAGTCGAATGAGCTCTAGAGTCTTTCACCACTATTCTTCAAGGCTTTTTTGATCTCCCACAGTTTGATCTCGCCGCCGCTATAACCTCCCATAACCCAAATTGCCTAAAATACTACAGATCGTACTTCCACATGGGGGTTATCACCTTGAACCTTTTCTAATGCCAAAGTCTTTAATCCTTTGGTTGGGTCAAGGTTTCAGGATCCAAAGGAGCACAGCCTGCAAGTGTGACGGAGGAAGGTAAAATTGATTTCCACTTCCTGAAAGGGACCCGGGCTCGATACCATATAAAGAACCTGGGATGCTGCCAAGGGAGGAATCACAAAGGGGGTGATTTCATAATAAAAGAGAAGAAAACATACACGAAATGCAATCGGGCCAGGATTATCATTCAGTTAAAAGTTTAAATAGAGAAGGAACAACAAATTTAAGTAAGGAATCATGTCTTTAGATTAGCTCTAAATATCAAAGTTGCCCAGATTGTCAATTATTCCCCGGAACCAAGGTGACCTCTTCCCCGAATATGGGTGACCGCTTGACCAAGTGAAGACATCCACAATGCCTGGAGCGGTTCTTTCTGTGTGCAATCCTCCGTTAGGCTGGGCAAGGTATGGCGCCCATATTTGGTCGCGGGTAGCTGTATCGGCAAGAAATGTCAATAGCAACATTCCGTAAGCTCCAACCTTAACCCAGATCAAATCACCTCTAGGACAACTAACTTCGATCCGTGCATGTCTCGTACTAGAGTGGTCTAAAAGGAAAGGACAATGGGTGCATGCCCTGTTTCAGGTGGTCTAAAGAAAAGGGCACGTCGGCTATGGGGGCCTCATTTCCCGAGCCTAGGTGGCTCAAAGGAAAGGGGCACTGGCCGGCTATGGGGGCCTATTTGACACTACCGCCAACAACTTGAGATGTTTTCTCTGCTGGCACCACAAGAATAGGCTACAAGACTTAACTCAAAGTTGCGCCGAGTCTCACAGCCCAAAAGGATTGCCATTTCTCGCCACATGCACTATCGCCTCAACATCCGCTTAATCGAGATTTGGTCCAATGAAAATCCCACTTAATAAGTCAAGAAATGCTTTTCTGCTCAACTATGTCCCGCAAAAGATGACTGACATTGGAGATGCAGAGGGGATGTCGCATGTAAGGGCAAGCACAGACCGGATACGCAAGTGATCTTGCAACCTGTTTGTTTCCGAATGCTATTTCAATTCCTATCGACATTCCCCGCAGTAGATTTCTGTGTTTATAGCTTTGCCCCTTTTGTTTTTGCACTAACTTATGTTGTTATAAACGACAAACGCTTTTGCATTTATCGCTTGATCTAGCATGAAATGTAAAATTCTTTACCAATTTTCATGTTTATAGCTTTTGCCCCTTTTTGTTTTGCACTAACTTATATTTGTTATAGCGACAAGCGTTTTTTGCATTGTCGTTGGATCTAGCATGAGAATGTAAATTCTTTACCAATGCGAATATCTAAGATCTTTCTCAAGAATCAATTAAGTGGTTTGATTACGGAAGTATGGGTTTTATTGTAAATTGACCGAATTAGGCCCCAATATTGGACCCACACACATCGAAATGAAAAATACCCATCATGAGTGCAGGTAGGAATGCATTACCCATCATGGGGAATTTACGGAACTCTAATGGTGCAGATTCATCAAGATAATAGCAGATCTTATTAAATGGATTAGTGAATAGGCATCGATTGTCTCGGGGAAATAGCCTCCTCCTCTTAATGCAATTCATGATCACATAGGGCTTTGGATAAGAGCCTTTTAGATCATAATCACTTAAGTTCAATACTCAACTGTTAAAATGGCATTTTCCCTTGGTTAATGAGGTTCTATTTAAACGTTTGTTTTTAAACACACTTCTAACTAATGCGAGCAAAGTGAATCTCAAAATTTGAACCTCATTTTGAGAGCCTTGAAATAACATTATTTTCTTCAATATGAGGGCAAAGCATCATGGCTTGAGATATGCTTGAAGATGTGTTTTCACGTTGGTTCCAAGTTGACACAAATTCCCCCTAATGGATTTGGAAGAAGAGAAATGTTCGTGGCGGCCTTGACCGCCGCGATAAATGTCTTGTAGTAACAAAGAAACGGCAAGGAAACAGAGACATTTTCTATGCTCTAAAAAGAATGAGGATTAGTAAGCATTGCATGACAACGCCACTACTCCGGGATCCTAGCGTTTGGTTTGGAGAAATAAGGTCCCTTGCACTTCTTTATTGGAAGCCCATAGAATGGAATTGTGTAAAATTTTGTGCCCAATTAAATTGGTAGATTATTGAAATGTTGTTGCTCTACTGGTCATGTTATTTCTGAGCATGTAATATTCTCATTCTTGAAAAAAACGGGAACATATGTAAAAGTAAAAGATAAAGATGTTGAATGAAAGGTGTTGGAAGTTCTATCTAGAGTTTAATTGACAGGCGGTGCTAAAGAAGTTTTACTTCTTTATCACTACTTATGAAGTCGAAACTAGTAAACGTGTGCCTGGCGTTGTGGCTAATATCCTGGCTTGTGCTTTTACTTGGTCTTTAACGTCTATTTGTGCAACTTTCGACAATAGAACATGAACATGTTCATATTGGGAAGAATGAACATTATTTGCTTTTGTAATTATTTTTGTAATTGAAATTGCCTGATGATAGTATATCATTAATGCATCAACTTTGCATTCATGAATTTCAGTAGAGAAAACAATGCTCAAAACACAAAATAAAACTTATGCTCAATATTAGAAAAGACAGATCTAAAACTTATGTTCAAAATGTCACCCTTAGAAATAGTTTACATCAATACAAAATAGGTACAGAAATGCAAAACATAAAATTTTGTCCTGGTTCATTGGCGAAATTTAGTTTGTGATGGAACTCAAAATATGCATCTGCACATGGCACATATCACCAATCTAGTGGTGTATGTAGATTGGATGCTTCTACTAAACATATGCATGGCATTGTTGCGCATAAGGCAGTAGAAATATCTAATAAATGAGTCGGTGTTGCAAAACATTATCTATAATGACATATATTGATATTTGTGTTTCGGAGTTGGACATTGTTTTCATTGTTCATCCTTGCTTTTGTTTATTGCTTGGCAAGATAGACATAGGATGGAGCTAATGTATACTAATTAACAAAACATCAATGTTTTGAAAAATGGTCGAGCAATCAATGTGGTTAACTACATAGAAGGTTGTCACAAATGTCGCTAACACAGAAGTGTGTAGAAACTCATTTTATACTCACGATATCTTCTAAGAACCATTGAACAGGAACATGATGTTTTTAGAACTACACCCTTACAGTTATGTCTCAGGGGCGGGCTTCTACACCACTCACTCTATTATAACAGTAACAACAATTAGCTAAAAAATTCCAGCATTACATCGGCGTGAGCGCACCGACTTAAAAACATTTTAAGTACGTAGACTGTCATGTTAAAATGCAGTTGTCATGTTAAAATGTTAAAAAACATGTTAAAATGCAGTTATCATGTGATATTATATTGTTGCCATATCTAATCTATGAGAAGCAGTGGCAGTAGATTAGAATGTGCATGAGATCATGCAAAGTCATATAAAGTACTGACCTATGAGAAGCAGTGGCAGTAGGTCAACTTCTAAGGTATAACTCAAAGGTGGCGGGCTAGTGCTACCCGGGTGTTGCTAAGCTCGCTAGAAATCAGCAGATACCCCCTGCCCGCCACTTAGGGTTTTGGGTTGACTAGTCAAAGTCAAAGTCAACTAGGACCGAAATTTAAGTATCTACTCCGAATTTTTAGGCAAGTTGATAAACCTTCTAGATAAAGGAGATGCACAATTTGACAAGTGGATGAACCTAGATTGGAAAGGCTGCAAGCAGGTGACTATAAGACAAGGGATGAGTGACCACATCTTGGCTCCTCTTGCAAGTACCATATTAGGAGGTTAGCGGCTATGCACGGGGAACGATCGCAGAATTGAATAAATTTGAAATGGTTCGAATTGCATTTGATGGTTTATTGACTATTTGGGTTTAATGACCATCAAAAGTTATTGTGTTTAATGACCTTGGAATAACTTGAAGTTGAATGGTGATTTTGTATTAGCTGTGACAATCCTCTTAAGTGTTAAGGCTTGTAGTACAATAAAAATCTTCATTGGTATCAGAGCTAACTAGTTCCTGCCCTGTGATAATGACAACCAGATTCGGAGCAAATCTATTGAACTCTATTGAAGTTTTTAAATGAGATGGAGGATTTCAAATCTGGAAGGAAGGTATTAGAGCTGTGCTAGAATTTGAGAAATTATGGTATTTATTTGAGGGCAGCTCCACACATGCTGTAAGTGTAGGGGCATCTAGCTCAGGAGGATCAAGTCCTGCTGCTAGCTCAAGCACTAAAATTGATGGTGACTCTGCAGCTGAAGGTGCAACTGGTGAAGGGGGAAGTCCTCCAAGTGCAGGTGATGATGCAAAGGTTATGGAAGCTCAAGCCATAATCATGTGTAAAGTAGGAACTGCCTTGAAATTGAAACTTCAAGGCATGAAGCCAAAGCAAATGTGGGATTATCTCATAAAGCATTATGAACAAAAAAGCTCTTCACAAATAGACATGTTGGAAAAAGAGCTAAGGAAGATGAAGTTGTTTGAAAGAGATAATTTAACTGACTTCCTAGAAAGATTTGATTCTGTTATTGCAGATCTTGAGGAAGTTGGGAATATATTAAATGAACAATACCAGATATTGGCATTAGCAAGGTCTGTGTCTCATAATCATCAGCTGGCAACTCTGCTCAGGAATGTAGCTACATCCAAAGAACATGCTATCAGGATGATTCGTACAGAGTTCGAGCAGACTAAAGGGAGCCAGGAGGAAGATGAACATTCAACTGAAGTGTTATATACAGGCAAGTCAAAAAAAGGGAGTTTTGTTAAATTTCAAAAGGAAAAACTAGGACCTTGCTATTCTTGTAATCAATATGGTCACTTAAAGAGTGAATGTCCAAATAGTAAGTGTGAAAGAATTTAGATGCTTTAATTGTGAGGTGTGACGTCCCCTACTCGTATATGGTGCACTCACCGTATACAAACAGGAGTTCATCCTCAGCTCCATGCCGATACAGGGCCCTCCACATGACACTGCAACCGTGACGGGTCCCCTCCTAAATAGACAAGGGGGTTGGCTAGGGTTTCCAATTATCCCCTTTAGGCATGTGGGATAATTGGGAATGGGCCCACTTGCCTTTAATGGCTAGGTGGCAAAATGTGCCCACATGGAAAGGTGTGCCCACCTTAATGTGCATATTGGTAAATGTGCACATTAATTGCACACTTGGGTATGGCCCACTTGGCATAAAGTGTCCACATGGGGAAAATGTGCACTTAGATGAATGTGCACATGGTTAAATGTGCACATTAATAATTGCACACTCCTTGCAAGTTGCCCCCTAGGGCTACCCGCCTGGCTACACGTCGGCGTACACGTCAGTCGGGGTGGCATGTACGCGTGACGAGGTAGTACAGTACACGTCCTGGGACCGTATACTGTGCTGGAACGTCACATTCTCCCCACCTTGAAATGATGCTGTCCGCAGCATCGTGGGTCTCCCCACCTTGGGATCTTCCTAACATGCAATCAACCTGATACATACAGTATACTACTATAATACTTACACATTTATTAAAATTACCTTAAGGTAATATTTTTAGAACATTACTACGCAATTATCTTATGGAATAACTTATCAATTCATAACATCATTAAAACAAGTTACTCAATAGTTCACTTATCACGACAATTTAGTTTATCAAAATTTTAAATTAACGTTCGAGGCACTCTTCATTCCTTGCAACACATTCCAACAAAATTTGTGTTGCAAGTCTTCGTAGCTCGACCTCCTTGCCCTCCGGAGCGCTCTATTGGCCTGTAGGTCGATACTACGTTAGTACCATTTAATTATTAATAAAATTTTGGTTATATGGTGACCACCCCACCTATCTACATGGATGCATGGCTAATCTCCCGGCGTAGGAAGAGGATGAATCTTCCATAATGGCCGTGGAGACAGCGTCCTATTATGCCTGTATGCCTCTCATGCCTACACCTCTAGTTGCCCAGCGTGGAGGATATCCTTCCCTCGTGGGGGGCGTGAAGGATGGATTCCTCCTATCAAAGCATATATGGGGCTAAAGGTGCCTTTCCTATCAATGCATTCCTTAATGACCTCCTTTCTCTCGAGGTCGTCTACTTCCGTGGGACAGAAGTAGACTTTCTAATCTACCTTCCACTCATCCAAGCGGAAACGCGGTCATGCATACATTGACATTACACCACGCCCTAAAGATCACCGCAGTGGTCTCATCATCGGTAACAACGCATGCGACCCATACCTGGCATCGGTTGCATGCGTAGATTAATCTTAACTACACATAGACTTAATCTACACAAATCGACATGCCTGAGCCGATTTCTTCGGAGATGACCTTGCCGTCCCATTGCTCCATGAACTGTGGGTACTGCTTTACTAGATCTTTCTTAAGTACCCAAGTCGCGTCTTCCACTGGCAAGTGTTTCCACTTGACCAAATATTGGAGGAACTCCGACCTCCTTGTTTTCTTGAAAGCTTTATCAAGAATCAATTCTGGAACTATTTCCAGCTGCTCCTCCGTCATTTCCAACAACGTTAGTGTCCAAGACTTCGTCTGGATTTGGAGTGTGCTTCTTCAACAAACTCACGTGGAAGACCTTATGAATCTTTAGGTGTGCTGGCAAATCTAACTTGTAGGATTAATTACCTACTTTCTGGACTATTTTGAAAGGTCCAGCCCACCTTGGAGCAAGCTTCTTGCAATTCCCCATCCTGAGCTTCGCCTGCTTTACCTTGATCTTCAACCAAACATGGTCGTCAACTTGGAACTCCCTGACTGTTCGATGCTTGTCGGCGATGCTCTTCTGACGACTCCTTGCCGCTAGGAGATATCCTCGAACTTCTTCCACCAGCTGCTGCATATCGGCCAACATGTGCTGCGAAACTTCTACTTTTGACACGGGATTGTGCCAAGTGTCTGGAGTTAGGCATTGATAGCCGTAATTAATAATAATAATAATTGTATTGATCTTGCCCTTTGAACCTTGAAGGTCACGAGGCAGCAATTTACAGTGTCTGATCATAGACTTAACAGAAAAGAACGATGTGAGTCTATATCCTTGATGTATCTACCAAGGTTATAAGGCTCCATCTCAAGTATCCCATGTAAATGTACAAGATTTATGTTGTGTCTATCTCTGATATGTGAGTATTCGGACATTCAAGTAAAACATGTCCTTCGTCCTCCATGACTCCCAATGTGCAAAAAAGCGATGCAGCTCTCTCTCTGGATCCCAGCCCATCATCTACTGCTTTCAGACATGAGGGCGATGCGAGCTTGTCCGTGATTATCGCCACCACATGCTTCATATGTCTCGAGATGTTTGACAACAGGTAATCAGGTTCCGTGTACATCACCAATTGATTTATGTCTTCAATATACTTCTGCATTCTACTCCCTTTTTGAGTGCCATAACCGGTTGATTGCCAATTCTTGGACCAAATCTCGACACCTATCTCTTTAATCCGCCCGTTTTCTTGAGTTACCCCCCAACTAGCAGCCCATTTCAATAAATTTTCCTTCCATTCTGAGTTGAACTCGTACGCTATTCTTGATGGCCTACATTCGGGCTGCAGCCTAACCCGGTTTACATAATTGATAGTCGGCATAATGCTCCGACCTCTAAAGGGAAGCATAGCAAGTCTCCGCAAGCATAATGGCATAAACATGTTTGGCTTTTTTACCCCTAATTCATCCGTCAAGAATAGTTTAAGGACTGATTCAACCCGCTTCCATTGCCTACTTGATGCTGGGGGCCCCGGTCGGGCATCCATATAATATAACTGTTTGTACTAGTACCTTAAATAATGTCTTCTTCAAGGACCAGCTTGTGAGATCCGCACTCCAGCACTTAGTTAACATGGAATATAAGGCCTTCTTCCCACCTGCTATGCGTTTGTCCAAGCATACTGCCCACGAGTATCTTGATTCAAATTCTAACCCTAGGTATTTGTAATGTGCTACTGTCTCTATATGCTGATTTTATAGGTAAAAATAGTAGATCCACTGTCCCGACAATCATTACTTTTGTCTTTGCTAAATTAACTGTCATTAACTTCTCATTGCAAAATAGCTGAAGATTATCAAGCAGCCCCTGCAAACCTTGCTTTGTAGAGGAGATCAAAACGACATCATCAGCATAAAGCAACAGCTGGATTAAGTAGCCTCCTAACTCCATGCCATGTAGACATCTCTGCTTCATCCAACTATCCAGCTCATCAATGTATAAACCAAATAATGTCGGAGACAAGGGACAGCCTTGTCTCACTCCTATTGTGCTATGAATGTCTATGTCCATTCTATTTGTCAATTTCACAATGACTTCTGCATATAATTACGATCTGGCAGCCTTAAACCAAAAGGGACCCCAATCGTTCCATCCTTTCTCCTAAATTCCTTCGAGGCACCGTGTCGAAGGCTTTGAGAAATCTATGAAGGCCATGTACAGTATGCCTCGGTTTCTTTTGCATTTTCACAGAGAATTCTAAGCACTAACGCATGGTCAAGAGTGCAGTGGTCCTTCCTGAACCCTGCTTGGAACACACTCCGTTTACCGTTTGCTTCAGCCCAATGACTTATCTTTTGTTCCAAAAGAGTGGCCAAAATCTTTGTGAACGTATTCCCTATTAGAATCGTTCTGTAATTTGAGATCTCATGCACGTCCCCACTCTTGAATATCGGATGTACCCTGTTTTCTCTCCACTGCTTGGGAAGACCTTGCATCAATGCAGCATTCAACAAATATGTTAGCATGCCCAAAGCTCGTTCGCCACTCCATTTAAACAATTCAACTCCGAACCCTTGCAAGTCTCTGGCTTTGCCATTTGACATTTTCTGCAGCGCATATTCCACATCCTTTACTGAAAAAAGCTCCTCATCCAGCTGCAATCTATCCATTTGGTCAGCAGGCAAATCATATAAACTTCTAACATAACTCCCGAGTTCAGCTTCATCGAGATGAGCAGGTGTGTGCCCAGGCTGGAGCATCCTCCGAAAGTTTTGGGATCATCAAGGAGCCTGCTGCAGCCACTGTTGCACTGCCGCGATATAGCTATGTTTCTTTTGCCTAAGCAATTGTTTATACCATTTTGGTTTGTACTTTGTCCCTTTCGGTTTGTCTTCTTGCTTTTGCACGCACTCTCCTGTCAAACCGCATTTGTTCTTATGTATGTCTTTTGTTTAGATGTGCCAAAAATATCTCTTTGCAACCCCGAGACTATTTTAGAAAAGGCTTTTATGTCTTCCTCCAAACGACCTGTCCAAAACAAACCGTGGAGTGCCTCATCAAGTCGCTATATATATGGATTGCTTTTCATAGGATAATTTTATCTTGGATGGCCTTGATATTTCCTCTCCTGCGTTGGTGTACCACCAACTAAGTCAAAATACAATGGCACATGGTCGGACTCCATCAGCTTTTGTCCTATCTTGAAGCCTTTGATCATATCTCAGATCTTTAGATAACAGATAATCAACCACACTTGCTCCATTAAAAGTTATGCAAGTAAAATTTTTCGAGCACGGATAACAATGTATGCCATTAAGAACCTTTAAATCACATGCCGTACAAACTCCATGAATAATTTACCCATCGAGTTTGTATCATGATCAGCAGATTTCCTTATAAACAATTCTTCCTCCATTTCGTTTAAATGCACACTAAAAGGCTGCTCATAAGCAACCGCTTGTTGGGTGCGTGTCCGCATTAAAATCACCAACTACAACTACTTCGCCAACTCTTGGAATGCCTTCACTTCTTTTGCCAAATCGTGGAAAGGATTGCTCTATCAAAATCCGGGCTGTCATATATTTTCATGTGTAAAGGGGTGTAATAACAAACGACCAAAGAAATTTCCTATCATTCAAAGCGATCTCAATCCATACATCTTTGATTCCTAGCATGTTGTTGCTTCTGCTTTACCATGTGAGATATTATCTCTAGCATAGACTACCATGCCTCCGTGCCCTCTACACCTTTTCATTTTTCTTGTTCCATACGCTTGCGGCTATTCCAAAACCATCAAGCTCAGTAAACCTTTTTGTTTGGTGTTGCCATGTTTTTGACCAAAATGGATCAAATCCACATCTTTCCATATTTCATGAACTGCTGCCATCTTCTCCTTCGATATACCATGAGCATTCCACGCTAGAACCCTCAAGGTCCCGCCCCTCTATGCCACATAAACAGCGACATTTGGGATGATTCTTGCTTGGTGCTATTGTATGCAAACTCCACCAAGTGAATAAATTCTTCCCACATACTTTGCTTATTCCAGACACAGTTTCGTAGCATGTCCTCCAAGATCCTATTTGTCCGCTCCGTTTGGCCATCCGTCTGAGGATGATATGCCGTGCTCATGGATAGCTTCGTCTAAATGGTCGCAAAGAGGTCTTGCCAAAAGGCACTCATAAACTTCGGATCCCTGTCGGAGATAATCTCCCTTGGCATGCCGTGAAGCCTGAAGATCTCTTTGGTAAAGAGCTTTGCTGTATCCATAGCCACAAAATGTGCCATCTTCGACAACTTGTCGACCACTACCATCGAGGCATCCTTCCCTCTTACTGTCCTTGGAAGCCCTGTTATAAAATCCATGCTGATCACTTCCCACTTAGCGTTTGGCACCGCTAATGGCTCTAATGCCCCCGAATTGAAGCCTGCTGGGTCTGTCGCATAGGTGACATTCCTTGATGTAGCGAGCTACCTGCTTCTTCATTCCTGGCCAATAATAGCTGCTGCGCACTTTGAAATATGTTTTCATGAATCCCGCATGGCCAGCTATTGGACTATTGTGCGTGTCGTGGAGGATCAATTTCCTTACACCTGATGATTCTGGCACACACAACTTGTTCTTATGGTATAACAGGTTGCCTTCCTTCTTATAATGTTTGAAGGCTTCCCGCTCCTTATCTGTTCTTGCTTCTCTGCATAAGCTTGCCCATACTTCCTTGAAGTTAGACATCCATTGGCAAGGACTCTTCAATCTTCTTCCCCGTCAGCTGGAGAGCGTTGAAATTGCATTGCAATGCACTCTAGTTGTCAGGGGATGCCTTGAAAGCGCATCCGCTACCACATTGAGCTTCCCTGGCTTGTAGACTATATCAAAGTCGTACTCCTCAAGGAACTCCATCCACCTTCTCTGCCTCAGGTTGAGGTGTGGTTGCGTGAATACATACTGGAGGCTCTGATGATCTGTATCCAATTGGAACTTCCTTCCCAAAAGGTAGTGCCTCCAAATTCTTAATGCCCTGACAACCACAAGCAATTCTTGATCATGGGTGGGGTAGCGCGTTTCGGCGTCGTTCATCTTCCTGGAATCATCACGCTACCACCATGCTCTTCTTGCATGAGCAACGCACAGAACTATCTTGCTCACGCCCTGGCTACAAGCTTATCTTTCTCTGGTCTTACGGCGGGGGTTAAGAGGCGGGCGGTCGTTAAAGCTTCCTTCAACAATTCAAATTTTGGGCTTTCTTGTGCCAATGATCTGCCCAATCTTTCACTTTTTTCGCCCTCGTCAAATACGTTAGCGGGACGCTATCTTAGCAAAGTTCTTCTGAACTTCATGTAGTACCACTAGGCCGAAAGCTCGACCTCATGCACATTCTTAGGCGCCACCGGATGGCGGCTTCAATCTTGGAAGGGTCCGTCGCAATGCCTTCTGCTGAGATCACATGACCAAGATATTCCACCTTCTCATTATGGTGGCACCGACAACTTGGCTGCAACTGGTGCCTCTTCAACTTCTCTAGCACTCTCCTTAAGTGTTGTAATGTGTTTTCAAGGATCTGGACACCAAAATGTCATCAAAGAACACAATCACAAAGGTGTCTAAGAACTCCCTCTGAAGATGTCGTTCATGAGCCTCATGAACGTCGCGGGGCGCTTCGATAAGCGAAGGCATTACCAGAACTCATAATGCCCATACCAAGCGTTACGGCGGTTTAATGAATATCTTCTTCCTTTATTCGGATCTGATGATAGCCTGACCAAGTCGATTTTGGAGAAGACCTTTGCTCCTTGAAGCTGATCCATCAAATCATCCGATCTGGGAAGCGCATACTTGTTTTTTATGGTGTGCTTGTTCAACTGCCTATAGTCTATGCACATCCTCAAACTGCCATCCTTCTTCTTAACAAAAAGAATGGGCGCTCCAAATGGCGAGACGCTAGGTCTAATGAAACCTAGGTCGAGCAACTCCTGCAATTGCTTCTTTAGCTCCGTCAACTCCTGCGTCGTCATTCTGTATGGAGCCTTACTTGTCGGCTTTGTTCCCGGTTCGAGTGCTATTTCACACTCGACTCCCCTACAAGGAGGGAGGTGCTCGATTTCATCAGGAAAGAGATCGTGGAATTCCGTGATCAACTGAGCTATTTGCTTCGGCAACTTCAGTGGTTTCAACTTCAACATTTCTACCATCCTTGGGGATGCAAAATTATGGCTACTTCCTGAGTCTATCAGAACTATGAAAGACTTGGCCTTGGCCTTCCCCTCGTGGGAAATTACCTTATTTATACGACCCTCCGCTGCCTCCTGATATCTATTAGGCAAAGATATGACACTCACCCTGAATGTAGTCGCGGGTTGTCTCGCCGTCGTCGTCGACCGGTGTGTCCCAATCTCCCAACTCGCGCTAGCCAAGCACTCATGGCGTAAGGGGGCGCACAGTTCTATGGCCTTTGGCTGGAAGCACACAAACAAAGGGCTTTCTAGCACTCCATGCCTCTTCTCCTTGGGCACAGCACGCAAAAGGATCGCCTTTGCTTTGGAGTAGTTTGACCCTTCACCTTGTCCTTGAAGGACACATTTCTTCTCTGCTTTTGCTTCCCACGGTTGCCACCATATGGGGCTCTAGCTGACCCCGGACTTCGGCCCCTAGGGCTATAACTCCTGTCTTGCCTTTATCACGGAAATCTGCTTTGCCTCTGCGGCTATTAGGAGTCCATCCCTGCCAAGCTTGCCTTAGACTAAAGCCACGATCTTGTCTTAGGGTTTGTGCCCTTACAAACTTACGGATCTCTTCATTGACCCCTCAATATGGCTTTCTCTTTGCATGCTTCTCACTCCCGCTTTGGCACATAAAGCCTTAGCCTCATGAATTCCCCTCTGTATATTTACGGACTGATTTGTTGCCTTCTTTGCAACTGTAGAAGCCTTTGGCGCATCATCTTTGGACTTGTGCTCTCTTGGGGCGTAGTGGCGGCTTGAAGGCTTTAGCGAACTTCTTGAACCTGCAAGCATCCCTGCTTAAGCCATGGGCCTTGGCATACCCCTTCCACCAAATGCGTCTTTCTTTGCTCCTTTCGGGGTTGGTACATTTGCCACTCTGCCTTTATCCTTGTCCTTCATACCATAAAAGCGTTGCCATATTAGGCTCATCTCATCCGAGCCAACCTCTCTGCCTCCATGCGACGCCGATTTCTTGCACGAGAATTGCTTTCGAGCTTCACGGCCTTCAAACATTTCTAATCTGGAGAATCTACCTTCTTCTGATAGTCAGAGGCTCTGGTGTCCCTTTGTCGTCCCTCTGTGGTATCCCTCTGCCTACCATCTGCAGTGTTCCTTTGCCTTCCATCTGTTCGGTCACGGGCACGCTCTTCTTCTTCCTGGTCGGTCTGAATCGAGCTTGAAATCCGGTCAGGGGGCTGGGGACCTCCCTCTCTTGCTCCTCTTCTTGTCCCTTCCCGTTTTCAGAGCCCGGAGTGCTTGCGGCACTTGAGCGTTGCCCACCGGCCAGCTCCTGCAGCGTGTGCTAGCAAAACCTTTATCCGCTCAAGGTCCTGGCCCTCATCTGGGATATTTCCTCTTAGGGGTCATGGGTCCAAATTCCTCAAAATGGTTCCTTGGTTTGAGGTGGCCCTCATGGACTCGCTTTTTCCTAAGGTCTTGGCGTTGTCGTTCCCCTGAGCCTAGGCCTCTAGCTGCATACACAAGTAATTCATGGCTATATGGTTAGTTTTACTTGTTCTCTTGCATTGTTTATGTTTGTTGGTATAGTTGTGGGGCAAAATACATCAACAAAACATTTAAAGTGCAAAAGAAATTATATTCATATTATATAATATTTTAGTACAAAAAGTCTCCGGGATGAAGAGTCTAACTAATCTTGAAATCGCCGGTAAGATGGGTTGTCCTCAAGGAACTTCTTAACTTGGGCCGTTCCTACCGAATGACCCAAGTTCCTGAGGACGTTCGGCGACGAGCATACGCAAGGCTCTGCCCGATTCTTCCACCACTAGCGCGGTGGATGTGCAATCCTTGATCCGCCTTAATCTACTTTGCCGTCGATGGGGTATGGCGGTCGAAAGAAGTCAAAGTGCCATTGCTCTCTTGACTAGGGCGACATAGTCGGCGTTTCGCTATTGAGCATGCTGCCGGCGAGGAGTGCAATAAGCATGAACACTCCTTCTTCACCGGCTGAACTTCGCGATTGTATCACCGCTATTCTCCCCATCTAGTAGCGTGGCGTGTAGTACCTCGGGGACTGTCATTGTCGTCGCTGAAGTTTCTCCGCTTGTTTGGCCTCGACTCTATGTGCGCCCGTCAAGATTGGCTCTCCTCTCTCGTGTGAGGTCCCTTAGTCTTCAATTGTGGAGTCGACTTCGCTGAGGTGGATTCCCCGCCTCCTCTTGTTGGAGGTGGTGTCGGGGCCTGGGCATTAAGATGCTCGTGGTCTTCCCACGGATCCCCCATCTGTTCTTGGAGGGCGAGAAACTCCTCCTCCGCTAGCAGCTCTCGCTTCGTCCATCATTTGCCTGATGTTGCCGGGCTTTGGATGTCGGAGGCACTCCCAGAATATAGGTGTCGTTTCCCCGACTTGGAAGTGGAAGTCCAGAGCTCGGGACGGCGAAGCCCGCCCAAGTCGGATCGCCAGTAGTTGGTGGGCGGCTCATCAATCGAGCTCTCCCCCGCGATTGGGGAGGTTCTGGATGTCGAGGTAGATACTCCTCTCCGGCGATGATGATGGGGGCTAGGCTTGTGATGCCCCTGCCCAGGAAGGAGCACTCTGATGTTCTCACGGCTCACTCGGCCGGGTTGACCGGCTCCTCTTTTGCCACCGCCACCTCCTCCTCGAGTCTAGCTTCGGTGTACTCTTCGTCGTCCCGGCTCCTCTTCTTCCTCTCTTTGCTTCTTGCTCTTGCTTTGATGCCGCAAAAGCATCCGCTCTTAAACTTGGATTGCTATGGGGTCCACCTCCATCGAGGAGGATAGAGTTTGCCCCAATGGGTTTTAAAC
Organism: Isoetes taiwanensis; assembly: GCA_021234155.1. Taxonomy (NCBI): domain Eukaryota; kingdom Viridiplantae; phylum Streptophyta; class Lycopodiopsida; order Isoetales; family Isoetaceae; genus Isoetes; species Isoetes taiwanensis. Next base: position 9,035,148 of record JAJEKV010000016.1, on the reverse strand, counting down.
CTGATGGGATAAGAAAATAGCTAAGGCAGTGGTGTAGGAGAAATACTTGGTCCCGTTAGTTTGTCGGGACCATGTAGTCCTGCCAGCCTCTGCCTTGTTAGTTAAGTACTTGGCGATGTTGGGGACATCACCCAAGGCTGCTTGAAGGGATGGTGGGAACAAAATAGCCTATGCAAGGGGAGCCGGACGAGGAGGGTCCTACCCTAGCTTGGAACTCTGCTAAGACTTGTCTATATGTTTGGGGTTGCATTCGGAGTGGCTTGCACAACTATTTCTTTCCAAGACTCGGAGATGTCATTGACATCCGCCAAAGATGGGGGCATTTGCCGCACCCATCGCCAAGTCGGCTAGTGAGCCATTGGTCTAGCGAAGAAGAGAGTATCAAACGGATGCTTGTACCGGAGCTGGAAGATCGCCCTAAGCAAAGGGAGAGCAAACTTGCGGTGGTGCTAAATGAGAAATTGAGGACCTATTTATAGAAAAGGAGAAAACCCCAATTTTTGGATGACCTAGAATTTACTGCGACGATCCTGGTCTATTAAGAGGTACAATTGAGACTTGAAGGACTACTTTTAGGGTTTGAACATGCTAAGAACAACTAAAGGACCTATTGCAATGACTGGAGATCATCTAGGTATGGCGCAGTGAAGAAAATGCCGAGGTCTCACACGCTAAGGCTGCACCGATAATGAAAAGTTCATTTTCCGCCTGCGCGACGCGTGTGAGACATGGGCTCTAAATGGGCTAAACTTGATCAATTTGGGTAATCTAAGGCTGTAATTTACTAAACTCGCCGAAAGTTAGGCACTTGACCACTTATTTGGTCGATTTGGGCAGTTTGGGCATTTTTGAGGTATGGTCTCTACGCTTGCCAGAAAAATGAGATTCTCATTTTCCGTCCCGGCGACGTGTGAGACATCGCCCTCAATTTTGCTCAAAAACTCCAATTTGACCAAAACAAAAACTAGAATTCAATATCTTAACTTTTACATAAAGATTGGACACATTATTTACACAAAAATTCTTTATATTAATAAAATGTTTATTATTTACAAAAAGTTCAAGGGCGTTCTCCCTTGATGTGTCTAGCTAAGTGCATATCCCGCCTCATGAGCGTGACCTCTTCGCATGAATCGCGTGTCGTGGAATCCTCAAAATGCCGCGACTATTTTTTGCTCTCTTGCCTCCTCGTAGCACAACAAAGATTTCATCGGGCCACCCGCATGTCCGCGTGTTGTACTCCCGCATGACTTCTGGACCAAGCGTTGGAATGGTGCCCGGGATCAAGAGTCTCAGAACCCATTTGGAAGTGCCGGATTTCTTTGAGGGCTCTCTCCTCCTTACGCTTTGCTTTGGTCCGCTTCTTTCCTAGCCGGGAGGCTTGGGCTTCGGGGCGGCTTGAGTCGCCGGGGCACTCCACCTTCACTTCGGTTCTTACCACTGTTGCTCCGGTAATAAGCGTTGTATGCCTCCCACTTTGCCATGTAGGCATTATGCTCCCTTGATCTTCTTTCGATAGAACCTTGGCGGGGTCTTTCCGCGTGCATCCCTCCCGTTGTCTTGGTAGGGCTTTTGACCCTATCCCGCGTCGGAATCCGGTAGAACTTTGGCGCTTTGTCTCTGCTCACAAAAGCCGCGACCTGGCACTGGGTACTTCCTTCTCCACGGCCTGGGGTTTTGAAGAGCTTGCCCCTCGGTGTTGAGGGCGTAATCTTCATCCGGTGCGTCGGTTAGGCGAGATGCCTACTGACGGCTCATTGATGGGGCCCTTTCACAAACCCACCTAACCGCCTGGCGGTTCTACCGTTATGCCTTTATGCCTTTGGCCTTCCTTTTCTTCGACTGGTTGGCTGTGCTAGGCTCATCCTCGATCTCTTAGCCCCTCCCTCTCGGTGGGCTCTTTGGCTTCATACCTGGCGATGAACTGCAAGGTCTTGTTCTTCGCCCGGCCTTAGGACCGGGGCGGTTCCTCCCTCTCCTCGGCTTCTTGCAGACGTGCCCAAGCTTCGAGCTGTTCTTCTACGGTTGGCTGTCCCCTCTGCTCCCGTTCCTCCTTGCTCCTCCTTTCTTCCTGGCCATTTCTTGAGGATTTGCCGTGATAATGTCCCGGGCGCCTCTGCCTATGACCTCCCTCCGGTCTGGTCGCCCGGTCCGAGCCCCTCCTCCTCACCGGATGAAGATTCAGCCTTGCCGAAAAAGGCGTTCTCGAAAATCCTGCGAATGAGGGCAGGTTCGGGCTGGGCGTAGAAGATTCCGCCTCAGGGCTTCCTAGCGCTTTTGGTCCGCCCATGTTCGACGACGGTTCGCCCGATCCGAGCTATGCTTGAAGATCGCCTTTGGCAAAAGGAGCGATTTTCTGAGGAAGGGACGCTGGGAAATGGGGAGGTCTAGATCTATTTATAGGGGCTAGATTTTTAGGTCAAACTTCAAACTTCCTTTTGGGTCATCTAGAACATCTAAAACACCTAAATCTAGCATGGTTCTCACCGCTTCCAGCCCGATAATGAAAAGCTCATTTTCCTGGCCCCGGGCGCCGACGCAGAGACATGGGGACCCAATGCTAAATTTTATACTTTCCAAGCATGTAACCTGCCAATTCTGTTATTTCTTAGCTCCAATTTAGAATTATCAAGTTATTTTACTGTAATTTATAACTTTTAGTGTGTTTCAAAGTGAATGTCTCACCGCTGCGCCCAGCCCGAAAATGAGATTCTCATTATCCGTCCTGGTACGACGCGGTGAGACCACCCTACTTTTGAAGGTTGGCTCACCAATTTTAGTCTTTTTTATGTTTTCATCTATTTTAATCAAGTACTAGCTTAGCATAAACTACAAAAATGGGAAAAAAATTTTCCATTTTCCAAGGTTTAAGGATCCTATCAAGTTAGTACTCATCGGGAACATGGCCGTGCTTTGCTCTTGGTCTCCAAGAACATGGCTCGATACCATCATGGATGCGCCCTACTGTGATAATGGTGCACTCACCGTGATACAAACAGAGTTCATCCCCCATACCAGCTCCATGCCGATCTGAGGGCCCTCCACATGACACCAGAACCGTGATTCGGGTTCCAAAGTGGGAAGAGTGAAGGGTCATTTTACCCCTCCCCTCGGCCTACCTAGTCAGCTGAAGCGTAAACATACATGTCGTCAAGATACAAAGCATCACATACCCACCTCTAGGGTGGGGCATCACATCCTGCATAGACAATGATCAGCACAATGCATAAGGGGAATCCTACCCAAGGCTCGCACTGAGGAACGATCGGCTTGGGTCTCCGAAGTTATTTTGCGCATTTATTCATGACAATGGATGGGGCGGCATAAGAACATGGCATTGGGTTGTCCACTCCATCCGCCCTCTCCCCGTGCACACTTTTGCGAGTAGGTTGAAAAGTGTTGGGACCTGACCGTAGCTCACGGATCGTAGCCAAGGGGGCTACTGGGTTACATCTCCCCCGCCCGACATGGGGCGTGTAGGGATCACTCCCTCGAGATCTACATGCCACCCAAGGTGACTAGAGGGCCAACGCCCTTATTGACTTAACCCAATGGAAGGTGAACCCCACCCCACCTGTGTGAGCCCATGCCTTACCCACACTTCACCTGGCAAGCCATTAGACCTAGTCACTCGATCCCCTAGGACCTTACACACGGAGGGATTCCACAGGGTCGAACACCTAACCTCCTTCTAAGCCCTGCCCCTTCACCCACAACCTGTGTGTGGTTCTTGTACACAGTGTCGAATCTATAGTGTGCTAGAGAGGCCAATCTAGGAGCATCTACTACCAAGCTTTAGGTCTCTACCCCCTTCCCAATACAAGGAGTTCATAGAGATACATCATCAATATATATCATGAAGAACTAAAGAACTAGATCTAATCTATATCATAGAGTTAGGTTCTTTAGTTAGAGTCTCCATATCTAGAGATCTAGAGGGCTGCTATGGGCAATTTAATAGGCTAAACCTACTGATTCAATGACTAAAAGATGGTTTAAGCTATTGAATTGCCGAAATACCTGATCCTTGAGTGGCTCCTCCTGACCTGAGTTCGACCATCCTGCTGAATTGCTCGAATCAAGGAAAACTAATGGTGTTGTTCTCTCAGACAGAGTCTGGGAGGCAGTTTTGGCTCTTGAGGCAGCCAAAACAAAGTTCTAAAACCCTAGAAACGAAAAATGGGCAAGTTAGGGTTTCCCCTCCTAAATAGACAAGGGGGTTGGCTAGGGTTTCCAATTATCCCCTTTAGGCATGTGGGATAATTGGGAATGGGCCCACTTGCCTTTAATGGCTAGTGGCAAAATGTGCCCAGATGGAAAGGTGTGCCCACCTTAATGTGCATATTGGTAAATATGCACATTAATTGCACACTTGGGTATGGCCCACTTGGCATAAAGTGTCCACATGGGGAAAATGTGCACTTAGATGAATGTGCACATGGTTAAATGTGCACATTAATAATTGCACACTCCTTGCAAGTTGCCCCCTAGGGCTACCCCCCTGGCTACACGTCGGCGTACACGTCAGTCGGGGTGGCGTGTACGTGTGACGAGGCAGTACAGTACACGTCCTGGGACCGTATACTGTGCTGGAACATCACATGAGGGCAAAGGTCATTTTGCCTCAGACTGTCCAAGTCCTAGAAAGGGAAGGGGAAGAGGAAGATCTGGTGGAAACAGAGGTGGCAGAGGTGATAGAGGAAGGGGGAGCTTCAGAGGAGGTGCAAGCATCAATGTAGTAGAAAAACAAGCCAGTAGTGAAGGTGAATCAGAAGATGATACTGTGGAAGTAAGAAAACATTTGACTTGTAATATCTCGTTGCCTTCAAGAAAGGATAATAACAAGTTTGTTGTAATAGATTCAGGAGCAGAGAAAAGTGTGATGTGTGATCCGCGACATGCTTAAAGACCGCGCGTAAGAAAGAATGACATGTCCAACTTGGAGATGGAGGCATTATGGAAATAGAAGATTCTGGAGTGTTAGAACTGTTTGATTTGAATGGAAAAACTGTCAAATTGAGAGAAGTTTTGTGTGTGCCTAGCCTAGTGAGAAATCTTATATCTGTTTGTCTAGTAGATTTGGGATACAAAGTATTGTTTGAGCAACTTCAATGTAAAGTGTTTTTTAATGGTGAATTGAAGTTTATTGGAAAACGTGTTGGGAATCTATTTGGACTTGATATTGAGCATCTTCCTGAAATAAATCTTGTTGAATATCCAGATCTGAAACTATGGCATAACAGACTTTGCCATACAAATTCTACCATTATAGAAGCACTTGGAAAGAAGGGGCTAATTTCTGCTAAACCAGAAGAAGGAAAATTTATGTGTGGTGGTTGTCAATTAGGGAAGCAATCAAGACTACCATTCAAAAAGTCAAATAAAAGAGCAAAGGGCATTTTGGACTTAATACACACAGATTTATGTGGTCCAATAAATATTACAAGTTTGAGTGGACACAAATATTTTATGAGCTTCATAGATGATTTTAGCAGAAGAACTAAATGCTATTTATTGAAAACAAAGGATCAAGCATATGATGCCTTAAAATTGTTTGCTGCTGAATCAGAGTTGGAAACAGGAAGGAAGATAAAATGTATAAGGTCTGATAGGGAGGTGAATATGTGTCGATGAGTTTAGAGCTTTTGTGCAAATAGAGGAATTAAGAGACAACTAACGTGTAGGTATTCACCACAACAAAATGGAGTTGCAAAAAGAAAGAAACGTGACATTGCTTGATGTCAGAAGATCCATGCTAAAATATTCTGGGCTTCCGAATTTTCTCTCGATGAAGCTATTAAAATAGCGATGTATGTACAAAATCTGCCGCCATCTTCAAGCATAAAAGGAGCCATACCGGATATGTGGGACAGTAAGTTTCCAACCTATGAAAATTTAAAGGCTTATGGGTGTTTGTGTTTTGTGCATGTTCCGGAAGAATTAAGAAAAAAATTGGATGATAGAGCCTACATAGCATATCTCAGAGGGTATGACTCAAATTCTAAGGCATTCGATTATATGATCCCCGCAGAAGGAAAATTATAATTAGTAGAGATGTTGTTTTCAATGAGAAAGAATTCTATAGGAAGATTCCTAAGATAAATTCGTAAGATATGTCCGAATGCAAAAAGAAGAAGAGTTGATGTAAATAAAACAAAACCTAAAATGAGAAGGAGGAAAGAATTAAAGATCAAATGGATATGAGTGACTCGATAATGAGTCCTAAATAGCCCCTGAGCCGTAAATTGAACCTAGGATGAATCAGAGCATTGAAATGGAAGAGGAAGAAGTTACTAAGCCGCATTAAACCCAAAAGGAAAGCAAAGAGGACAAGCTCAAATATTAGCGTATGAAGCTAAACATGATGTGGAACCGCATGGCGTAACCGAGGTGGAAAAAGCAAAAGATTTAAGCCAATTGAAGGTGAGATTCATACAAAGATTTGACATACTAGTGCTTGAATCTGATAAAGTACCCTCGTGGTGTGTTTTTATTAAGGTACTCAACTTTTTATGTGGGCGACGCTTGGCCGGCTCCTGCGCCGGACCCGGGCAAGTGAAATTTTTTTCGCCATTATAGCACTTCACCCGCCATTTCCTCCCGGGGGCCAAATTCCTGGTCGATCCAAGCCCGTGAAATTGCCACTTCAAAGAATCCGCGCGGGTTGTTGATCCGTGTCTTCTGCGCGCAGGTGATGACGCCATGTTCTAAGTAAGCAATTTGAAAGTAAATTTGGCGGTTTTGAAGTTCTTCGTGAGTATAACTACCATGAATTTCTTTTGCCGCTAGATTTCTCCAATTCGCCTATGGCTGAATGGAGAGAAGCTTTTCGCATCCGTGCAAGAATCAAGTTAATTTTGATGTTGCAAAATCCGCTATCTAGCCTCCAAGTTTTCCGCAGTCGGGACCGAAAATTTTTTGGCAGCTTGTTCCCGAATTCTTTGATGCAATTTGTCGGCAATCCGCAAGTGCAGATTCAAGAACAGATGCAAGCGAATTTGTGCTAGATATTTACCATGGTAATTGAGGATCATGATGCATTTCATTTTCATGTATGCTGAAATGCATATTAATCTATAAGTTTGCTTTGAACCGAAAGAAGTCGACAAGATCGCCACATATGGCTACATCAATTCCTATAGATTCGTGTAATTTTGAACTTACATATTTGTTGTTGATTTCTTTCCTTATTTGTTGATGTTTGCTTTAATTCTAGAAAATGTTTACTGGTCACAATCCCGAACCTTATGGAGACAATGAAGAGTCTGCATTTCATGAAGATTTGCAACCTTCTTACCATGAAGGTGATTTCCAAGAGTCTGAAGGGTGGCGCCAACAGGGAACTCAAGATGTCCAAAGTGAAGAAGGTGTGCAACCTTCTTTAAATCGATTTCAAGGAATTGGATTCCTTGAATTTACTTTGAACTTTTCTTTTGCTAATCTTTTTGTTGTCTTTCTTGTTATGAAGGGTGTCACCAAGATAATACACAAGGAACCCAATGTCATGATCAACCCTCATTTTCAAGGTAAGCAAGGTTTGCATGATTTGAAGGTTTCTTTGACTTTTTCATTTCGATTCTTTTTTTCTAGCAGATTGTCATGCTTTTTAGAAGGTATAGAGCTGAAGTTAAGGAGAAAAGAGAGAGAGCTTAAGAGGGAAAGGGAAATTGCAGCATGAAGAAGCATTGCTCCAAGGTGATCTAAGCACATGGAAGAAGAGAATGCTATCAAAAAAGGTTGCAAAGTGAAGGTGAAAAAAGGTTCTTGGTAATGCAAGTTGTAGGGATAGGAAAGAGATAATTAAGTCTCACTGCAAAAGTGGCTACCCGAACTTGTTGTTCCTAACTCCAAGGATGAATCAGAATGAAGAAAATTGTGGAGAATTTAAAGAACTCTTTTGCGGATCATAAGAATGAGAAGAAAAACAGATATTAAGAGGGCAAGAAATGCTGCTATGGTTTATCTTTGTCAATACCAATATTAACAAATCAGCTTTCTCCGTAACTCTATGCCCAATGTAAAGATTGTCACAAAACTAGCGTAAGAAGAAGAGTAGATGCTTTGAACTTGGTGAGGGTCCATGGTCCATGTTCAAAAATAAGATTAGATGTGACAAACTCTCTTATGACGAGAAAAACTAGTGGTGGATTTTTGGAGACACAATACAAGAGTTTCCCCATGTAAGAAACATGTCATCAAGATAAAAGCAACTTCTGGAAAGAAGATATTGCATGCACTACACTTTCTTGAAGAGACATGTAATTTTAAAGCAATTTGTTTTCAAATTGTTAAGGTTTAAGATTTTCAACTTAAGGTTGTTGATATGTTGTTGTTGCTTCAAAGAAGTTTTCTTCCAACGATTTGAAAGGCAATATCCATACTTTCAAATATCATTTACAAGATTCCATGCTCTAAAGCCTCCATATCGTCGAAGGTAAAAGATAGAGAGACTTCTGTCACAGATCTACCATTTGAGAGTTGACTTTGTGAGACAGGCCATAAACAAAGTAAGATTAGATCAGACCTCCATGGGCCAAATTGCACATGCAATTGTGATGTATGTGGTATAGGACCAACCCCAAGAATGCATCTAAAGCTACATATGCTTCAACCTCCGAGCTTTGGAGATCTTTGGTATGTCCTAAGGATGAATCAAAGAGTGGCATCAACATAATTGTCTCACGCTTAAATGCAAGGCTTGTGGAAAAACAAAGTGCCAACTTGTCCAAAAAGAAAGAGATTACAAGTTGAACCATCAAGTAGATTGGAAGACATTTGATAAGGTAATTCAAATTGTTATTCTTAAATGAGATATTCTTTTCAGCTCAAATTCTTCTTTTGAACATAACAGTTTATGAGGAGGACAAGGTAACATTCTCGGCTTCTAATGATGAAATAATGTTAATAGAGTTTGGTATTGCCAATTGCCATTCTTATAGCAATAGTTAAAATGGGATGAGTATAGATGAAGAGCATCTTAAGAAGGTTGGTGAGAAGGAAAAACTTGTTAAGAAGAAAGGAGCTGCCGAGAAGACCAGGGAAGAACAAAGGTCGGGTCAAGAAAGGTGGTGTGCGGGTAAGACTGGCCGAGAATTCGTGATGTAAGAAAGGTGGTGCCGGTAAGACCGCATGATGAGAATTCGTGTCGAAAGAAGATCCAAGGCTAAGAAGAAGGTATTACAAGTAACTTGAAATGTTAAATCCAAAAAGGTGGTAATCGATATATGTTTTGCTTCTTTGTAGGAAGCTCCCAAACCCGGCAACAAGCTTGTTTTACAAGACGACACCAAGAGCGTAGTTGTTCCAATTTGTTGATACCTTCCTCATTCCATTCATCCCTCATAATTATGAAGCCGATGGCAAGCAAAAAAACAGCTTTAGGGAGTGTTTGGCAAATTTTCCAAAGGACACTATAGTTTCAAAGATTGACTTTGCAGAGAACTACACCTTCAAAATCCAACAAGAAATACAAAGCTTGCATTGAGGAATGACCAATGCACCATTTTTGGTGCACATCACATATAGGCATGCTCCACCTTCTACGTAACGTAATAGAAAGATCATTAAGGAAACACATTTTTACATAAGTGATGATAGAGAACATGATGTACTCTTCGCTCAACATTGTTTGCAAAAACATGTAGTTTTCCTTTGCTGACAAGGGTGTCCATTACAAGAATCATGTCATGTGGTCCGATGGATGTTCCCATCAATTTAAAGGAGCAAGGATGTTCTACTTCCTAGTGTGTTCTTTCAAAGCACCCGAAAACCAATACATCGAATTTCTTTGCATCATATCATGGCAAAGGTAATTACTTTATTTTAGTCTATTGGTTCTTTTTTTAATTGGCATTTCTTTAAAATTCTCAGAATCAATCCTTGCAGTGAGCATGATGGTGCCGGTGTCAGAATAAAAAGAGCCCCTCACCCATGAGATGTTGAAGAGGAATTCAAGACCACTAAGGAATGCACATGATGCAAATTGTGTTTTTTGAAGAGCAATTTTAAGTCGATTGTGACAATGAAGGAGATCATCCTTGCGTACACAAGAGTTCAGGGTTTTACATGTTGTTTGCATTGCATGTTATTTTACATGATTCCTTTTGCAGATATTTTTTGGGAGATAGCTATCAATGAGGTTGATAGAAGTGATACCATGATTGTAAGACATTAAAAGTGTTCCGTAAAGTTGCATTGTATCAGACTGCATTCCAATGACCCTACTCAGGTTGCTCATATGGATTTCGGTTATTTCAGTAATTACCAAGTAAGCAGAAAGTTTGGGAAGTGCATAAACAAAAGCGTAATAGGATCTTGGGTTTATTCTCGAACTAATTCCACCTGTGAAAGACGAAGCCGAAACATTACAGGTCCCATCTATGAAGGGGATCATGAATGGGTTTCATGTAGTTGATGTTGGGGATACCTTTGCGCACCATCCGAGGCCAACAACAAGGAACAGTAGACTTCTACATCATCAAATGCACTAAGCCTAAACACATTGTAGAGAGGGCCTTTAAAGATGCATGGGGTGCTAAATTTGCTAGAAGAGAAGTGGTCCTCTCTGTAAGTATTATAAGTTTTAGGAGGTAGTGAATTTGAATTGTTTGAAGATGCACCAGAGTGCAATGCATACGACCACTTGGTCATGTCGTGTTGCTTTGATATGGTGCCCGTAGTGAAAAACATATACAAACTTCCAAAGGATGTTCATGATCATCTTTAGATCGAAGTTTTGGAGCACAAGAGTAGTCTTTATGCAGATAGCTTAGTAGATGAGGATGAGCCCGCACCCGAGCTCTTCAATGAGAAATGGAACCAAATGAATTCTTTACTAGCATACAAGCATTGCTAGTGCTAACCAAACTCAGATTCAATTGTAACATTCATATTCAAGTAATAAAGAAAAGTTTCATTCTTTTTTGCTATTGCGTAATCTAGTTTGAATAGTAAGAACTAGTTGCGTTTTATTTTGAAATGTAAGATTTGGTTGCGCATCCCGGTAATCCCCTCAATTGAGTTGGTGCAGACCTCCAGTTGCACATGGCAACCAATCTATACCTTGATCTTGCAAGAATGAAGCTCATTACCACGCTTTGCAATCGGGTTTCCCAATTCGCAAAAAAGACTGTAATTCAAAATGCCAAATGCTAGCAGGTCTTAATGTATTTCGTGTTGAATCCAAATTGGTTTATATGCTTGAGATGTACTTAAGTAGATATAAAACTTTCTCTCAAGTCGATGCACTTAGCTATTTCAAAAGATCGCCATTGACCAGTCAAAAATTGGTCAATGACCCGGCAAGTGAGCTAAGATTTGCAACAGAGTGTTCAAATTTTCTTTAGTGGTATAATCACTTGGAATGGTCTCGATGATCTTTAAGATTGTGTGCAAGCCATAAACTATGGGAAAGGGGCAAATAGAATTTGAGTCGTATGCATGTTTGAATTGTATTGCGTATCACTTCGGGTATTGCGTAATATCAATTGAATTGTGTGAATATCATTTGAATTGTTTTAATTCTTCTGGGTATTGCGTAATATCGCTTGAATTGTAAGAATTGGTTCATGTGTACAAAACACTTTGCATAAACAAGAGAACCTGAACCAATGAAGAAAAAAAATATACAAAAAATTTTAAAGAAGCACAAAGTTCATATATTCAAGTGGTTACGCATATGGTCACATTCAAAAAATTGCAGACCGCCACATATTCAACATGCAGCTTTACATATTCAATAACTTAGAGAGACCTCGCATATATTCACAAAATTGCAGATCATACTCAAAATTTACCCTCGACAGAGCAGCTTAACATTGAGATTGTTTCAAAACCAAACTTCAACTTGAACCTCGCAAAGCTAGCAATCCGCTTATCCAAATTTCCTTATAAACTTCTCTCAAGAGTGAGGTCTTCCTCATCGATTGATATCCGTGGAATGGTGACTTTGAAGGAGTAGGCTCTTCATGTGTTGGAGTCAGAATCGAGAAGGTGTGTAACAGAGAAGCATGTGTAACAGAGAAGCAAGTGGAGAACCCCGGTGTAACAGAGTTGTTGGGATCTCACGCTCAGACTAGTTACGCCTTTAGGACTTGACTGACTTCCCGATCTTGCTTTGTTGTTGCTGCCCCTAAGAATCTTCTTCTTGCCTTTCCTCTTAGCAACAAAATCTTTGGAAATAGGTTTGTCATACTTTCCGCCTTGCAAATGAAGTTAGAATCCTCACCCATGTCTTTACCTTTTCCTTTCACCTTTGTGACCTTTGTCACCTTCACATCTTCATCGAAGACTCTTCATACTCCTCGGCATTTCATCTTCATCCGCTTTAAAGTAACCAAGTTCTTGCTCAAGCTTGTCGTGCACTTCTACCCCACAACCCGCCATCGCATAATGCATAGTATCCAAGACAGACCAAAGCAAAGAAACATGAAATTTATGATCACATGATAACTTGATAAGAAAAAATCAGAATCGAGCTAAACTCAAACCACAACCTTCACATCTTTTCAAAGAATTGATCTCGAGGTAGATCATAAACACCCATGTGAACTTTGAGTTCCTTCTACCTTTTGGTGAAATCAGATAGCGTATATGTGTTTGACTTTGCATTCCAAAACTCCATCCTATGGCCATATGCTTCAATATTCACTTCCAAGGATTTGATTTCTTCCTTCAACTTTTCTCGCATCGTAAACATTAGCACTCCCAATAGTTTCAGAAAGTAAAGCCATTAAACTTGCTTCATCTTTTCTTCAAGTATGCAACCAAAGCTTGGTTGTTAGGCAAATCAAGACCAGAAAAGTTTGATAGATTCTCTTTCTCCAAATTTGCTTTGTACAATAAAGTGCAAGTAGCTTCAAAGACTTTGTGAATCGCAGACCTACCTTCTTCAACAAAGCTGCCTTTTTTTCCTTTAATTTCTTCTTCAAATTTTCTTTTGCATTTCGACAAGCTTCTAATGTGATTGATAATCACATTGAGGTTAGCTTCAAAACAATTTACTTCATGATCTTTACTCTTATGAACTACGTAAAATCCGGGAGTCTCATTTCTAAAGATGCCCAATTTACCTTGTAATTTTCGGTCACCTAAAGCCTTAGGGGTGTTCTCGCCATACAAATGCTCTTGCAAAACGAGTCCTCACTTCATTGTTGGTAGGGCCATTCTCGTATACTTTTCAAGGAGTTCATTGAACTTCTCGCCAATTCAGGCTTGATTTCCTTTGATGTTGATCTTCCTGACCTCAAAGGAACTTCAAAACGATAAAAATTCAGCATTTGATACTTCTTTTGCTTGATTTGGCTTTGGCTTTCTTCCGCAGACGACTCCACTTTCCAAACTCAAAGAAATTCATATCAGTGGTTCTTTTGCCGGCTTCAAATTGAAATATAATAAAACAAGAAAACCACTTACATTTGAGTACTTTATGCTATAAATTTGTCAAGCACAAACATTTTCTAAAAAAGATAGCAAAAATGCGATACCTCTGCTACCGGGTGAACTCATGGTATAGTTGCAAAAGAGCTGCGGAATTGCAAAGGAAGAAAACAGAGTACAAATACAAAAAAGCTTGGGAGATAAGTTTGTTCAAGAGCTCGAATGATGATGACCGCCTAATTCTATGATGATGCTTGTAAAAATTCTATGATGATGACCGCCGGAATTGAAGCCGCCGTCAACCCATCATGAGCCCGTCCGAGCCCGCCGTGAGCCCATCATGAGCCCGGCACGAGCCCTTCATGAGCCCGCCCCCGGCCGGCCCGTTTCGCAATTTAGGTGCCGGTAAGGTGCTATAACTTCAAAAAGTTGGTAGGTTAAGCAAAAAAGCACCCTCAAAGTTATAATGAAGCCATAAGTGACATTAATATAAAACACCGGAGACATGCAATGGAAGAAGAAATGAAGGCTTTTAAAAGAACGATACATACAATCGTAGTAGATATGCCCTTGGACAAAAATATAGTTGGAAATAAGTGGATATATCGAATAAAACCCGGAGTAGATGGAAAACAAAGAAATTTAAAGCCGCTTTGTTGCACAAGGGTTTACACGTAAAAGGGGAAGACTTTGATGAAACTTTTTCACCTTTAGTCAAGATAAACAGCTTAAGGATGCTTCGCCATTGCTAATGCATGTAGTTTTGAAATACATCACATGGATGTGAGCACGATTTTAAATGCCGATTGGAAGAAGAAATTTATCCAAAACCCGCAAAACCGGCTTTGATGAAGAAAAAGAAAAAGTTTGGAAACCGAATAGAGCAAAGTATGGTCTCAAAATAGCTCTCCTAGAGAATGGTACAAATGCATGGATGGATATTTGTTCCCCTCGGGCTCGTTTCTATCCATCGACGGATATCCTAATGCATCCCCATTTCTTAGAGGATTGCTAGTTGCATGGGAGACTGTATAATCTCTCGCTTCATTTTCACCATCTTGCGCACACTAGCATGACCGCAAGTTGTTGGTGGATTCCATTGGATGGTGGTCCTCCCTGGTTGCTTCATCCCACCCATTGACGCAGCTGATGGAGAGCCAGTGTGCATATGATATCCCATTGGTATAATAGTCAAAGGCGCTGCTCGACATGGGAGGAGTTTAGAGCTAAGTTCCTCCTTTTAAGGTGGGATCGAGCTATTTGGCAGAAGGTGTCTTCAATTCTTCCCCCAGTAGCACAAGTAGATGACCCCAAGCCGTGGGTAGTTCATGAGTCAAAGCAGATAAGTTGGTGAATTCCATGTACAAGGTCTTGCTTGATGCTGACATCTTGCCTCCTTCGCCCAAGTGGCCTTTGGTCATTCCCGTGGATCGGCGTAAAGCAAGGTGGGAAGTGGGTATGGGATAAACTACTCCATCCCAAAGTATCCGCTTTGATGTTGGCAAGTCACTCATCGTTGTTCCGCCACATTATTCTATTAAGTGCACGATTTCGTCCCGTAGGTGTCAGACTTTGTCCCTTATGTGCTAGAGGGGACGAGACAATTGAGCATTGCTTCTTCCTATGTAGACATGTCGACATGCTTGGTTGTGGCTTCAAGGCCTCTTTCATTGCAATTTGAATAGCCACAGTGTTATTAGCAGCATCCAAGTAGTTGGGATAATTTGGCAAAAAGGGCCTTTCATTTGGCTTCGTGATGGATCATCTGGTCCATTTGGAAAAGAAGGAATCTTCTCATATTCAAAGGTCTTGCTTGTTCAGATGCACAGTGTCCTTCTTGATGCCCAACAAATCCAATTGTCAAAGCATCTGTGTGCTCATCAATTGCTAATGAGGTGAAGAGTCAGATTTGGGAGCACTATCTTCAGATTCATACTTACTTATGAGTTCTTGCTTGCTCTTCATATTGTTTAGATGTTGTATTTAAGTGGGGTGGTTTTGCTCGGGTGGACATTCTCTCCACTGAGTTATTAGTCTCCATTATACTGTGAATTTCTTCCGATAATAAAGGCTCAAGTCCTTCAAAAAAAAAAATGGATGGATATTTGTTAGAACAAGGTTTCAAAAAACTTAATGGTGATGGGAATCTATATAGATTTAATTTGGGAGATGAATGGTGTATCATTGCATTGTATGTTGATGACAATATTATGGTGGCTAAAAGCAATAGAGTATTAAACCATTGTAAAGAAATTCTAAAGAGAAGATTCCAGATGACTGACCTTGGTGAGTTAAAGAAATTTCTTGGGATTGATGTATGCGTAAACAGGATCGTAAAAATACTTGTCTTAAGTCGCAAGGTCACATCCAAAATATGTTGAAGAGATTTCATATGGAAAATTGTAATGTGGCAAAATAATTCCCATGGTACCCGGGTCATAAAATATCTAGTGAAATGTGTCCAAGAACTTAAAAGGAAAGTATACAAATGGAAAGGGTACCCTATAGGAGTTTGATTGATGTCCGGCATATGTAGCCAATCAGACTCAATCTGATATTGCATTTGCAACAAATATACTTAGCGTATACAATAACAATCCTGGGAAAGCACATTGAATGCAGCCAAAAGGATTTTGAAGTATTTGAAAGGTACGCATAATTTGGTATATTATTCAATGATACTAACTTGCAATTGTAAGCCTATTGTGATGCCGATCAAGGAGACCCGACAAACGGAAATCCACTTCGTGATATGTTGTATTGTTAGGTGGAGCTCCAGGCATGGAAATGCAAAACAATCTAGCATTGCACTTTCTAGTGTCGAGGCTGAATATAACTCTTCAAAGATCATTGGTGACAAAGGAGTTAGTTTGGAAAAGAAGACTTATGAAAGAGTTAGATTTTACACAAACAGACTAACAAGATATTGTGACAATACCAGCTGCATTGCCATGACAAAAAACCCAGTTTTACATGAAAGATCAAAACATATTGAATTAGAAGTACATTTTATTAGAGATATGGTGAAGAAAGACCAAGTACATCTAACTTATGTCAAAGACAAAGAGATCAAATGGCGATATTCTTACAAAGGCCCCGCCAGCCTCAAGATTTCAAAGAAATAAGGGATTGTTGTGCAGGCAAATATCGGCTCACATGAAGGGGGAATGTTAAAATGCAGTTGTCATGTGATATTACATTGTTGCCATATCTAATCTATGAGAAGCAGTGGCAGTAGATTAGAATGTGCATGAGATCATGCAAAGTCATATAAAGTACTGACCTATGAGAAGCAGTGGCAGTAGGTCAACTTCTAAGGTATAACTAAAGGTGGCGAAGCTAGTGCTACCCGGTGTTGCTAAGCTCGCTAGAAATCATCGATACCCCCCGCAGCCACTTAGGGGTTTTGGGTTGACTAGTCAAAGTCAAAGTCAACTAGGGCCGAATTTAAGGTCAGCAAGTCTATCTATCTCAATTTTAGGGTAAGTTGATAAACCTTCTAGATAAAGGAGATGCACAATTTGACAAGTGGATGAACCTAGATTGGAAAGTCAGCAGTGGGTGACTATAAGACAAGGGGATGAGTGACCACATCTTGGCTCCTCTTGCAAGTACCAAGATTAGGAGGTTGGCGGCTATGCAATGTGGAACGATGGCGCAGAATTGAATAAGTCGAGCTGGTTCGAATTGCATTTGATGGTTTATTGACTATTTGGGTTTAATGACCATCAAAAGTTATTGTGTTTAATGACCTTGGAATAACTTGAAGTTGAATGGTGATTTTGTATTAGATGTGACAATCCTCTTAAGTGTTAAGGCTTGTAGTACAATAAAAATCTTCAGTTAACTACATAGAAGGTTGTCACAAATGTCGCTAACACAGAAGTGTGTAGAAACTCATTTTATACTCACGATATCTTCTTAGAACCATTGAACAGGAACATGATGTTTTTAGAACTACACCCTTACAGTTATGTCTCGGGGGCGGGCTTCTACACCACTCACTCTATTATAACAAGAATAAACAATTAGCTAAAAAATTCCAGCATTACATCGGCAAGGGCGCTACCGGAACTTAAAAACATTTTAAGTACGTAGATTTCAGGTCCTAAAACTAACGCCGCTAACGCCGGAAAAAGCGTTACATCGCCGGAAAAAAACTTTTTAAGTAAATACAGTATCTCAATGTATTAACTTTGTGTTATATGTGTGGTGTGTGCTCGCAATGAGCTAACATGTTGATGAGCTTCAATGTCGATCAACACTAAGATTGAGACTGGTCATTTAGCACATTGATCCGCTGAACACTAAAATTCGAGACCCATCACTGAGATAACATGTTAGCTCACTGAGATCACTAAACGTAGGGGTATTTGCTTACAACTTTTACAAAATTATAACCTTTTAGTTCTAGCATTGTATGGCCCACAAAACCATTTGGTTGTAGTATCATTATTTATTAGACCTTTAAGTGATATACATTTTCTTGGGTTAAATTAGCAATTGTTAAACATATGAGGGAACTATAGTCATCATCTTCTTGAGACAAAGTTGCTTATAAGATGTGCATAAACATCGATATGAAGAGAAATTACTTGTAACAGTGATTGACGTTTTAAGACAAAGTTGCTTATAAGATGCGCATAAATATCATTATACATTTCTTTAAGACAAAGTTGCTTATAACTCTATGACCATGTAACCGGGCCCAATATATTCCTTCATATGCAGCAGCCACGTTGTTGAGAATACAACGACGAGGGAGAAAGCCAGATTGTGTTGACGAGATAGCGTCAGCCAAGATGTCACGGACTCTTTCTGCCAATGTCTTAGCAAAGATCTTGTACCATGTAGGAAAGCAATGTAATAGGTCGCCAAATGAAATAGTCTTGTCTCCTTGCTCTTTGAAATGAGAGAGATACAACCCGTATTCAAAATCTTATCGAGGTTCCTAAATCTCCAAAACTCACCATCCGGCAACACCAAAGAATGTATAGAAGTGGCGAAGTTTCTTCTTGCAAACCGCAAAAGAACCTGTACATCTATCTCCGCCCTGAACCATTGCAACCCCGCCTTCACTTTGGTTTCGGGAATTTTGCAGCCTATAGCCTTGATCCAGATAATAACTCATTTTCTCCTCGACTCCATTAGTATGTGCTACAAGCGGGTACTTTAATTCTGGTACAATGCAGTCAATAGTCCTCTAGCTTCAAAGAGCCTCGACTCTCCCATATTCTTTTGCAAATGACTTCACTGCACAACGCCAAGCATAACCCCGCATATGCCCCTACGAGGTGAGAAGGCCCGAGACCAAGCCCCGACTACATTTGAACATCCTCCGTGTACTGCGCTTAAGCTTAAAAGTAGGTCCTGGTAGGTCGATGACAATTAGCCACATCATTAGTTAGCAGTTTTGGGATTATGATCGAAATCCTAATACCGAGCTATCCGTGGTGATTTTGAGCGGACGGTAAAATCCGCTAGCCGCTAGCAAACACACAAGTATTAAAGTATCCTCTGTCATGCCTTGCATAAGCTCTGCCAGCTCCTCGGCCAACCATTACACCAATGTAGAAAGGGACCGATCACCATCAATCTCTATAAGTTGACCATCATGTAAAGGCGAGCCATTGTTCTCGCCAATCCTTGCACCACTTCGTAAATCAATGCACCACTTCTATCTCTTTCCAACTCGACCATATTGAAGTCACCAACGAGCAACCATGCAACATTCTGGCCCAAGCCGAGAACTTTACTCCTCGAGTTGCCCACAAAGCACCACCGACGAGGTCTATTATGAGCATACACATTTATCAAACCCCCCATTCTTGGCCCTTATCTTTCCATTTGATTATTATCCAATCACCAACCTATCTGCTTGAGTAAAAGTGACATCCACCGATCGACTTCCATGCAAAGTAGTTAACACCAGCCTTTTAGATGTATCTTAAGCTTGATTTTGCTAAAGCTTACGATAGTGTTGATTGGGGCTTTGAGAAGTGTCTTATTGCACTTGGGTTTGGGGAGTCTTTCACAAAGGAATGTCATGAAGCTCCATACATCAGCTAGATCTATCGCCCTTTCCGTATGCAGCCATCTGGATATTTTTGTAGTGGGTAGAGGAATCTCGCAAGGTTGTCCCTTAGCACCCTTTGCTTTCACAATTGTGGCAGAAGTATTGTCCCAGCCTTTCTCCCTCCCTACCCAAGATGGCTTATTCAAGGCCTCCCCAATGGACGATGGTTCTCAAGAGGTATGTAACCAATATGTCGATGACACTTTTTGTTCCTAATTGCCGAGGTCGAAATCTTCGTAATGCTAAGTCAAGTATTAGACACATTCTCCTTAGCATCAAGAGTTCTTGTAGGGTGGCAAAATGTACAAAATTTTGTGGACGCTTTGGATGTCACATCCCTCCCCTCGTGATTTTGACTATCCATGGAAGATTCTTCTCGCATGGCAATACCACAAAGTTGCTTGGTATCCCGAATTCACATCTCGCCTCGATGCTTGGGATGAAATCATTAGTGGGTTGCAAAAAGCACTTGTTTTGGTGGAATACAAATTAAACCGCCGATGCCCGCGAATCACTCGGCTAAATGTGTTCTTAGTAATACTCATGTCTAGGGTTGCCCTTTATAAGCATTATAGCCAAATGGCTATATTTTGGAATATTTTCTCAAAATGAGATACTAAAGTCGAATAGGTTACTATTGAAAATAAAAGTATACTAATGGTGTTCAGCCGGGCATAAGTTAAGAGCCTCAGAATGCTTTGGGATGCAAGAAGAAAAAGCCCTATCCCTTTGCTTTATCCCGTGATTTTATTTTTTTTATTTTTCTCTACTTTTTTTTTCGCTTTTTTTTTTTTTCTGCCTTTTCTCATGTTTCCTTGTTTTCCCATCCCTTTCCTTCCCCTTCCCTATTCCCCGGATAACCTTTTTTTCCTTCCCTTTGCTCCTTTTTCCCACCTTTTTACCTCTCTTTTTCTTTTTTTCTTTGCCCTTTTTTCCCCTTTCTTTTCCCCCCCATTTTTTCCATGTCTTCCTTTTTTCTCTCAACCTTTTTACTCTTTCTCAGCCTTTTCCATGACATATTTTCCTCTTTTCCTCCTTTTCCACTCTTTTTCCTCCCTTTTTTGTGTGCCCTTCCTTCTATTTTTCTTTTCCCTCCCGCTTCCATGCCCTTTTTACCTTCCTTTTTCCATCTCCTCACCCTTTTCCCTCTTTCCTTTTCCATGTTCCCTTTTTTCTTCCCCCTTTTCCATTTTCCCATTTTCTTTTTCCCGGCCTCTCTCTCTCTTTCCCCCTTTTCCATTATTTTTTTTTTCTATTCCCCTTTTCCCATGCCTCTTTTTCCTAAAATCTCTTTTCTTCTTTTCTATTTTTCCCTGCTTCCTTTTTCCTCCTTCCTGCAAATTTTCCCTTCTTTCAACCCTTTCCTTTTTTTCTTTTTCCTTTCCTCATGTCCTTTTTCCCTTTCCCTCCCTCCATCACTCCCCCCGCCTCCCTCTTTCCTTTCCCCTTTTTTTCCCATTTCCTTCTTTTGATGGATTTTTTTTTCCGCTTTTCCTCCTTTGCCGATCCATTTCCTATGTACTTTTTCCCTTCCTTTCCGCTTTTCCTTTTCCATGCCTTTTGCACATTTGTTTTATCATCTTTATTTCCTATACCCATTTTCCTCTTTCCCCACCCTTTCTCTCTTATTTTTCTTTCCCTTTTTCTTTTTTCCTTTCTCTCCCTTTTCTCTCATGTCCTTCCCCCCTTCCCTTTTCTCGCTTCCCCTCTTTTCTTTTTCCTTTAGACCTTTATTTAGGTTCCCTTTCCCCTTTTCCTTTCCTTTTTTTCTTTCTTTTCCCCTTTCCCTTTTTCTATGCCCCCTTTTTTTTCCCCTCTCCCCATCCTTTTTTCTTGTTCCCCCTTGTCCCTTTCCTTTTCCTCATTTTTCCAACCTTTCACTCTTCCCCTTTCTTTGATGCTTTTTCCCTTCCCTTTCACTCTCTTTTTTTCCCCTTTTCCTATGCCATTTGTCCCTTCCTTTTTCCTCCTTTCCTCAACGCTTCTTCCCCCCCTTCCCATGCTCCTTCCTTTTCCCATGCTTTTTTTTTTTCTCCTCCCCTTTCTATGCTTTTTTTCTCCTTCATTTTCTCCTTTTTCAACCTTTTTCCTCTTTTCCTTTTTTTTTTTCATGCCCTTTCCATTTACCTTTCCACTTTATCTCTTCCTCCTTCCTCATGCTCTTTCCCAAGTTCCTTTCCTTTTTTCGCTTTTCCATGCCTTTTTCTCTTTATCCCCACCCTTTTCCCTTTTTCCTTTTCCCCCATGCCTTTTTGCCCTTCACATTCTCTCTTTCCACTTCCCTTTCCTTTTCCCCCCCTTTCATTTACATTTCCCTTTAGAGATCGGCAAGACTGGTAATCACAAAGTTGGTAAGTCGCAATAAATCTAGGCCTCGGATGCATCCGATGATCTGCCATTCAAATTAGGGCTTTCGATGCACATACACTTACGGTATAACATTATAATATAAGAAGATTCTTTTCGCCAAAGTTTTACCATTTAGATCCACCCGCCTTTCTTAAAATTAGCCATACATTCTTAAGCTCGGATCTAGAGTTTAGCCTCCGTTCCATGGATCTAAGTATTTAGGATCATAGATTATCCCCTTACCAACATTGTAAGATCAAGTAATTGTTTGCTAGCTCTAGTGGACCATAGTAGAATACTAAAAAATCAACAACTACTCAAATTTTGCTAAACATAATAGGTTTTTAATCCTGTAAAGTTGTATGTGAATTGACATCTAATTTATTTATTTCAATTACCACATTAACGTTGGCAAGATTCCGGCCGTTTTCTATGAAATAGTTCAAGTTAATAAAAGTAATCGCCCTACAAAATTAATATAGAAAGCATGATTAGCCTCACCTTCTAAATCCGCCTATCGCGATATGGCCTTAAGGGGCAACCCTCGCTCATATCTACATGGCGTCCGCTCTATTAGCTCCTTGGTGTAAGATGGAGGAGATTGTGCGTGTGTCCGAAATTTTATTTGGGGTGGAAATGAGTTAGGAGGCGGTGGTCAAGGTAGCTTTGGTGCATTAGACCCTAAGATACGGGGTGGTCTTGGTATGTTGGATTTTCACCTCCAAAGCAAGGTGATGATATCAAAGTTCATTTGGAGGATTTTCATTGGTAAGGATGATTCTCCGCCTGAGGTTGTTAGTGCGGTCGATTCAAGATTGTCTCCCATTTCATAAGGCCACCATTAAGCCCCTCCTTCCTTGGGCTTTGCTTTATCATATGCATCCAGTATCCTAATGCTTCTCCCTTTCTAAAGGGTTGCTTCGCTGCTTGGGACAATTGTCGGTCTCTTTTCCATATTAATCCCGAGGCATGTCTTGATTGTCCGCTCCATGCTGGGTGGATTCGCTGCGGGACACTCCCGAGAATGTGCCTCTAAGTGTGATTGTTCATCCAAAGACACAACGACGGTGGATAGCGGTAGTATCGGCACTATTGCGGCTTGGTATGAGTCCGGTCATCTCATGTCATGGGGCGTTTAGAACAAAGTTCTTGTTGTACGAATGGGATGAGTAATGGGAATCATATTGCTGCATTGTTGCCCGCGGATTCGGTCCACGATTGAGGTAGTCGTATGGGGTTGCCATCGGGATATCCAGCCGAGTTGCGATTTGTGTCTTCTGTATAAATTGCTTTTGCATTCAAATCGCCTCCATCTAATAGGTGGCATCTTCGTGTCCCTCGACCACAATGGAAAAGTGTTTGGACATGGGTATGGGATAAAAGCACTTCATCCCAAAGTAGTAGTTTTGTGGTGGCAAGTGATCCATAGATGCCTCGAGTCAACAGGTTAGTTCATAAAATGGATAATCAATTTGAGCTATGTCCTTTATGCCGCAAAAAGGGTTGAGAGTATTGAGCATTGTTTTTCTTGTGTGAGCGGCCCGGCATGGTCTTGGTTGTTGACCCTTTTGGCGCCAGCGATCTAGCTAGCAAATTTTGCTTGCTATCTATCCCGATGCTTGGCCCAAACTACTAAACTTGAGCTTTTTATCTCGCATGTGGCTGGCTTTTATGGTCAATCTGGAAGAGAAGGAGGTTGTTTATCTTTAAGGGCGAGATAATCTGCGGATGAGATTGTTCTTCGGCGAAATAAAATAAAATTGTTATGGCTTACAATTGTTCTTCTCTTGATCGAGGAGAAGAAAGTACTTGATCCGGCATACTTACCTTCGATTCATTCTTTGCATAGGCGGTGGTTGTGCTTTCGGTTGGATCGGTTTGTCCATCGGGTTATAATCCTGTCTTTTGCATTTTATGTTGTTCTGGTTTTGAATTGGTGAATAAAGCTTGTCGTCCTTCAAAAAAAAAAAAACCCGCCCAAACTAGCTTCAGACAAAAGCCATACTAGCATGAGTATCTACCTCGGTCAATCCCTTGGTAGACTTATCCAGCCATACATGGACTAGGCTAATCCAAGATGGTACTCCACATCCATGGTCCACGATACTTATCAAGGCATACAAAACTAGCCTAATCTTATAAGCCTTGAACAGCAAATATGACTCTTTTATAAATTAAAAGACCAAAATAATATATTTGATAAAGATATTTTAGTATGTCTTTACAGAACTGTGCATGTTCATACATGTCAAATACATGTTTTAAATTACTTGTTCTCAAGTACATTAGTAATCCACAAACTATGCAGCCTTATCATTCAAACATTAACCCACAAACTATGCAGGCTTATCGTTCAAACCCGTGTCCAAATTTTACTTCAACTGAATGCTTTGTATATATGGATAATCCAAAAAGGAAGGATCTCACCAATATGTAGATCTTCCTCAAAGTATAAGAATGATTGTCTATAATCATATCTTCAAGTCACCAATTCTGAAATAATACTTCTAAGAGATGAAGTCTTGGTTACCTGCACCCAAACATGTCAAAATTAGCAATATACTTTGGTAATTAGACAAGGGATGACAGTGTAAGCTATAAGACTCCATGGCTTTTTCGCCCTTCACTTAAATCATATTATTCCATCAATAAACAAGGCCGGTTTTTCAATTATAGTAAGAGGCCTAGCATGTTAAAAGAATGTTAAATTTCTATCAACAATAGACTTTTAGCAAGATGCTGCCTTACATACATATGCATCAGCCCCATATCCTCCAAATACTAGTGGATCATGTTTTTTACATGAGCATCATTAAACAAGCCATAGACTTTGAGCATGCGTTAGTACTCAAATTACAATGCAAATACTCAAAACTTGTTTAGAGAAGCTAATTACATACATTTCTTAAAGCTTATAAGTTCATATGCATATGAACTCATCAATCTTTACAAAAAACCAAATCTAGGTATGCCAAAAATACAAAGAAAGTACTTGCTGCCATAAAATTGCAGCTCTTAGAAAAAATGGCATAACTCTCTCAGAGGAAGCTCTGTTTTCTATTAATTATATGTTTCGAAAACGGCAACATATGCTCTACCATTTCAAGTAAAACAGTCTGATTTTAAAAAAATGCTGCATCAAGAATTGATTTCCGGAATCAGACCTAAATGCCCTTACCGCTTTCAAATGAAAGTTTGTGATCCAAAAGTTTATTCCTAAGATCCGAGCCACATAACAAGATGACTTAGGGAACAAAAGGCCACACCTCGAGAAGTGTTCTTGATGTGGGCTTTATCCAAAAAAAAAGGTTTATATCGATCCATAGCCTCATCATGCTAAAGGCTGCGGCTTTTGCTATGCATCGGCAAGGTTTGTGCCATCCCGATCATAGTGCTTATGAAATGAAGCTGCAAGAAGGCGCTCTCCTTGTTTGCCGCTGAAGAGAAGAAAGGATGCCACAATGGTGATAACTACCTCCATTATCAGCCATAAAATAGACATGTCTTTTTTTATAATATAAATATAAAGGAGCCAAACGTGCACAACATGTTTTGAAAATATGGCACATGCTCCACCACGTACCTGCTTGACCATGCATAGCATGCATGTAGCCATCTTGGAATATCATTTAATCACAAAAAAAAAAAAAAAGTTGCTTATATTTGACTTTTTAAGACAAAGTTGCTTATAAGATGTGCATAAATATCAGTATGAACATTATTGAGAAATTACTTGTAACAGTGATTGACTGCAAGCAAGGATGACGTATGCAAGTAGTAGGATTGTTCATTGACTGAGATGAAATGTAAGTTATGGTGGGGAGCAATCTATTCTTTCAACAATTGGATGCATGTAGCATAGTGTAAAGGTTTGATATCAGCCTTATACACTTGTTATAAATTTTGATAAATACTTGCAATGGTGATTGGCCGCCAGCAAGTGACTATATCCAATTAGGATAGTTCATCAATTGTATAGTCGGAGCAATCTATTCATTTGACAACTAAATCAAAATTTAGATAACAACGAAATAGGATGACACTATTGAAGTATCACATTGCCACACTTTTTAACAAATAGATTGTTAAATATAAAAATGACTCTAATTTTGAAGTTCATCTTTTAATCTGCTCAACATATGTGCTGACCTTGGTCTCTCTTGAATGTTTTTTTATTGCAAGCATGCAGCTCACTATTGTATCTAGGCAACTCTAGACCCATGAACTTACATTTGCAATGTCAGTATCTTTAGCATTTGAATAGATATCATGTTGCATTAACAATCTCAATCTTTAGCATTCTCGTTCTTCCTTCAGTTGCTTCAGCTACATCCATATGCCAGCCCAGCCCTGCAAAGCAAGCACTACATCAAGCTAAAAGTATCTTGAACATGATATAATCTAGTTTGTGGGCTATATAAAAGTCACTTCAGCCAATAAATCAAGTATTTTTGTGATTTATGTGCAAAACTTTGTGACTGCCATGACATTTGCTTCTGGCATCTACCTGCCACAAATGCAGGTTCCCAAATTTGAACATACTTGTGGTTGTGGCTTCCAGAATGCCCTGCTCCGTTGTCACTTTAATTATGGTCTAATTATGGCTTCACTGCAAAGTGGTAATTGAGTATCCAACTTGTTCTCGCAAACACATGTAAATATAGTTGTCCTAGATTCCAGCCCATTAGACAACCTATGTTGGGCATAAATTAAATGCATACACACCTGGTTTTACCACTTTAATCTTCAATACAAAACAATAACCCTTGCATCTATTTGGTGGTGTATATTCTGCAAATGCCTACAAAAATATTAAACAACTTGTATAAACGTTGTTCATGGACATGCTAGTGACAGGACCTAAAATCAATCAATCTTGTTAAATTGGGATTTTCCGATCTGGTCTAAAATATTTTTGGATTTTTTTTTTAAGTTATATTTCTCAGATTTTAGGGGAGTATAGGAGCCGAAACAAATTTCCGGCATTCCAAAAATCGTGAGAGTTTTTCTGATATGATTTTGGAGCTCCAAATTTTCGATTCGATTGCTTCTTCTTTGACTCTCCAATTGCAGCTGGCGTTACATGCATGTATGCCACGATTGTGAGTCCCAGCTTAGCTTCTAAAATTATTCATGTGTGTTACATGCTGATGATGATTTCTTCTTGCCGTATTCCAGTGGGTTCAGAGCCGCTTCATCTTTTGCAACTAGGTTAGCTTTTTATCCATCGCTTTCTGCTTGATACCATGCCAATTTCCTTGTAGAGCTAGAAGGGGCCCGCATGATGTGCAGAGCCGAATTGTAGAGGACTTGGAACTTCCAAGACTTGGCAGGAATCTGTGTGCTCCATCTCGCTTTTACCTAATTTGAAGAGATTCACCTGATTGAATGTTTTGCAGTTGTAGTACTTGCAAGTTAAAGATGCAAGTGGTGTATAAATCATCAAGGTGCATAGTTTCATGGATAAGGTGCATTGCCAATGCTCTGAGCTCTTGCAGCATATCTCAGCAAGATAGATGCAACGTGGTGTGGAGGTCGATTCTATTTGAGCAGCTTTGCTATATGATACTATCTCATGTATTTCTCGACTTTTCTTATTTCACTTGCAAATGGATTAGAGCCTTTGTTTTTTGCTTTAGTTCCAGGACCATTTGTGAAACTAGAGAAGCATTTAGGTTGTTTTGGATATGAGTGTTCAAATTTGGATGCAGAGTAGCTGCTTATTATGTACTAGGAGTTAGTGCTGCAGCACATATCCAGTAGAGCTTTTATAAACAGTTTATCTGTTTAGAACTTAAATGGGCAGAATCCTATTCAGATATTCAGTTTTTACATTCCCACATTCTTAAGTTCTTCCCATGGTTTCAGGTTTGTTGTTGTGTTTTGCCATTTAATGGAATTCGTGGCCTCAAGTGAGTTTATTTTCTGAATAGTTTAGTTAGCCATAGTTCTACTCTAAATAGCTCAACTCCTGATGCAATTTGTAGTTTATGCAGAGTTCATTTGTAGGTCAGCTTTGGAATTATGCTATGTTCTGGTTGCTTATATTATGAGGATGATTTTTTGGTTTCGCACAGAATGAATATATGGAGCTTCGTATGCCTCTTCTTATTTTGTGCCATGTGAGTTTATCTATTACCATGTATCATTTACTTTTCTATTTAAATATGGGGTTCTCAATCCGACAGCATTTATTTTATTTGGTAGTCTTTGTCTGCACTACTGAGTAAGAATCACAAATCATGGCACCACGGTTTGAGGTTAAAGGTCAGTGTTCTTTTTAGAGCTTTTGGTTTCAAATTTGAGAGTTTCCTGTTTTTAAATGGGTGGCAGTTCTAATGTCCCATGTTCTTTTGTTCCATGTTCTTTTTCAGTAGTAGTGGCTTTAATTGCACACTTGCCATGACCAAATTTCATTAGAGTGCCTTCATTATCAAGTTTTGAGGATGGATAATAAATTTGCCTCTAATTCTGCTACACATCATGCATTGTCTAGAGCAAAATCCCCTGTTGGCAACTGCAAACAGAATGTATATCATGCAATATTTAGTTTGCCTTTACTAACTTTGACCATTCTTTTCTCCATTTTATGGTATTCTGTGTAAATGGATTTATTGGCAGACATGTGATCTGTGGCACCTGAATCAATATACTATAAGGTTCCCAAAAGATTAAAATGGGTGGGTTTTCAATGGTGGGGGGGTGGAGTTGGTTTTTTTTGTATTCGGGCTAAGGTTTTTTTTTAGCAATTGGATAAATTGTGACATGGTGAAGGCGAAATTAGGGCCGTGTCTTTTTTGTTATTTTTGTTGATCTTATCTGTTCCGGCCGATGAGGAGCTTATCTGTTCCGGCCGGTGAGGAGCTCTGATGCGAACAGAGTCTGAAGGCGACATAGCTATGGCAGGGAGCTGGACATGTTTCTGAGGGCCTGTGATTCATGCATCCACGAATTGGGAATTGTGATTCATGAGCTGTGAACCACGGACTGCGATTTCTTGAACAGGTTTTTGTGAACAGGGCTTGCTTGAAGAGGGCTTTCTTGAACAGGTTTTCCTGAGCAGGGGTGGCATCCCAGCTCTGTTCTGGCACGGTTTTGGTGCTGCTGGGTTTTGGTTTTGGCACGGTTTTCGGCATAAACACTATGTACAGAGCATATCTTTTGGTTGCGGGAGCAGCTTGCCGAATCCGGGTGTACAATGGTTTGGGTTCGCCGGGGTTCAACTCCCCGCCAGATTTTTGCTTCTTGGTTGGTTCTTGTTCTTGACAAATTTTTGCTTCGTTCTTGTTCTTCACAGTTTTTCGCTTGGTTCTTGCTCTTTCTTCTTTGTTTGTTTGCTTGGTTCTTGCTTTGGGTTCGCCGGGGTTCAACTCCCCGCCCAATTCTTTTCCTTGGTTCTCTTGTGTGCTTGTTCGTGTTGATTGTTGTTTCTCGCTGTATTGCGATTTTGCACCTTAAACTGGTTATTCCAGATTGGAGTGGATCTCCAGGGGTATTTATACATATATACGTATTCGTTGTTTGAACTTGCGAATCTAATGGTTTAAAACCCAATGGTTCAGTTAAAAAAAAAGGACAAAATAAGGTATGTGATAAGGTATGTGATAAGGTATGTGATCTGTGGCACCTGAATCAATATACTAAATACCTTGAGAGATATTTGCAACAAAGTATTTTGCATGGTTTGTGCAATTAAATCTCCTGCAATTCTCTTTTATCTATGTCATAATGTAATGCATGATCCACATTATGTTTACAGAGCCGTCCTTGCAAATTCTGCATAAGTGCTATGAGTAGACTGCCAGGGCCTTTCTCGCAAAGCATGGTTGCACTCTTAGAAATCAATTGTAGGTCTCTATCTTTATCCTGATCATTGCAACAAGTTTGTCACTGCTCTGATACCATATTAGCAGTGATACAGGGGCTAAGAATAAAGGGAGATATTTTATCATCTTCAATCGTCAATACAGTTAACACCGATGCGATGGAACAGGAGCTAGATAAGGAAGGAGGTGATTACAGATGTGACCAAAGTCAAACATGGCATTTTCATATTCAACCTTCAACAACTGATCCACATTTGCTGGGCCCAATTTTCAGGATTATGCAGTTGCTTTGTCTAACCATCAAATAATGGCAATATTTGGAAGAGACTGATGGGGTTTTTGCTGGTTTAAGCTCCACACCAGATTTGCAAACAATACAGCAGGTGACAGGGCCTCACGGATTCATTTTTGGCACTTCCTCTTTTGCTTACCAGGTTTTCATACCCTCTTCCCCAACATTGTGCAGAATGTACATGTATTAGTTGGTTACTCGAAATCTTATGCGTTAATGAATCAACTGTGCTTTTCAGTATGAAGGTGCAGCTAAAGAAAGTGCCATAAATCCAAGTCTATGGGACACATTCTCCCACTCTTTTTTGGTAAGCGAAACCATATGGTTCGAGCATTCTCAAAATTGCTGCAAGATTGTACTTGGTTAAGGGAGATCGACCTTATTTTTTTAAGTAGTTTATGCAAACTTTGCGGGAGGACATAACATTAATGAAACAAATGGACATGGATACATAGCGCTTTGTAATTTTCGTCTTGAATGTTTCCAGGTTTACTTCCTTTGTTGCTCTTGAGGATTTGCTGCCCAGGTCTTATGCCTATAGGAAAAAGAACATAAAAAGCGGGTCAAAATGGTGTTGGAGGCAGTGCCTTGAAAAATGGCTAGAGAATTATAATTCATCAAGATGGGCAGACAAATGGGCAACTTACCTGGAGGTTGGTTGTGCTCATTATTAGCATGAAAGGTACATTGATGCCTAGAATCTAGTTACACTGTTTAACCCCATTCTATACTGAATATTGAATGTAACGTGCTCTTACATTCTTCTTTGAAGAATATAGCATGTGACACAATATTTGATGGTTATCCAAGTATGATGTTTTATTTTGCTTGGTTAATGTGGCCTGTAACTCTGAGCTAAAAAATGACTATTAATTTGGCTATTCAAACAACATAGATTGTTGGGTTCGACACCTTTCAAATGGTTTGACAATTTGTTGGGTTCGACACCTTTCAAATGGTTTGACAATTTGATGTGCATCTGCCAAGGTATTTATTGCTTATTTTTTGGATTTGTTTCTTTCCTTTGATTATGCATCTTTTATGCATGGATCCCATGACATATTGTAGGTGGCAACATGCTAATAGGATTTTGGGGACAACAAATATGATTTGAGCATGTTATTATGAATTTGGTGAGGATGCCGAAGTCTCTAATAGAAACAAAGAAATAGTGCATGCTTATGGTGAAGAAAGGAGATAAGGCGCCATCTCCAGGGTCAACCAATGTCGTTAATCATTACCAAGGATGAAATTTAAATTTTCTGTTGATCATTGCCAAGGATGACATATTTAAATTTTCTTTTGCACATGTGAAGTGTCCCTCTTAGAGCAAATTTAAGGAACACACTAGGCTTTCTTTGTTATCTCTTTATTATATCAGAATCCAATACAAAGTCAATGTGTATGCTATTGGCATGTAATCTATATGGTAACAAGGTCATCCCTCCAAAGTTGAGTATGGCTGATCTTGAGGGAAGCAATTGCATTCTTATGACATATATATGGCTTCAAATATATTGTATAATGTTCAAAGCGTTGTCTATATGCAAACTATTTTTTGCATTCAACGCATTTCGTATTACGAAAAAAGGACTTACCTCATGATTGTCACAACCTTACCATATTTTACGGCTTTAGAATCATCCACAAATCTATGATGAAACGAACAAGTCTGTTATAGATACACTTCTTCACTAGGATTGCATTCTCAACTAATTTTAAGCAATTTAAAGCAATTTGAATAGAATGCAGTTGCAAAGATTTTGTGTGTGATCCTAGATCATGCAAAGAAAACTATTAATTTTAGAGTATGCAAAGAAAATAATTACTGTTTCTAAACTATATCAAACATAGCTTTTGAGCCTAGGAGCTGGGGAGTCCAAATATATGTTTTCAACTTCAGACATTTCAAGTTAACACAAGATCCCTCGATAGTAAGACATAGAATTAACATAATGTGTTTAAGCTCTTATTAACATTTTGTCTATTTTGCACCATATAATCAAATATAATTTTGGTTTAAAATATAGTAAACATGCCCTTAACATAGGCCCGACATTTATTGTATTGAAATAGATAGACATTCTTGCAAGGCACATACTAACATAGCCCTTCAAAAGCTCATCTAGCTATGCAAGTTTTGCTCCTAATCCAATAACAATTTCCATCATACACATATAATATATACTTCCACAAATGTTATTGTGTCCTTTAAACATTAGAAAGAGCTTGAACAATGCAGGCACACCTCAATTCTAATAACTATAATTGTTAATTTCACATTGCAAGGCAAATCTCTAGAGGTTGCTAAAGCCCAACAAAGACTTGCCATAAAGTCATTTCGGTAAAAGTATCATAAAAAATAAAAGACCACGCACTACAATATATCTGCGATCAAGCAAATTAATTCCTGCAAAGTGGCTTCTTAGAAATCTTAAAGGGTTGCTCCATATTACCTTCTTCCCCTCTAAGCCACACTATTTATTCTATCCAACAATTAATCAACCACATCTTCAAATTGTTACTAAAGCCTGGCAACGCTGGCATTAGGATTTTTTTGAGATTAAAAAAGGGCCTTCAAAACATGCCAACTAAGCCAAATGAAGATAAATGAACTACCAATCGTAAATCGAGCTCGGGTCCAAATAAAAATCTGATATAACTAACTCACTGGATCACATTTTCTAGCATAACTATTGATAGAAAAGTCCAAATGAGCTCTCGTTTAGTGCAATAGATAGATCTCGTTGAGATCTTTCCAAGCTTAGGTGCTTTGCACATATTTTAACCACTTATGATTGTCAAAACTCCAAAAAATATGGTTTTTACCATTTTTTACTATCCTACGGGGCTAAAAGATATGCAAACCACCCAAGGTTGGAAAGATCTCAATGAAATCTATCTATTGCACCAAACAAGAGCTCATTTGGACTTTTCTATCAATACTTATGCTAGAAAATGTGATCCAGTGAGTTAGTTATAACTGATTATTTACCCGGATTACTTTTCTGATTTTTCTGATTGGTAATTCATATAGCTTAGTCAGCAATTCTTAGAAGGCCCTTTTATGATCTCAAAAAATCCCTAATGGAACCATAACTAGTATAGACTAAAGATGAGAAGGACCAATTTTCTCCTTACTTGAGTGCAGAGAAACTGTTTTTGGATTATGCCGATGGAGTTGCTTTGTTTGCTAGGAAAATAATGCGAAAAGACAAAATTTGTACAATATTAGCTACTCAGGTCCCTTTCTCCAAATCTGTACATGCAAAGCACAATAATATAATAGCACATGCAAAACAATGGCGAATAGTCTAAGATATAATGCAAACAATAATAAATCCTTGTTGAGCAATAATAAGTATAGATGTTAACAGCACAATCCTTTTAAATGCAAACATGTAAGAAATTTTTTTGAATCTCGGAAATTTTTGAATCTAAGCAGGTACCTAGGAAAAGCCTATAATGCTCATTTGCCCTTCTGAAGTCCATGATGCTGATAGACTGTCAGCTTGCAAGTAAACTCCATATAGTAGCTTTGGATAACTCCTCCGCATGGCTCTTGATCATGAAGGGAGCATGAATCACATCATGTCAGTTCTACTTACAGCAATTAGAAGTTAAAAGCTGAATTACAACATTGTAACTATGAATAAACGAAAATAACTGTGATAGAATGGAAGCGACTATAACATTAGGAATAGTAATGTAAATTCATTGAGCATGGAATTACCAATGGCATAAGGAATGTACCTTATTTTTCTCAGTTGCTCTTTTGTTTTTGCACCGAATAAAGTGGATAAGAAATGTTTCAGCATTTTTTCATGCGATCCAGCTTGAGTCTGCACACATTGTTGAAGTCTGAACCTGCGCATATTATTGAAGTTCAATAATTATTGAAGGGGCAACTAGAGGATCACAAAACATTATAGTAATGAGAAAAAAACAGAGGACTTTTCTAAGAACCTAATTAAGCTTTACTGCATACTATGGTTTTATGAGAGGAAAAGACTGTGCAAAGGAAAAAGCCTATAATTTGAATGGGGAAAAAAAAAAAAGCTTACAAAATGACTTATTTCTATCCACATTTTCCACTGTATCTAAGCACCTCGCATATGCTGGACTTCATCTTTGATTTTACAATATTGACACACGATTCAGCTGTAGCTTGTGCGTTAGCACTCACCTTTTTTGTTTCAATACTGAATACGATTGCTGCAAACAGATAATTGCATTCCTCAAGTTAATTTTGTATCATCTGTTTCGTGCATGAAGAAAAAGCAGACGGGTTAACAGAAGGCAATAATTTACGGCAAGATTCAATTAACTCTAAAGAAAATGCAAAACTTACCTACATGTCAAACCTGAAGCTCCAGTCTGTTATCTGGTTTTTTTGCTGCAAACAAAACTTTCCTAATCAAAGCATGTCTGATGTTTATTCAAAAGAAAACTTCAAGTAGCATGAGCTAATGTCTAAAAACCCTGTGAGGATGAAGCTGAGCTTTTCCGGATTAATGAATCCTAATATTTGAATCCTGGTACAACCATCATTCATTTAAATTGGATTTTTGTCAGGATTTTGGACCATTTTGGCACTGCAACTTTTTCCTGGGTTAGTAAATTTGCATCGAGAATGTGATTTTTTTTTTTTATAATAGCACAACGTAATTGCATTAAAAATTGAAAATATTTTACATATGTATATCGAGTGACATGATGCCAATTACTTCTCAGAAGTGACGCCTAGAGATATCATAGCTTTCTTCCTCACTTCCACAGGTATTGTAACCCTAGCAGTCTTGTTTGGAATGACCTTTGGGGTCCATGAAAACAAAATAGTATCTAACTCAACCCAATCATCCCCTTCAATAGGGTTTCTCTTCCATTTCTTTGTCCAACAGTCTCTATACCTTTCTTCCTCTGCCACTGCATTTAACTAGTGCACTGGACACCACCACTCCACACGAACTTTGTTCACATTGCGGTCACCCACTTCTTCGCAAACATTTGAGATGGTGTAACCCATCCACACAGGGTATATCTCTTTGCGCTCTAGTACTATAAGTGCAAATTGATGGCAAAGCAAGTCATCTTTGGGATCATAATCCTCCAGCCCAAGATATTTCGGCCTTCCTTTCCTAGGACCAACATAATGTTTTTCAGCAGCTGGAGGAGCCATCGACTTGCAAATACTACTAACCACATCATCAACTTCCTCAGGTGTTATCAAGTCTCTGCACCTAGTCTTAGGTAGCCATCCATCTTTCAGTTCATCAGAGGATGTGTCTACTTGTCCCAATAATCCATGTATCTGTGTCCAATAATCTATCAATGCAAGGTTGGTATCATCGGGGTTATTTTTCCATCACTTGATATATTTAGAAATACCGTCCAATGTGCTTTGCAATGAATCCACCTGTGCAAGGTTTACCATTTTCATCTTCGTGCCATATAGGTACTCCCTCATCTGGCCTCCATTTATCATCTGAAGGTCTCATCTTCCATTGCATTATTGGCTTATTTTCCATGACCCAGAAAGTGTACTGAAGAGGTCTAGATTGACCTTCTATATCAAGAGCATAACCTTCGATAAAATTCTTCCAATCAGGCACCTCTTGTATGATCAACCCTATAGGAGAAGGTGAAATGCATTCACTAAGAACTTCCATTAGTCTAGAAAGATTGGTCACAGTTTGAGATTTCAACTGCGGACTATACTTCCCAAACAATGCATCCACATCCTCATGAGTATGTCCAGGCATTAAGAACCCTAAATTCACTCTTTCAAAGACACCCAGAGCTGTTAAATAAGATAGGAATGAGAACATATACTTGTTTTTATTCTGTCCAGCACAATTGTCAAGTTAAAGGAGGAACTTTGGTGGTAGATCTCGAGGTTGGGGACGTGAACTTGAGGCTCCAACATGTTCAGAAGCACCTGACTTTCTAAACCTTGCCTTCGTAAACTTCTCTAAATTATTAGGCTTTCTATCCAACAATGCACTGAAGAGTGGTTGACTACCACCTCCAGGGTTGTGGAGGTCACCAGAATAACCACTCTCATAGTTTCTCAAGCACCTCATCACACTTCCAATATGAAAATAAGGACCATCACTCCACAATTGCAAACTAAAATGGCCATAATAAATTGGCACCGAGCTATGCACTATTGCACCTGTCAGAGAGACTTGCATAGGATAAGCTCTATTGATTTGCTTGGGTATGTAACTATACTGTGGCAAACAAGTCTTCGATTGATCCATCTTGTCATGTATAATACAAACATAGTTATTGGGTTCTAGACATGATAATGTTCTCCACATCCAATAAGTGGATCTACATGATAGTTGGTCTGTCATGTGATCTTTCATTTGCTCCCTTATCTTAGCCCTTTGGCTTGGTTGCTTGGTTTTATCCAGAATCTCTTTCAACTTCACTTTGCAAAGTTGTTCGAAGTGTCTATAGTGACATGCTTGAAGTGCTTGCTCCGGGTTGAGATATTGCAGGTACCATTAGTTCTCGAAGCAAAGCATTCACTTCCTCCAATATGCTCGGGTACAATGGGATGGCAATCTCTTCTCGACAACTATTTTTTCCTGTTGATCTTTCTTACTTTTATGTTGCATATTCTCAGCATACCTTTGCTTTTTCTATATGTCTTGTATGAATCTGTTTGTACAAGGCAAAAAATTGGTCTACAAACAAAATATGAGATGATGCAAGACCCTTGCTGTAATGGTAGGGGTCTAGACATCCTATTATTACAGTGCAAATGTGCAGGGGACTTCCATCTTTCCACGGAAGGATGTAGGACTTTTTTTATGCATTATAACTGGTAAATGCTACTTTTTTTTTTTGTCTAGTAGGGTGTCTCCCTCATGACTCAATAGTATTGTAGCACATATGGAATAGGAGCTTTGGCTATTGAACCATCAGTGATGCTGATAGATAGGGATGAGTATTCTATGCATTGCCATACATTATGAATTTTGAAGTTGGATAAATTTGCAAGAATGAAATTTTGCAAATGGCCATGAATTGGGTATTTAAGCATACAAAAGTATGTCCTTGGTGACTAAGGAGGTAGGACGAAATAAGACTAAGCATTTAGTTCTTAAAAAAATGTTGAGATATGAATTATGTAATTATTGTGTTGAATGCCAACAAGGCAAGATTTAATGTTGGCCCAAGTGTGGGCCTCGAAACAGGACCCAAGAATAAAAGCACATGATAGATTTGGAATTTTGAAGCTTGGTTCGACTATGCGAAAAATGGCAAGGTTTTGGTGCATTTTCCCATGTAACTTTAAGCCACCAACATTTATCTTAAAGTTTTTCATGGCATAGCAAATATCTTGTGTCTTTTGCAAAATAGCATTTGGCTTTTGCAAAATAGGTTTTGTGTCAGATAGCTTCGGTTGGAGTGTAAATTTATATAGGGTCTTTTTACATGGGCACTTTGGTCTTTTTTTTACAGTTGAAAAGTAAAACACAATGAAACCAGTATTGCTGAAGGAACGTAATACTACTAGGTCTCCAGAAGGGTGCTTTCAGTTCCTATATCAACTCTGGAATATTGAAAACATATTGAAGACATAACATCTTTCATTCTGGACAACAAGTAATTGGTTTGGAATCAATAAAGACATTTTCTTTTTAGATATAACATGTTGCTTAGTTCATCCTGGTACTGCCTATTTCTCTTCCTTGCATCATCAATGCACTTATGTAACCTCCCAAATAGATCATCAATGCACTTGTTACGCAAGCTTTGGAGCCTCAACGACACACCTTCTTTGATTATATAGTGGTTTTAAGTGCATTGGAAGAACATCCACTTGTTTTGCCTCAACGACTATATCCGTAGCTTTTGTCATTAGATTTTTACATAATTGTTCCATGATCAGATTATTTTGCAGCAACTTGGATCCCGTGTGAGCAAATAAAGTTGGAGCGTTGTCAACTGCATTCGGCAGCTTTTATATATCTATTCTAGAAAGTGCTCGCCTTATTAGATTGGAATGGATACCCATGTGTATGATTAGTCTAGTGTCCAAGATGCCATGTGGAAGACAATAAAATATCATTGCATCACAACTCAGTACAATATGGTTATTCTTTGCAATATGCACAAGTAACTGAGCCATGCTCATCACCATTGGACCAACATTTGGATTGACATAAATGGAGCAAAAATTGTGATCATTTTACTTAGAAAGTAATCACAACTGGGATTCTGGCACTATGAGTAGCCACCACAATACGCACACCATCTGATGAAGGAGCTATAACTTGTCCA
The DNA here is from genome assembly GCA_021234155.1 of Isoetes taiwanensis. Taxonomy (NCBI): domain Eukaryota; kingdom Viridiplantae; phylum Streptophyta; class Lycopodiopsida; order Isoetales; family Isoetaceae; genus Isoetes; species Isoetes taiwanensis. Next base: position 8,996,930 of record JAJEKV010000016.1, on the reverse strand, counting down.
CGTGTGAGAATGCTTGCTTGAAACACGATTTTGCCATTATAGTGAGGAGGCAAACACTTGATTTATTTAGGCTCCTTCACTCCATGAGTTTTTTTTAGCTTGTTTTTACAAATAACTTTTTTGTAAATGTTGAGTTGCAACCTTCCATAAAATCCGTGTCTAGACTTATCACTCTAGAAGGTTTGTCAAGTTTACCAAAGCATTCTTTCATCAGGTTTGTCAGGTTTCCTTCTTCATTCCTAGTTTCCTCCAACACAGTATTAAGAAACTTTGGACCATAACCATTTTGAACAACACATGAAGTGCCTAAAGGAAATTTTAAGAAAGACACCAGAGCTTTACTCTCAAGCTCGGCTATTTCAAAAAAGGCATTGTTGCTTGTTGATCCCTTCCCCACCCAAACTTCTCCAACTTCTCCAAATTTTAAAGCATTGGGCGCAATTAGGTGAACATTAAAAGTATGAGTTCACATCGTTTGCTAATTGAGAAAGGTAGATGGCAAGGGATCCCAAGGGAAAAGCGCCTGTGCACATGCGACCTACAAGAAATAGAAGATGAAGCACATGTGTTCTTCTGCTGCCCAAAATACAACAACCTCAGGACACGGTTCTCCCATTTGAATTGGTGCTCAACCTTACCTGTTTAGTTGTCCTTCAACAATTCGTGGAGTGTGTGCATTTGTGAAGGAACTCTTCGAAAGCATAGACAAGCGAGAGACTATCTAAAAAGACAATTTCACTGCGATATGCAAACATGTAATTTTGTCCCATGGCCTGCTTAGGCCCCCGCAGACGTTACTACCAATTATCTTATCTTATCTTATCTTAAAATAATATATCTATTACTAAAAGGTGCATTAAAATTTATCGTTTGATGTTTCAAAATTCTCTCTAGGCTAGAATGTGCTCTAAATTAAAGTTTAAGAGTCGTCATTGATATCTTGGTTACGTCAAAAAGGATAGATCTTATTTCAACTTTTCCATTCAAAATGAAAAGGAAGAACAAAATAAGGTTATCTTTAATAAATAAGTATTACATTTCTTTTTACGAGATGCAAAGATTTGCTTTACGAAAAAAATGCAAAAAAATAAAAGGAAGGCAAAGAAGGCGAACCGATGTTGAGACGGCTTTCAAATGGCCCCAAACTAACTTCGAATTAAACCGGTTCGGCCTAAGCCGAACCCCAAAAATTACCCAGCGAACTCCCGGATTCGCTTCAGCGAACCCGCCGCACTGGACGGGGGGAGCGTTGCGGGGGCAAGACCTGCGTGGCATCAGCTACCGGGTTCGCCCAAGCGAACCCAAACCCAGGTTAGATGTACGTGTGATGGCCTTAAGCCATAATAATGTTCCCGGGTTCGCTTGCCGAAAACCCCGCTTAAGGCAGCCCATTAGCACGCGCGGGGAAACGGCGTGACGCAATGCGCCTCGCCGTGTTCGCCTAAGCGTAACCCCCGCTAGGGTAGGCCCATTGGCACGCGGGGGTGGGAGGACGAGTGCCAATTTTTCCGGCCTCAACGAGGTGAGGATTCCGCCGCCATAGCCCATAGAGGTAAAAAGCCTTCAGGCCTCGCGGCGCCGCTGTCGGCCTATCTATGAATCCATACCTCAATGCTCCACCCCCGTAAAAGGCATAAATTTATAGGCTTTCCTTATTTTCCCCCTTCTTCCCCGCTGATTTGAAGCTCTAATCCCCGCCGATTTAAGAACAAAAAGGAACCAATTTACCCTTTGTAAATCACCGCCAAGAATAGAGATAGTCCAACTACTCACATTCTTTTCCGGGGATCGATCGCGTAAGGGTGGTTTTTCTTGATCAAGCCGCATTATACTAGATAATAGAGTGTTGCAATGCATCAAAGCACCTTGATCCGATGCTTAGAACCCAAAAGAGCCGCAGAGAGCCAAGCAGGGACAGAGGGCAACCATGCATGCCGAATCTTATGCAACACAAAGAATCGAACACCAAATCGAATTCGCTTGGTTTCGTGAAAGTATGGCCTCCCGACAAGCTTTCTTCCGGCTTTATCCAAGATTCATGGCTTGTTTCTCATGCATGAAGATCATGCCGTAAAAATCCGATTATACACGCGATGAGATGAATTCATGAGCCGCGACAACTCAGCAAAGAACCAGCCGTTTGGCCCCTGCACGCGGCAATCCCGGCCGCGATTCAGATCCCATGAGCACAAGCTTATCTACCGCTGAATCTCGATGATACCCACCGGCGCTCAACAGGTACTGCCCCGAGGCGATCAAGAAACCCGACGAGTCGGGGCCAAACATGAAACCTTAATCGGGTTAAATTCACGCTGTTGGACCAGCATCCCATGAAGGGGCATCAATATACTTGGACACGCATCTTACTCCCAAAGGTAACAAAAGGAGAGACGAGGAGTTCACAAAAATCAAAAAGTCGATTCCGCAGTGGGGATCTGGCAGTTTGGTTAATGGCAAGATGAAGGTGTTTGTACCTCCGCCGCCAACAAGAGCAGAGGCAACGCCATGGGGGCCGTGGACATCTAGGATTTTCACCTCCGACGGCAAAACTGTGATGCAACAAATCCGGGACCCACCCCGTTCGGCACCACCTGAACGCCCCCGCAACCTCCCTGAAGCTAGTGAAAACAACCGCCAATAAAAGATAGGACTGCGGTCCGAATTTATCATCATGGAACTCAGAGGGGATTCCCCCCGAAGAAGGGCAAAGGCCTTGTTGGGATCGCTGCATGTATGGACATCATCTTCTTGCAAGAGACATGGGAATATCGCGGGCATCACCGCCGGATATCCCGATACTCAGCTGCTTCGCCAATGCGCCGCCCATGGCAAGCGAGGATATGAGGGGTGGCGGTACCCTCAAAGATATAGCAGCCACGGTCCGCCCACAAGGTCGATGTACTTTAACCGCTACATGTGGGTGAGAATAATCGGAGCCTCAAAGATCGTCCATTATTTATTGCATGTCAGTTATGTACCCCATGCAAATCTAAGTTCTACCAGTCCGTGGAGGCGCGTTACACGGATGTACAAAATGCCTTATAGAGATCTCAGATGATGACATAGAGCAATATCGCCAGCGGGCATGTGCTCTTTGTTAGAGATTTCAATGCCCGCGACCGCATACCGCAAATGGGTTACCTTCCGGTGGAGAGGCCGACCGACCCACCGTTTGAAAACAAAAGACCCCAACATGCCGCATTACTCAAGATACGCCTACCAACGCCTTTGAAGGGAGTTGGTTCAACTCGTCACGTCTTTGACATGGTAGTGTGCAATGGTATGATCGCATGGCCGCAATCGTGGGTTTTACTTGCAAGAGCTTATAGACATGATTTAGGACAAATTTAGCGGTAGACTATCTCCCTTGCTCCGTGGGTAGGACTTGACATGACTGCAAAGCTCCCAATTGGCAACACCTAACGTGAGATGAGGAGGCTTTGTTCGACCACTATCCGCTTTATGTCACTTTGGATTGGGAGCACTCAAGAGCTAATCACAGAGTAGAAAACCATCGTGGGGTTGAGATACACCCTCACTACCGAAAAGCAAAGCGTAATATGAGTTCCGTGGTTGGAACGTGAACCGCAGGGATTGATGCCCTTTGCACGCTACATGATAGGTGGGAATGGCTTGTAAACGCTTTACTCACAAAGCAGCCTAGTGCATGCTTTGCAATGAAGATCGCCAATGGACACCGCCAGCTTCCCTTAATCCCCGGGTTTGACGAAAAGTAAGGCTCTAAAGACCCAACTACGCGCCTCGTGATCCACAAAGGCGCAAGAAAGCCATTCGTGACTATAGAGCATTCTTGAAATCCAAAAAAGCATGCGCATATTGCGCACTCATCATCAGCCAAGATGTTTGATTTGTTGATGATCGAGACGAAAAAGCCTTCGGGCGTAGGGTGTTGTACAAGAGGCATCAACCAATCCGGGCAATTACCACCGTGAGACCGTGCTGATGCATCGCTGAGGAGCTTCAGGATGATCCCCCAGAGCAAACCGGGTTCCGTGACAGGTGGGAGAAATGTCGCAGCTCACGAGGAAGACATCCAATGGGCCTTTTAGACACCGGCTAATGGCAAAGCCAAGGACTTGCAGGACTTCAAGCCGAAGTTATTGAAATGGGTGGGCCAGCTTTGCTAGGGCCTCCCACAAAGAATCATTAACCAGCCATAAGGGAGGGCCTCCTCGAGAGAGTGGATGGTTAGCAAGGTCACCCCAATTCATAAGACGTAATAGGGATGATTCGCAAACTACCGCATGATCATGGTAAGCCCATTACCGCAAAGCTTTTAGCGTGTGGTGGAGAAGAAGTTAACTCCGGGCAATGAGGAAGTGGAGGCGCAGCTGGCAGTGCGGGTTTCACCGCCCACCCCACAATCGACCATATATTCACTCCTCGAATCCTTATGGAAGCTACTTCGCAATGCGCCGGGCGCGGACTGCATCAGGCCGTTTTCAGATTTCAAGACGGGATATGATACTGGTCCCTCGGGACTGCTTGTGGCAAAGATTTGCAGTAAGGCCGCGATGCCCCACAGACTTACAAAATGTCATCTATAGACTTATGATGGGATATATGCCTGCATTGTCTCCAGACGATCAGCGAAGTTGCTAGCACCATAGGGGTTAAACAGGATGTCCTATATCTCCAACGCCTTTGGTCTCTACATTGACAAGTTGGAGACCCGGATGCAAGAGGGTAAAGCATGTTAGGTGTACCACTTTTTGAACCCGCAAAGTACATACACTAGGTAATTTTTTAGAACTGGTACTTTCTCATTTTTCTTTTTCATTAAAACTAGTACAAAAGTTCAAAATAAAAAGTCAAGGACATGTTAATATTCAAAGTTAGGATAAACATAATGCTATCAAGACCAAAATATATATAAAAAGTTTTAAAATGTACCTTTTATTGATTATTATTACATTGCAAACCCAAGACTCCAAATTCCCGATACCTTTTAGGTACTTTTTAGTCACTAAATAATACTTTTTAGGGACACCCTAACATGCTTTTACCCAAGAGCATGGGGCGGTGGCCCAACTAACGTGAGGCATACAAGATAAGGCAATTGCTCTATGCGCACGATGTAGACTTGCTATCCCATACGTACCGTGAGTATGCAAAGAAGATTTGGACGCCTAGTGGGTTCCGTGGACACAACAGAATGACGGTGGAACCCGCAGAAAACTAAGCTCCCCGGCAAATTCTCCTCGGCAAAGATGATATCCCGTGATCTCTATTACAGAGGACGTAAGGTGGATGTTGTAAGGACCTTCAAGTATCCGAATCACTTTGTGCTAGCATGTTATGGGATGGTCGGTGGAAAGATCTGCCACGGGATGGAAAGCCCCGTGATGCTGGTGCGTAATAGCCGCTGCATAATAGACCTATGTGGATCCGGGCACGAGATAATACCTGCTCGTAGCACTCGTTGAACCAAATTGTTGTATGGGTAGAGGTCCGGGTCCAAAGAATTAGCAAGAACACCGGGATAAGCTTAGAGAGGGTGCAAAAGGCCTTCTTAACATACGCCCTGGTATCAAGGACACTTGCCTTTATCAGATTTTGTTATATGAGACCGGTTTCGCCCCCAACATTCCGGCCATGCTGTACATCTTGCATATTTCCACAAGGTCACCAAAGATGGATGCACAATGTCTTCCCCGAGGGCTTTGTTATTGGCACAAGAGCCACAACGACCAAGAGGGTATGGCGTGAGTAATCGCCGTGGTGGTTCGCAACGGGTCTATAGACTACCGTAGCCAGATTGTGGCTATGCCCGATGCCCGTGGACAGGTCAGACACCTGAATGAGCCGCTTTGCCACCACCTCGCGGATGCACCACCGGTAAAGCCTAAAACAGAAAGCACTACCATACGGTTAATCCAACACCGAACATGGTCCACACCAGCATTTGAAAGCGATATATCTATGAAGAAACGGAGGGCTATTGCCTCCGTGGAGGACGGGTCCCATCATCTCGCTCGTAATTGAAACAAATGTTGGACTACGATGGAGGGCGAGAATCCTCCCAAGATGAGAGAATATGCCAAGAAAGCTGCCACATGCGACAAGAGGGATGAGCACCATGTTTCGCAAGAGTGTCCCGTGATATACGCGATATCCGAAAGCAACACATGCCGATCTTAGATGCCTCTCGAGGCACCGGCCAAGATCAATTGCCGCGATCGCCAATGGTTGCATCGCCTCGCATCCTACATTTTGCAAGTCTTTTACCGCCGAGAATCCCTTTACGTGACAAGGGATCCCGAGCCTACTACTGTGGTTTTTCCTCCCCATGGGGGTTTTTCATCCCAAGAGAAAATAATAATTGTATAGTAGCATTTGTCTTTTTGGTGTGGTTTTATCTCATTAGGTATCGCATGTACCGCCTCATAGGTCAAGTTTGGCCTCCGACGTTAAAATATACTTCCTTCCCTTCCTTCCTTTCTATTTCATAGATTCCCGTGATCTTTCTTTGCAAACCCCATCATGCCCCTTCGTGTATATGCGATTCACCACGTATCTAGCCACAAGAGGTTCTTTTTCATGGACTCAAACACACGTTCTTTTCACTTCTTACTCAATCAACTTGATGTCTTCAGATCAATCAATCCGCCCCTCTTCCTTTAGTATCTCCCCTCGCGGCTTGCCGCCATGGGGTTCGCTTCACGAACCCTAAGAGGGTCGTGATGTGGCCCCCGCATCACCAGATCGGGTGACCGGCCCCGCCGGTCGCACCCTGCATTTCCAACCCGGTTTGGGTTCCCGCCGTGTGAACCCCAGAGGGAATGCCATCGGTGCATCCCACAATACAGCGACCGCCCCGCCACGCTGCCCACGCTTTGTTTGGGCGATCTGATTCGCCTGGCGACTTTTCGGTTCGGGCCTGGCTAAATCCGACAATATTCTCAACTTTGTCGAGCCACAAAGCGCGCTGTGGCCGGAGATGGGTAGTCGGCCGACCGACCCGAGAGAGAGTTCGACATATCCAAATTTCTGCATGGCGACACAAAATTTTGTGCATGGAGATGGGTAGTCGGCGCCGACTGGCTTAGTGCAAGCCCATTTTCCTGTTTTTTGCATGTTTTGCTACTATTTTGCAAAACATGGATTCCCGATCAGTAGTCTCTTTATCAGAATGCTGGGTCGGCGCCGACTGGGTGTTTGCTTCTTCTTTTTGATCCAGGTATATCAAAGTCGAGATTTGCGTTTTTAGGGTGCCAAATCCGTCATGCATATTTATGATGGCATCATTGCCAGACTTGGTCCTCAACATTGGCTCTTGATAGTTATGATCTGAGAAAGAAGGCGCTTCAAAATTGGGTTTCAAATGTTGAAGAACACAAACAGATTAAACTTGCTTTTTTTAGGGTCGGCACGGACTGGCGTAGAATAAGCTCCATAGATCGCATTCATAGACAAATTTTTTATTATGTTCCACATTCATAGATACGTTTTGATTTTGTTCAAGACACAGATACCTGTAATGACATTCTGGAGTTTGACAAGGTATGTCTTGCACGGTTTTCATTTGCAAATTGCTATGAGCACTAACTTCTTCATGATGGTTTGCATTTTTATAAGAGCTAGCTTTACCCAAGGAAGAAACTCACAGTGATCCGTAGACCACATTTTAATTATGTTCCAGACACATATGTTCATATTTGGTTCCATTAAATTAGCCCAGGTTTTTTGGCATTATAATTTTGCATAGGCTTGTGCATATATATATGGTACATTACGTAGTTCTAGCTTAAGGAGCTTAAAATGATATGCTGCTAGTAATTTCTTAGACTGGGTGCCTAGGATAAAAGTATTACATGGGAGTAAATAGCACTAAAAGTATGGACAAATATTGTCTCCTACTATGTTTCAATTCTATTTCTGTTGCTTTGTCTTGAGTATTATTTTGGAATCACTTTGTCTTGAGTATTATTTTGGAATCACTAAGAACGAAAATGCCAAAGTATGTTCTTGACACATAAGAACTATGTTTTCAAACTAGTTATGAGCCATGCATAAATTCTATGCTAATGAATTTAGCTTAATACTTTTTTAATACTTTTGGCAGATTAGTGGCATGGTGGAGATGAGAAAAAGTGCACCACACTTTGTTTACAAATTTTCGGAGGATCCCCGGAGTCCTTAAGAAAAGAAAAAGGAAAAAAGGGAGTGATTGAGCACTAATGATAGTAGTAGTATGGACGATCAAGATCTTGGAAAAACCATGGATTTTGATGAAGCTTAGGAGGTGTAGGCACATGATAAAGATGCAGCTATGAGAGTGGTGAAGGCCATGTTGACAATGAAGGAAGGAAGGAAGGAAGGAAGTTTATTTTAACGCCCACGAGGCCGAGGCCTATGAGACGGCACGTAACGTGCAAAAAGCCAAAACCCCAACACCAAAACAAACAATGTAATCAGACAAAGGAACCCTACTACCGATGAAAACCCCCACTTGGGAGGAAAAACCCTAACAAAGAGGGCTCTCAAATACCATGCCCCGTAAGAGCAAGTCCGACGGGCCTAAATCGGCAGGATGTAAGTGCTCCAAGCGCTTACCATAGGTGATGCGTAATCGATAAAGGGTGTGTCGAAGATCTAAGATCGCAGTGCACCGCTTCTGACATGGGCATATGCCGGGCACCGCCGAGGGCATGGTGCTCATCCTCTATCAATGCATCTCACAACACCGACATATCCTCTCCTCCTCGGGATCCTGCGGCTCGCCATTCACCCCCAAATAATTGCCTCGCCCCTCCGAGGTAATGGGGAACCCGGCCCCATGGCGCAATAGCTCTCCGCTTCTTCACGTGATGTGTGTTTTTGGCACCGATGGGGTCCATGCTCAAGGCTGATTAATCGAAGCGGATAGTGTTTCGGCTTTTGCTTTGAGTAGAGGCATCCCCACGTAGTGGCAAGATAGCCCAGATCCAATTGCCCATTCTCACAGACGTATCCGGGCCAAAGGCCACCATCTGGTAATCCATAGACCACCTCCTAAACCATCCCCTACAGCGTTCTCGTACATACCCTCTTCACTGGGGCCCTATGCTAACAACACGGCTCGTAGTGGCAAGCCATGCTCATCCATCCCATCCACCTTATGGAAGCAAGTAAGATGCCTTCAAGATAGCGTATCGTCGTAAAGGCCAACCCCGCCTCATACAACAAAAAATTCGACACGGTACGGTAAGACCTTTCACTCCCAAGCTATAGGTCAAGAAAGTACGCACCTTTCCAACCTATCCCACGTATTTTTGCTAACTGGCGGGCCCCCAAACCTCCACCCCATATAGCAGACACCGGCTCAACCAAAGTTTCTAAACACCGTGCTCTCCTCGCCTAGCCCGATCAGAGATCTATCCCAACACGCTGCTTTTGCCTTTGCATATAAAAGCCTTCCAGCACACGCACCGCTCTTCTCCACACACTCATCCCGCGGCATGTTAGTAGTGAAATCAATTCCCGGATACTTTGAAGCTCCCACCATCTCCACTTCACGTCCCAATAATAGAACTTCCGGGATAGGGTGTTGCGAGGACGAGGATCACAGAAGCTTAGTTTTGTGCAAGTTCCTTTGTCATTCCGTTGCCCCACAACCCACCCGAGGGCATCCAAATCTTCTTTGATCGCTGGGTGTGAGCTAGTAAAGCTACATCATCCGCATATATTAACCGGCTCACAGGTCGCATCAGATAATTGCACCCTGCCCCCATGGTCCTCATAAGGCCTCCAAGCTAAAAGATAAAACCCAAAGCTGGACAAAGGCGGTGCAACTCCCATTCGCAACTATCCTCATAAGGGAACAAAGATAAATCCCATCATAAAGCCGTGCACCACATTCTCGCAACTCGCGGAACTCGCATGTCCTCGGGGACGCGATGTATGCATTTCATGCGCCTTAAAATCTACAAAGCGCCAAATATGTCCTGCCGGGCCATTCCGCTTGCTCCATCAACACCCCCAAAGTGAAGATATGGCTCTGGCCGCGGGAGGAGCCGGGCGAAAAGCCCGCTCGGCCAATTGCTCCGCACTCTCTGCCTCCCGCCCACTTAGTTTCTTCCACCACCGCCAGAGCTTTGCAAACAGCCGAGCTACTATAATCATCCGGTAATTCACGGGCCATCCGTAGATACTGTGCTTTATGAACAGGAACAACCTTACTAAATCCATCCACTCCTTCGGGAGCCCTCGCCGTAGCCCTCCCGTTAATGATCACCGGCTGGGCCCTACCACGATGTGGGCCACCCCATTTCAATTCATTTCGCCTGCAGCCCCCGTGAATCCTTTGCCTTTGCCATTCGATGCCCGAGACCTTGTCAACATCCCTCCCGCTGCGAGCCGCAAAGACCTCTCCTACCTGATCCGACCCTCGCATTAGCTCCTCGCGGTCATATAACCCCCGCAAGCTGCATCCATTGCTCCACACTTACATTACCGCCCACCCGGCGCTCTTATATAACACCCACGCCTTCAAAAGCTTTTGGCTCGCCATGAGCAAAAAACAGCGCCCCGTTTCTCGCCATGTATCTCCCCTTTGGCTTTAGGAAGAGCTTATAGTCTTGCGTGGCCTGTGGCCGCAATCGTGGATCTATGACTACGCAGCTGGCTCTTTTAGAGCCTTTGCAATCAGCATCAAACCACGGGTTCTCGTGAAAATGCGCAGTCCTCCCCTGAGGCCCTTCACCCAAGGAAGTTCTTCTCAAGAAAGCGTACCACCGCCCAGCGCACACCCCGCCTTTGCAAAGCAGGTAGAAGCTATCAAACCCCCGTAATTCCTCGGCACCAAACACAGATTCATACTGCCCTCGCTTCGATAGCGTGGGATGTATGGTGTAACCCTCCACGCCCCCTTTGCGGTGTTCCGCTTATTGAGTGCTCCCAATTCAACAAGTGACATAAAGCGGGTAGTGATCCGACAAAGCCTCCTCATCCCCTCGCTTGTGCCAATGGAGAGGTGTGTAACCATGTCAAGTGTCGCTACCCGGGCGGTAGAAGGTAATCCAACACACTAGCTCCCCATCCCCGCCTATCACTCCCGCAAAACACCCCCGAGGGCTATCATCGCATACCATTACAAATTACCATGTCAAAACTCGGCAGAGCTGGACCACTGCTCGCCAAATGGTCTAGCCACCATATCCTGGAGTGCCTTGTATTCCGAATAGCGGCCGCCTCAAGCCAAAGCGGATCAGCATTATCGCCACCTTGAAGGTCAGCGAAATCGCCGAGACGAGCATTGAAATCTCCAAGCAAAACACTTGTCCCCTGATTATAGCGGGGTCATATGTCATCATCTGCCTCTATACCAACGATCCGACATCCGTGGTTCCATCAAAAACCGGTAGAACTTAGAGCCTGCATGGGGAAGGACATGCTCACCTAGTTATCAAAGGGCATGAAATTGGAGGGCATGACTATTTATGCATAAGTGCATAGGTCTATAATGATATTCCTTTCTTGAAATGCTTATCTGGAATTTCATATACGACCACCTTTACTGATCAATGTCAATGAAACTATGAACTGCTCTGTCATGTATTTGCATTCTTAACTTTATTACTTTTATCTATTTGTTTGTGTTCAACTCATACGGATTGTGAAGACTAGTACTTCTCATATGCGTGGATGGTTTTTAGATAAAAAAAATGCTAACATATAAATATATATAAAAAAGCACAGAGGAAGCAACTTCAACTCTTCTAAATTTGCACCAGATGCATGCACAAAGAATATATGAAAATATACCCTATATAAATTTACTTTATATATTGGAACAAATACATTATTATTAGTGGCAAAAAGAACAATACATTAACGTTAGTGGAAAAAAAGACCAAGATGCCCAAGCAAAAAGACCCTAAGAAAAAAATTTCCCCTTCGGTTGATATGCGCATAGATAGAAGTACACTTGAGGAGGAGTTACAGCGGTGCTACCTTGAATCATTTTCTGGAATCCAAAGCATGGATAGACATGGTCCTGGAAGAGGGTCGAGCTTCGAATAAACTGAAAATAATAGTGGGCAATAGGGCAAAAGGGTTTATCCTTCTAACAAAAGCAAGCAATAAAATTTTCGATAGGGTAACTATGCCATCGAGCAATCAATATCTGAAATGCAAATGGATGTGGATTACATGCATCAAACTGAAAATCAGGTATAAAATTTAATGCATTGGTGTTAAATGGATGTCATATTATGTAAGTGGAACTTGAGCACAAAGGGAAGAAAAGTGTATATTGCTGGAATAGCAGGGATCCAACTACTTTAAAAAAAATAATCTTTTAGTTAAAGGCAAATCTACTGATAGTTTTTAGCTAGAAAAAAGACTGTCCACTGGTGCTTTTCTATTTCAGTATTATATATATTTGGTTTCAATCCATATGCATCATTTAGCTTAATAAAAGCCTTATCCTAAAACATTAGTTTAGCTTGGCATAACCATGCCAAACAAGCTACTTTATTTAGAGAGCTAAATTGGCTAAAGATATAGGACATAATATGGAGAACCCGCTTGGCCTAACGATCTTTTATATATTTTTCCGGTAGTGATATTAGGTACGTTCCAAGGGTTAATGCTGGCCCATTAAAGCTGCGACGCGAGTCGGGTTCGAACGCCGCGATTGACGGTGGAGGCCCGAGACTGGCTTAGCTTACCCCCCGCGGGATGTCGGGCATATTCGGGCCTTGTCTCCAAACTGATACACGGGCTCGGCAAGAAGACATATGGGCTTCTGTTGGCATTTGAATAACAGAAATATATGAGGATGTTTACATTCTGAATTTAGGTGCAACAGTTCTAAGTGTGCATCCATTATGCACTGTACATAATAGTGGCATAAATCCAATGTATGCATATAAAGATGATGAATATAGGATTATAAATCTGAATATCTCTCTCTTTTGCTTCTTTATTTGATCAAGGACAAAAGAGTAATAATGAGTAAAGGTCAAGACAAGAAACTCCATATGTACATTTTGGCCCTTGCATCATTACAAAATTCATCGCTAACGCGTGCATGGTTGGTCACGGTAGAGTTTCTTCTCTTATTGTCCTTATTTTGTCGAGTCGATCAATTTAAGAGCAATGGAGATGGATATTAAATGATGATGATTTTTTATATTGAGAAACTTGGCTTTTGCAACCTGCCTTATTCAAGCAATATAAAAAGCATAAGGTAACATGTTTGGTTAAAACGTGGCTGATGTAAGCTAGATTTTATACCCTAGTTTTGACAATTGGCGACATGATAGAGCTTTAAAAGAATATATATTTTTTTGTAAACTCCATGTAAGGCTTATGGAACAGGAAGTTCCCAGAGTTTGGCCTAAGAAAAATGGAATGTGTTTACAATATGAATATCTATGTGGCAAGTTTCTGATTTTGCGAGCAAAGAGTATCAAAGAATAAAGGTTTGTATTTCAACGAATGACAAATTTGAAGACAATAATTTAATGGTTTTATATGTAACCTTCTTTAAGACATAGATAAGGCATGAATGCATGTAGCCTTGTTAAGACATGAATAACTATGGTATTTGAGTAGATTCCCGATATCGTTGGAGTAGACGTATCATCTTTGGCTAGCTCGACCATAGTATGGGATGATAACAAGATCAAGGGATTGACCGAGGTATGTAGCAGTTCTAGTAGGGCTTTTGTCAAGGCTAGTGCTCCCCCGCCCCCCTTTTACTACCCAATCTAATCCTTGAATCTAAAGACAAAATAAATCTAATCCTTAACAAGACAAAATCTAATCCTTGACAATCCTTTTACTACCCAAGACAAAATAAATCTAATCCTTGAATTGAGCATTATAAAGTAGGCAAATTTAAAATGGTAAATTGCATATGCCAAAATCCACCCACTCAATTGAATGTGTGGCAATCTAAAAAAGATGATGCACATGACAATAATTATGTGATCACACACCTTGAGATTCATCGTCCATGCTACCCTGAATTACCCATTCACACTCTTTAATTGCCCTATATATCAAGTTCTGAGATATATGTGTTTTACTCTTGTGAGCAAGTTGCAGTAGTACTTCATAATGCTGATATTGTTCGAATGAATCAAACATGCTCGGTGGAAGGGAGCCTGCAATATTGTTATCTGCATATGTCATTTGTGCCAATTTTTGCAGTAGAGTTCGGCATTCTTGATACTCCGCAAGGGAATCAAACATATAATCTGGAAGAAGCAAGGATTGTGGGGCCTCCATCTTGCATGTGGCTATGCGCTCAGGTAGCAATCGGGCAAAAGGGTATCCTGATATAATGAATGATTCCCAATGCTTTGTCTTGAACTTTGATTCGTATCCAAGGTCATCCTTCTTTAAAATCATCTTTCTTATTGATGTCTGCAATGCGATTGCTATGTCCATACCTTTTAACAAATTCTTATAGAGCTTTTTCATGAGAAAGCATGTGGCTTCATCATCAACCTTCTTCAAGGATACCAATGCTGTAGGGACTCCTGCTATGTGGAAGGATCTGCACAATCCCAATACACCTTCTGCACAACGCTTTCCTAGACCCGTTTGACAGGCACTTAATACCACAACTCTGGCTTTTAGAGTTGTAATCCTTGTAGCCAGATCGTGGCAAGAGAGCATGCCTTTTGAGACAGTGCCATTCCTTACAAATTGCTCCAATGAATGCTTTATTGCAATAGATGATTGAGGGAAACTGAAATCCATAGATTCATCAGCATCATCCTCAGACATTGACTCAAATACCTCATCACTCTCGGTGCCACTTCTGTCATCGTTCCCAATTGCGGTCTCAAGAGCATCTGACTCTATTATTTCTTCACTTTCTGAGCCATTTGCTATGTTTTCCTTGATTGTTGCATGGCTGAAGAGATGTACCAAATTTTTTGAGGGTAATGACCTAATCACATCACTCGATGTTTCTTTCTCACGAGGATTGCACCCCACAAACTCCTTTCCAGTCCATGAGCCACTTGCTTCATTCTCAGCTGAACTTGGGTTATTTTCGGGTGCTAAAATAATAGCACCTCGAGGACAATCACCATTCACAATTGCATGGCTTGCAATGTGTACCCAATCCTTAGAGGGTAGTGCCCTCATCACATTCTTTGGTGTTGCTTCTTCACCTATCAATTGATGTACTTGATACCCAACTTCTTTCACATTTGTTGTAATAGCATTTGCCTCTTCTTCTGCCTTTGGCAAGTTAAACTGCTCATCTTCAGTCTTTGGATTTCCCACAACAATCGCACTAAGTTCATCTGACATTAGTAGATTCAACTCTTGTTCTCTCCGTAGGCATCTGCCAAAAGCAAGCAGAGAAGGAGCATACGACAATGCATATGTTTCAGCCAAGTATTGATTATTATTGGTATCAAAAAAGGCACCATAACTTATGAAAGGTTTCTCATCCTGCCCAAATATATATAACAGATTTAATCTCATTTCAGATGAATTCAGCGTAAACAAATGGATGAATACATACCTCATTTTGGATGATGACAATCCTCTCGATTTTACAACGTTCAAGTAATGACTTCCATGGTCGTACGAGTAAATCAAAATAGTATGCTTGCCGTTGCCTCGTTCCATTATGTTTAGCACAAGTAGACTCTTCAATTCGTCTAAATGAAACCTCACCAAGGTGCAAGATATATTGAAAAATGCTTCCACATTCACAGCCTGGTGCTTCCACAAGAAATACAGTTTGCTCACCTGCAAGATAACTTATCTTGGTGATTTCATTCCATGCCATGTTATCATCTTCCTCAAAATCCTTTAAGGGATTATCTGTAATATACATTCTCTTTTCTAGTCCCATTGACACATTGAGATCACGTGCACGCCCTCGTTCACTCCATATTAATGCTAGTTGCTTCGACCGAGATATTTCTGCCATGGGGTGATTAAGCAAGCGCATTTGAGCTTCAAAGCATAGGCTTTTTGTCCTTCCAAAACACTTAAACCCACCCGGAGGAAAATGAGTCATAGAATCCATCTGGCAAATTGTAAAAAATTTATGGAAAATTTTATACGCGCTACGCTGTTTACGGCTCAAAAAATAGCATCTTGACAATTCTTGGAGAATCTGGTCATCGGACGCATCATACTCCTTTTTCCCCAGTAACCTTTCTATAATTTCTATACCCTCATCAGTTATCATATCTGCCTTATCAACATAGTACAAAGACGCAATGTATGCATTGGTTAGCAAACACGCCTTATACTCATCCTCATCCAAGTGGGCTTTGAGGCGTCCAATTTCTTCAAGATCTGCTTCATTTCCATCCCAACACTTATCTACAAGATGAATGATCCGAAGAGACAGGGTCGCCTCTATTATCTGATATCTATGAATTGAATAAGATTCGGTATTCGATGAACCTAAATATTTGCCACCAATCTTTAGGATCATCTATTGAAGGTAATTTAGCAGAAATTAGTTGTTTTGATAGCTTATGATATCTATATGCCTCATCGCAATTGAACTCTAAAGAGGCCCTTGCGGCAAGCACTAAAGCTTGGAAAAAGCAATCTTCTAGGGAAAATGAATCAGCTATTGCTTCCAATTGTTTAAGCATCCGAGTTGCCTCTGTGTGATCACCCCTTTCCACGAAACATTGCATCATTCTAAGACTTGCTATAAATACATATTCTGAGTCTTCAAGCTCCAGGGCGATTTTTTGCAGGCTTCTGCAAGCTTCCAATTCCTTCTCTTTCCTTTCTTCTGATTTCCCCCCTTTTTGAACTAAATACCCCATGCATAGAGCAAAATTAGCATGCAGTTTAAGCACATTTGTTGTGGCAAGATTCAAGCTTTTTTCTAGCCAAGTAACGCTAGTGTCGACGTCTTCAAAATCTTCATCCTTATAACCAGTGAGGAAGGCAGCCCATGCCTGCACACTATCCTTCATGCCTGCTATTTCTAGAAACTGCTGAAAGTGTAGGGCTTTTAAGATCGGATCCATGGGTTCACCTAATGTGGTGCAAATCCAAGAGTGCCACTGAATCCAAGCTATGAGACTGTGATCGCTGATTTGGCAGGCAATACAAAGTGCTTCCATCAGCAGGTCCAGCTTCTCTATAGGTAGGAGAGGCTTCAATTCTTGTGTTGGCAACCCATCGTCAAGGAGAGATTGGAGACGAATCTCATCATCATCCACACATTCGAGAAGAAAAATAGCTTTTTCCTTGCCTTCTAATGGGGAGTTCTCCATCGCAATGAACAAATGAGACTGCCCCTCAAGGCTTCTATCTGATAAAGCTTATGAAGGCACTACCATCATAATTAATATTTAATGGATATTTGACTACTATGAGATGGTTGGGCCTATCCCCACCTCATGCAATATTATTGTCATTTTAATTAAAATAAAATAGAATAAAAGAACATAAAGATATAATATTATAATATTATTTTCACTAGAGGACGTGGATGAGTAAAAGTATTTTATTAGACGTGTTGATCAGGTGTGTTAGTCTACCAGATAATGATTATGTTGGCAACAAGAATCAATCTCATATCGTGCAGTGCAACGATTTAGAGCCGCCATAGTCCAGCCGCCATAGTTGTTTCTACCAACATTTGGTGTTTGTGATGGCCGAAAGTAATGAGCATCATGTTGCGTGTGAGGAAAGGGTGGAGCTAAAACCCAATTGACTATTCTAATTCTATATCAGCCAAAGGCATATATTGTTTTCAATCGTAGAACGTGCTTCTATGAGTAATATTTTATTAGACGTGTTGATCATTTAACTGTGTGTACTGAAATAAAAATAATGATTACTAAGTGTTGAGAAAACCGATTTCAAATCTGCAACATTGGACATATATGCGATTGGTGGAACACGTCCTAGAGTTTTTGATGAAGGGGGGTTAACCACCTATGCAAGGCATTATAGCCTGTAAATGGGCTCGCCTTGCAAGGGTGTAAATGGGCTCCCCCCATTATAGCCTGCCCGTTACACGTTGTAACATCCTCGCAGGGGCAGTTAACCCCTTTAGAGCCGGTTCACATGCATGATGGCAACCCTCACCATCACGTAAAAAGGCAGGCCCTTTTGTAAACACGCACCATCATCTGCCATCGCCAAAAAACAGAGGGCAAAATAGGGCCCCTCTCTGGCGATGGTTGCATGTGAACCCAGCCTTAAGCAGTAGGCCGTAGCCTTGATAACGAGCTTCCAATCTTGCACCTAGCCTTGATTGTCAGACTCCTGGCCTTGTTTATCAATCTCTAAGTGGCAAAAGGTTAGTAAATTACGTCAACGTGACCTTCCTTATTCGGCCCCCAAACAGAAAAAACGGCAAAAGGTTAGTAAAATATGTCAAAAACACCGCCAGAGATCACTTCAACCATTGAAAAACACGACAAAAAATAGGGGCGAAAACAGTTCGGATTGGGCCGAATAAGAATAGAATAAAATAGAATAGAATGAGTTTTTATCTTCCACGAGACCAATAAGGTAGTCTACTCCATTCGGAGCTCTCAAAGGGTTGGAACCAGATCAAAAGGTCTGACCCGCTCACAGGGTTGGAACCAGATCAAAAGGCCTGCCGGTTAAAGGTTACGAAATTTCAACCACCTTGAAATTTCGGCCCTTTTCAACTAGTTTTTCACTCTACGAAATTTTTTCGACATCCTCATATGCGTTTTTGGCGCCGCCTCCTAAGCCCGTTTCTACACAACGCCAAGTTACTCTCAAGCCATAGACAGAGCCATTTTTTTGTGCTCGCAGACATAGACGAGCCATAAGATCTGAGCCATTTTTTGCTTGCGCATTACATAGACAGAGCCATAGACGAGCCGTTTTTGTTTTGGGCGCCATAGACGAAAGCCGTTTTGTGCTCGCAGCTTATCCATGACCTAAAAGGCAAGAAACTGGCCGGGATCTTTATTTCTATTTGGTATTTTTTAGCCGATTTATTGATCTTCGGCCCGCTCCAAATTCTAATCGCACCCAAACTCGGGTTTGCTCGCACCCATCAAAATCCCAAGCACCAAATTACGAATTTCTAAAGCAAAAATACGAAAAAAGATTTGCTCCATCTTGCTATCTAAATCATCAAGAACGAGCATTCCAAATACAAGAATCGGGCGGAAATTTCAAAGTTGATTGAAATTTCAGTTTGGAATTTGCATGAGAAAAATTTCGGCTTCAAATTTTCTTCCGCCGGTGACTTTGGCGCTTCGTCATTCCTCGCCACTTCATGACCCGCCAGTCGGTACCATGTCGTAAAATTTCATCATCGTAATTTTCTCCTCATGCAAATTACTCCTTCCGAAATTTTAGGGACCTTGAAATTTTGGCCCAGATCAACAGGTTTTTATAACCCGAAATCTTCTATCGATTTCTGCTGAGCAGCAGTGAGCAGCGGCACTGCCGGAAACGCCAAATTTCAAGCTTTTTAAAAATTTCGTTGAAGAATCTTCAGGACCTAAAAAATTTCGCTCAAAATTTTTTGGCGGCTGCCTGCTGACGTGGCAGTGCCGCCTGTGGTTTCGCCACTCGCGACTTGCCACGTCAGCAGGAAGCCGCCATAAAATTTCCTCGCGAAATTTTTGGTCCTGAAAATTACTCCTTCCAAAATATAAGAAAGAAGGGCACAAGGGAGCATTCCTGTTTGCTGGGAGGAGAAGAGGATGGAGGAGCTAGATCGAGACTGTCAATTGAACATGCCTGCTATCAGTCTGCACAAAGACTGGGATTTGTTTGATGAGGCCAAAAAGCTGCTTCAAAAATACGGCTATAGCCAACAAGAAGCGGAAGACGATGGGCTCTCCACCGTTTGGTTTGAGAAGAGTTTTCCCACTTCTGAGCCATCAGTGTTCGTCTTTCGGGAGGATCCAGAGTACAAATCGCCTAAAAGGACCACAGAATGGAAAGAATACCTAGTATTTCAGCAGAGCTTTAAAAATCCAGCACACATCAAGGTAGAAATCCCTGAAATTGGGGTGCAAAGGGACCAGCTTGCAGGAGTGTCGCTTGTGGCGAAGCCGACGGTGATGGAGGATGAAACGCAGTTCAGTGTAAAGCTCCGGATTAAAAAGCTCGCAGTGGGGATAGCGAAGGATCATTTTTTGTCAGGTGGGCGCCATCTTGGGTTCTATCCTTACAGAGTAGGGGTTAGAATCAGGCCGGAATTAACAGGCCACGAATTAGACGTGATCCCCGTTTTGGAGTCCTCGTCCGGTGCGGAAACTGCCCGCATGGAAACACGCACTACGACTGGCACCATTGGCGTGGATATTGGGTGCAGTTCATTGGCTAGGCTCAAAGCAGAGCGTGGACGCAGCCGGGCAGTCGAGCGGCCCGCAGAGAATCTGGAGAAAGTTCAGCTTCTCCCCATCTGTGATATTGAGGACGCTAACGCTGCCGTCTTTGAATGGAGCATACTTCGCTGGAATGATTTTTCCGAGTATCGCACCCTGAAGCCGCACTGCAATGGCGTCAAAGAGCCTCCTTTCGGTCCTGTTGGTGCTCCCGACCTGGCTGTGCTCACCCCTTTTCCTCACATCTGCTGGGAGTTTCCTTCTTGGGTTAAAGATAAAGAACTCAAGTTTTGTATCAGCTTGGATGTGCATTTGCACCTGATTTGGTCTTCCTCTCGTGTCTTCTTTGCCTCTTCGGCATCTAAGAAGGCAATCTTGAAGTACAACAGTATCTGGACTCTCCGGAGTAAATAAGTGGTATCTATTCAGTTACAATCTTTTTTTTCAAATCATAATCTTTTTTTTCAAATCATATTCTGATCCTGCAAAAAAATGTTCTGCAATACCAACGAGTTTCTTCTTGTTTCTTTTTTGTGTAAGAAAATAATAATAATAAAAAATCGAAGGCAAATGATAAAAATATGACATAAACCATTATTAAACATATGTAATACACGTCAAGCCATTGATTACAGTTATTTAGGCTAAAATTATAGAGCGTAATTCTTTTGCCACTCTTTCGCCGCTTCCATATCAACAAAGCCCTTCTGCAAGCCCCATTCTTCTCTTAGCAAAAGCATCGCTGGAGCGATGGCTATGGCTTCACCGGAACCAGGTCATTTGAGCAGGTCGAAGTGAGCACTGTTGCAGCAGATTTCGCCATAGCCACAGAAGGAAAACTTGTTGAAGATAAACACTGCAGAAAAACAAAGATTAGAAGATAAATTTATGGAAGAAAACACCGAAGCTTTGAAGATTGTTATCTGCAACCGATTGAACCCCCTTCAAGCAACAAAATTTCTACTCTAGAAGCTCTCTGATGTTCGTAGTCATGGCCTGGATGTGTATTATGTTCCGTAATTGATGGCAGGAGAGAGCATTCTACCCTTCGTAGGGCCTCTCGGCGGCGCACACCTCGGCAGCACTCGAGGTTCCGCCGCTCGTGCACGCCTCGATTGGCGGCGCCACCTCGAGCCCCTACGGGGCAGAATGCCTCTCCTACCATCAATTACGTAGTCCAACTCCCATAACACACCAAAACAAAGATTTCAAAAAAATAAAAATAAAATTCCTTGTAATTTCTCTTTTAAGATTTTTTTTTCCCCTAATTCTTTTGGGCAAACAAGATGTGTGAAATATTTTGTTTTTTTTTTTTTGAAGAAACGGCAGTGGTATTATATTACATGCTAATACATAGTAATACAAGATGTGTGAAATATTGACACTGTTTGAATAAGGAATTTCGAAATTCTTTTCTTGTTTTTGTTTAATAAGTTGTTTTAGAACCCTTTTGTTTCACTTGCGACATAAAGAGCAATTCAAAGAGAGCAATTCATATTCAAGTATAACTAAATATAGGAAGAATCATTTCTGCATTTTGCTTAGCAGCACCACTTAAATTGCTATGCAAAGAAAGTCAGTGCCGAGGGCGGATTAAAAAAATGTCGTCGGCGCCCAGGGCGCTGTTCTTGGCCGGCTAGGGAGCAGCCGCCCTCCTTTCTGTCGGATCATAACAGCGGTTGCTCTTGAAGAACGATTTCTGGCTTTTGTCGCTAGCAGGGCCTGATGGATTTGTTCTCCAAGAGAATTGAGGAAAAAATTTGATGGAGCGATTCATGTTGCATCTTTTTGGTGGCAATCTTGCAGCAATATCCTATAACGAGGATGTGTTCTCTGTAAAAAGTATTTTCTTTGTCTTTCTTTGACACAGGGGTCTGCTCTGGCGAGGATTAGCCTCAACAAACGGCCATCTTTTTGTGGTTTGTCGCATACTGTAGCAAGCAGCGTTTGGATGCACAACTATCTCTGTTGCATCAAGGTATTCCGCCCAGATCTGTAAGAACAAAATTTTGAGAGATTTGTAGCTTTTCTTGCCGCTGTTTCCTTCCCAAATCCGCCCCATAGCCACCATAGCCACCATTGCCCCTGTTTCCTTCCAAAATCCGCCCCCCCTTGCCCTTTTACCACTAAATTTTCCTCCACGTTGCCCCATTATCTATCCGTCTTTCTTCTTCTGCCATCACCATCCAAAGATATCCGCCATTAAATGCACTCATACCTCTGCCCTTTCTTGAATTTCTTGCCTTTGCCCTTTCTTACCTCCATAGTCGCTCGATTCTCTCAAATTTAAGCAAAGAAAGGCGTAATCCCAAGTGATGCAGCGAGACAACGTGACCGGGTGGTCCGCAAAAGAAAGGGGCGTAACGCACCTCTAGTATTTTTGCAAACCCAAGTCTTTGCGGCCGGACACGATCCACATACAAAGTAGTCTTGAGCGGTGCAAATGCGCATATTCTCCGGCTTCAAAGCCGTAGCACGAGGTACCACCGGACTTTTATCTTTAATAAAGACTTGCCGAAAGGGTAGATCCATTTGGATGCCGACCCATAAGGTGAAGAACAGATCTGCAAGATTAGGTAAAGATGTTTCTTTGAGTCTTTTCATCAGAGGACAACAAAAATCATTCTTTTGGAAAGAAGTAAGTCTATCGCCCTTCCTTTTCTGCTCTTTCTTGCTAGCAGGAAGAACCGGGTTTTTGCATTTGATGTATCAGGAAGATTCTTCTGTCAAAGGAATTACAAGGTCTGACACTGATTTATGCTGGAGTGGTTCAGAAAACAGGTTATAGGCAAATACTTTGGAATTTCTTAGCACTTCATTTGCTTTTTCAATTACTGCTATGATTGATGAAGCTATTCAAGCACTGAAGCTTGAAGATAATTTGGTGCCGATGCCAAATTTTTCTTTGATACCAATCCACTTACGGATCTGGTCTGCTCAAATACTGCAATGTTTGAGCTGTGTGCTAAGATCAGGTACTGATGCCTGAATTCCATTCTATTTGGCTGCTCTGATACCCAGGCCTTGTGAAGCAAGGTGCATATATCTTCCCTTATTTTGGCTGTTCAGATTATTTGTAAGTATTATTTCCAAGTGCCTCTTGGCAACTACAGATCCTCATGCTTAATCTGGTTACGATGCGGATAGGCCTTATGAGCTTCTCAAGGGTATCAGCTTCTAGAGCAATTAATAAGTTCCTGCATGTAGAGAATGAAGATGTCGAGATTACTCCTGTAGTAATTCTCTACAAGCAGTGTAACATTGTACTTTTTAATCTTTTAATATAAAATATAAAAATTCGTACCCTCAAAAAAAAAAAAAAACTAGCAAAAGGCACACCAGAAGGCTTTAGCAAGACCAAACTGGTTAAGGCTTGGTCGTAGATTTAGGCTGCATTATAAACAGGATAAAAATATGTTTTCAAGCATTAGGCGTATCAGAAATTTAGGGTTGTGCCATTAGACAGTGGTAATTGAAAAGTGCTTTTCGTATGTATTTGTGGTAAATTATTGTATTTGAAGACTAATTTGTATTTGGTGATTTTTTCTTTGTATTTCATTTGAGAAAACAATATTTCTTAGTTTTTCTTGACGTTCCCTACTTCATTTTTTGCATACAAAAGCTTGTTGAAAATTGAATTGTAGAATCACAATATACATATTGCAAAATAAACCTTGTCACATTAGCGCGTTGGTTGTAGATATTAATGGATGCATGCATAAGTCATTGAACTTCAAAGGTAAATTGATGGTATCTCATAGTGCTTCAAAGGTATAATTGATCGCTCAAGGTTATTATTGTTTTTTATGAAGTGTCCACTATTTGAGGGCTACTATTATGGACCTCCATGTTGCATGTGTTATCATTTCGTGTAAGAAACGTAAGGAGGAACGTTAGCTCCCTCATAGAACAATAATGCGCAAACAAAACATACACTTCCCTATTGTAACACTATTGTTTCAAGAAGATCTTAATAGCGAATGCGGAAAATGTACTTAGGAGCTCTCTTTTAAAGGATCTCTCTTTTTGCTGATTGGTGACATGGAAATTACACGTGGATAGGCTAGGATTTTAGAAAGGGTCAGAGGCCCCAAGAGGGTTTGGCCCAATCTATTCACAAAAGTTCTTTCATGTCTTTTGCAAACAGATGGCATTTCAATGTAGAAACCTTGGACCAAGGAATTGACATCAAAGAATTATACTTCCCCAACTTTACCAATCAACGAACCAATGTATGGCTATACATGGTTTCAACTTATCAGCTCACATTGCATAATGGCAAATAAAATTTCAATGTAGAAACCTTGACCAAGGAATTGACATCAAAGAATTATACTTCCCCAAGTTTACCAATCAACGAACCAATGTATGGCTATACATGGTTTCAACTTATCACCACATTGCATAATGGCAAATTAAAAATGATAATCCTAATAACTTATAAGTGTAGCAATCCATTGCTTGGAAAATACCGGTGGTCCGGTCCTACAATAGCCGGGGTTGATTGGCTTAACTTATAAGTGTAGCAATCCATTGCTTGGAAAACAGCTGGTGGTCTGGTCCTACAATAGCTGGGGTTGATTGGCTTTTCCCAACTTTCTATTCGATCGCATCCAGGGGACTTAAGTAAATAATGTACTTTTGGTACCAACATCTGCTGTGACTAAGCATCATGTAGAAAAAAAGGTAACACACATTCTGTAAATAAAATATTCCAAATTATCCGGCAAAGATCCGCTAAGGGATGTAAAGAAACCCCATCTATGATCCGATTATTTCCATATATACCAAAGATATGTAACTCATGGAAATTATAGGAGAATAAGCACATTTTTTGTGTTTTGAAGAATCCGTTTGCTGCTTCTCTGTGGAAATGAAAGGAAAACCCAAGTTACACTATGTTGACAAGCTTAAACAAGATTCCTTATAAAAAGAAATGAGACTCCACATTTACAAGCTTACAAGGTTTTATATGCTATATACCAAGAAGGATGTGAATTACATTTCAGAAGCTACAATTCCATTTGACTTTATAATTCTACAGTTGCATCATGCCAAAATAGTGTTTATCTTGCGCAGTTATAGTTAAGTAAGACAATGCACTTTCAAAGGATTACAACCTCCAGAGTAAGCTTTACATATATCCACATACCATTTGCTTTGTCCGGTGGTCGAGGCCGACTACCACATGCATTGTAATTACATGGAAATATGACTCGCGGAGTAATGTCTTGAGCATGCATTCGTGGCCATTGCCATCGTAAGATTCTCCGGTCAAGATAACCGCCTTCAAGCCGCCTAATCCCCGCAATAGCCAAACGTAGACATCGGACTTGTAATTAGTGTATTGCGTATGATACATATACTTTCAAGGCGTTCACTAAAATACCTTACCTTTGTTTGAAGCAAGGGCAACTATGGAAGAGATGAGTAGTAGAAAGCTCTTATCTCCGCGACCGAAATGGAGAATGTATTTTGACAAGGCCAAGCTACCTCTAACGGTCCCTTGGTATGGATAATCCAAAGCCAAAAACTAATATATTCATAGAGCTGCCCCAAAGATTATGAGCCCTATAGTCGTATGCCAAGAGGAGACTTAGCGTTGGAACCACTCTTAGATATGTGCCTAGTTTCTCTCTCCCGCATTAAAAAAAGGAAACGTGTTACAAGAACATTCCCTCAGATCATGTGAATTTTCTAACGAAAATCATCCAATGTTTTATGCCCAAAGAATTCCATATCATGTCAATTGATTGTTTTCACCCAAAACATCCACATTCTTTTGAGTTTGATGCCAAGTATACTAGATTATGGATGGCGAAGCATATTCAAACCGCACATGCTTTTTCTAGAACATGACATTCTATATATCCGACCACTCTAAGAAGAAGAAAGTAAATGTAATAAGAAGAAGACAAGAAGAAGGTATGGACGGATTTTAAAGCAATCAATACCGGCAGATACAAGATACAACTGTTGCATGCAACCAAGTTGCATGTGGAAGCGTTATGCCCTCAAATCGTTCCTAGGCATTTTTCTACATGATTACACCATGTGATCCTAAACCGCTTAATTTTAAAAGCACCCACCAAAAGCTACTTGTACCAACTACCGATTCAACATATCTCCGTATGCCTTCCCTGAATGGCTTCATGCACCGGATGAGAAGCCCAAGATATACGCTTGCCGAAAATGCAATGGCCAGAGACAAGAGACCCCAAAACCCGCGACATTTACAAAATCCACATATTAGGCATGCTAAACGGCCTATCAAATCAAGCGTAATAGGTTGCACCTCGACACCAATCTTGATCGAGAAAGAACATCTATCGCCTAAGCACAAATGGCCGCCTAGAACTCAAATCCTTGCCATAGAGTATGGGATCATAATACAAAAGAGCCCCTCCTTTTAAACAATGACAAAACGATGGCAATCGTCTCGCCCGCAGGCTACTGCTCAAGACCATAGTCATCCAAACAAGCTTTTTGACAAAGACACAGCCATAGAAGCAATATCTCAGATCTTCCCTATTAGTCACATCCGACCGCTCTCACGACCGACCGAAACCGTGCATGAAAGTGCAAGAAATCAAAGAGTTTAATCTGCGGGAAAATGGAGCAAAAGGGGCTTCGGGACCAAAAGGGAAGAAAAATGGGCGAATGGGGCCACCACGCAATCCAACATGCCAAATCGGAGGAAAAAGAAAAGACCCCGAAAAAGAGGTTCAAGATCTCTCCACCTGATGGTCGAGCACGACCGCAAGCATCCGGGGCGGATGCCGAGGCAATAGGCATCCAAAAATAAAAAATAGCCATGCCATGAAGCCGATAGCCAAGTTCGTAACGTTGAAAGGAACAAGAGAACACAATGTGCTAGGGCCACCCAAAGCTCTTCTACAGAGCTTCGCAGGAGGCTTGAAAAAAAAAAGGGAAGTTACCCCGCGGACCCTTTCCATCTCCGCGGCCCATTTTGGCCATTTTCTAATTTCCGGCCTTAGATTTGTAAAAGCCAAGATCTGATGGTGCAAAATAAGGCACATCAGATTTTGATGACATGGAAATTACACGTGGATAGGCTAGAATTGCAAGAAAGGTTGTAGGCCCGGTAGGGCTGGTGTGCTAAAAAAAAAAAAAAAAAAAATCCTAAAAAAAAGCATTCTAATATAATGTAGATAATTTCAAATTTTTTAAAGCCACTTAGTAACAATAAAAGGCACTAGTAGAAGTTGTTTCTATTAAAGGCACTTAGTAGAAGTGGAACACATTTCCACCATGAATTTCACTAATGTGAAGATCCACCAAGATAAATCCATCATACTTTACATGACTTGTATTGAACAAACTGCTTGCATTGAACTAATTGCTTTTTCTCTATCCTTACCATGGCCTAGGCATTTGCACTTTGACTAAAACTCTGGGCTCCCTTCTTTCAAGCATTGTAGTGTTGCCTACTTTGGAACTGCGAAATGCTTAGAGTTTTAGAAGAATGTTTTGGCACTGATCAAACTATATATATTCCCTTATAAAATATGCATAATGTACACAATATATATTTGGAAGGGTATCCATAAAACAAAGTAGGCAAGTCATGTTTTTTGGTAAAGACACATTTTATTGTACAACAACACAATTAAGGTGATTGTTAGAACATTGCTCACAAAATGTTTACCCAATGAAACATATACATTTTTATGGTCTAGTACTAGACCATATGAATAACATTTGTCTTTATTCGTCTAACTTAGAGCTGGATATTTCTCGTCAAAATGTACCTCTTCACAACATGTGATGATGTTCTATAGCCAAAAGACAACAATTTACCATCAATTTGTGGATGCTAGCGTTGATGATTATGACAACTACAACTACAAAGAATGCGTTGACCACATCTACCCATCGTAATGTCTTGAGCTATAAAGAAGGACAGATACAGAGGGATCAAGGCCAAACAATCTACTGCTAGAGCCCCAACTACTGGCATTGTATGATATTGTGCAGTTAATTCAAAAGAAAACTTGTAAAGATGTTTAGCCATAGATTATAAAAAGAGTGCAGAACAGAGATAGATGATGGGTTATTGCTGAAAGTTGTTTTACAATAATAATTTGAAGGGAGTTCTGAAGACCCAAAGTCAGACCCATTGTTAACATAATGGTTTCTGTATTTTCGCCCTATGAGATGTTTGATCTGAGAATCAATGTTTTTAGGATTCATGGTGGATGTAGCAGCTGTCGTAGATCCGAGAAAACACTGGCCATCTGCAAAAACACCATAGCCAGAATCTTTGAACAATCTAGAACATACAAAATTAGAAACAAATACTTCAGTTGCAAGTTATGAATACAATCTAAATTAGAATGTAAAGGAAAGACTTTTGGCAGGAAAAAGGCTGGAGATATTCGCAGTAATCTATGCCATCTTTCAAAACTGGAAATCTCATTTAACTTGGAAATGGTTCTATTCCACCAGAGCTTGCCAACTGCACAGAAATGTTCTATCCAGATTTGAGCAACAACCTTCTTGCAGGCAATCTCCCACAAGAGATGAATAGTCTTAAGAAATTAGAAACACTAAACCTTGAAGGGAATAGACTGGCAAACGAAATCCCAAGCTTAATTTTTGCTTGGCAATCTTTTGCGGAGGTGAATGGGAGATAACAAACTGGAAGGATCCATACCTCATGAAATTAAGCACCTGAATTTAAGGATGCTTAACATAAGCTACAATAAGCTAACTGGGAATATACCAGCAGAACTAGGCATCCTGATTTCACTTGAACAAATGGACTTGTCAAATTAGAAGGCCACATTCCAGACATCTTGTGTAACATGACAAAGCTAATACATGTGGATGTCTCATATAACAATTTATCATCAGATGTTCCCGAGTCATGAAAAAGGTTCTTGATTTCCTATCCTCTGACATTTGTTGGCAACCAGAAGTTGTGCACTTCAAATACATCCTGCAAAAAGTTCCTGATTTCCTATCCTCTGTCATTTGTTGGCAATCAGAAGTCGTGCACTTCAATAATCACCATCTGATGTCAGAAAGCCAAATCAAGAGTCTTCCTTATCAATGGCTCCAGGAAACTGTCTGCAGCAGAAGTATTGCATGCCACATAGAACTTAATTAATGATAATATTGTAGAAAAAGGTGTACCTGGAATAGTATACAAAGTCATTAGCAGATCTAGACAAGAACTTGCAGTAAAGAAACTTGAGCTATCAAGAGCATGAGCAATATTTTAAAGGGAGTTAGAAACTCTAGGCAAGTTACAACATAGAAATCTAATAAACATCATTGGGTAATGGAATTGGTTACGTCATATATGAGTACATGGAACTAGGAAGCCTCAGGGATGCTCTGCATGGGACACCTTCTCTTGATTGGAAAACAAGATACAAAAAATTGCATTAGGTACTACACATGTATTGGCATACCTGCACCATGATATTCATCCCCAAATTATTTATCACGACATAAAATCCAGCAAAATTCTGTTACACTCTAACATGGAGCCTTGAAATCAGACTTCGAAATAGCAAGATTGATTGACAAAGATGGGCTATCTGTATCTGTTATTGTTGGCACATATAGATACATGGCACCAGGTAAATCCAAAGACCTCAAAATATCTCTGCCATTTCCTACTCTGTTTCTAGAATCAAATCGAGAGATTTTCTTAGTGGATGCTTGAGAATTTATGTGCAAGACCGA
This sequence comes from Isoetes taiwanensis, assembly GCA_021234155.1. Lineage (NCBI taxonomy): Eukaryota > Viridiplantae > Streptophyta > Lycopodiopsida > Isoetales > Isoetaceae > Isoetes > Isoetes taiwanensis. The sequence goes on along the minus strand of JAJEKV010000016.1, from coordinate 8,966,928 downwards.
TTCCATGGAGTGATTTGCTGTTTCACAGCTCGACCCAATTGGGGTAGCTTCGATCGTCCACACCAACAGCCACGGAATGTGAAGCTTTAAAGCAGAAAACAGCGGCTAGTGTGCTAAAAAGCTTTTAAAACAGAGTAAAAAACCCAATACCTTGCACGAAGAGCCATGCCGCTGGTCTTGCCGTAGTTAACTTCGTTCACAACAATATCTACTCCATGATTTTCAGCTGCAATGGACGCTGTATGGCTGCAAAAAAGGGCATTTTAGACATTTTTGCATTACCGCTGCAGCATTTTTTGAGATTTGCCTTCCATGGCCATCTCCGTCCAAGGGGGAATCAAAATCCGTAGAGGTATTAAAGTTTCCAGAAGCAATGGCAGTGTCTAGCAGAGACTATTTTGCCGTTGCAGAAGGGATTTATGCCTTCGTGATCCTCGCATTTTACTCTGAAAACTGGAAGAGTTTGTGCGTCAGATTTAACTGCTGTTGAGTGCTGGCGCTGAAAAACTAGGATGGGATGTGTCGATTCCGGTGTCTATTATTCCAATCACAGGCCGTGCAAATCTTCCAATCCAGCCATCTGCCATCTTCCAGTCCAGCCAGCGGCAAATGGGAAGACGAAAGCAAGGGCAAGCAACAAAAAGAATGAGGACCAAAGCCAAAAGCAGATTAGTTGTTCGTGACCTTCTCCATCTCCGGCACGAGCGTATCCTCCGTGACCTATTTTCCTGATTTTCTAATTTTCACAGCCGTGGAGATGGAAGATTCGAGATCCAACGGAGAAGGCACAGTCCACATCATTTTTTCCTGATGTGGAAATTACACGTGGATAGGCTAGAATTTGAGGAAAGGCTGTAGGCCCGGTAGGGCTGGTGTGCTTAAAAAAAAAAAGGGGAAGAAATCAAGTACTTCATATTACTTTATTCAAATCTGTGAAATCAAAATAGCAAGACACATGAAGCACAAGAGCAAAATATAAGAGCTTTTTTTTCTTTTTTCCACTGCCATTTATGCACCCATTGTCTATGGGTGTTCTTGTGCCAGCTTAGTGAAACCTTTCAAGTTATGCACCAACAGAGCTCTGACCCGATTCATTTCTACCCTAAAAACACGTCGCTCCCACACCGACACTCTCACTCGTTTGTCATCCATTCCGTCAAACATTCTTCTAGAATGTTGGAAGCATTGCGTAGTGAGATTTGTAGGTCAAAAATTATCCTAGTTGCATGCTTTGTCATTTCAGCTACATCGAAGAATGGACATTCTCTGTGTCTAAAACATTTTCCAATGCATTGTCAACCTCCTTTTGTTCGTCGAATGATGCATCAGAGTCAATATCAAAGGGCTAAATAGTGATTCACTAACTTGCTGGGTATCCCCACTGGCACCTGCACACACAAACAAGTATTAGGTCAATAAAAAATAAAATAACTAGGCAAAAAAGCGCAACAGGAGGCTTTTGGCAGTTTTAGGCTTGGATTCAGTTTTGCATTTGATTAGGATAGCTTGTTGAGGAAACATTATCAGACAAATTATTAGATTGTACCAGAAAGGGGGGGATAATTAGTTATAGGAATATTCAAACTAAGCATCTATATATTAAAGGTTGATTAGAACTATGAAAACCAATATTAACATCGATCCGAGCCATCGGATCGCCATTCTGAAAAGGACGAAATGCTATATCGCTATTTCCTCTTCGCCTTAGGTTATCTGCCGTCTTCTCCACGCCAGCTCTTCTTCTATTCTCGTTGCTTTTCTTCATCCCATTCGTTGCCCCCGTCCAATTTATGTTTTTCTCTTTATCCACGATGTTTCTCTTCATCGAATCTCTTTGTTTGGTATCACTACGGATCGCTTCTCGACCTCGGTTCTCGGTTTTCTTTGTTGAAGTTTTCCTTGATCATCCTCTTAAAGGTTTCAATATCATGCCAGATTTGTGCAATTTTGTGCAATCTTGTTCTTCCCTATGTTTTATCGATCTTGCTAACCCGTATTGCTCTTCTGTTGTGCATGTCTCTCTTTTCTATTGGATGCACTCATCTTTTACAGAGCCCTATTAGCATGCATGGTTCGGTGTACGATTCTTGTGGGCGACATGTCACGTCGTTGGAGTCCGTTTTTCCGTTCTCTGCTTTGGTATCGGGTTCCTTCTTTTCGGCTTGGCACTGGCTTGGTTTGCGATCTTGCGATGCGGTACTGTGATGAGTTAAATGGTTGTATCCGATCCTTTTCATTTGGGGGTAGCTTACTTGATCTGTTTCGGGTTCTAAGTCTCATTGGTATCATCCTTTTTTCTTTTCATTATGGGTTTACTCTCTTCTCGATTCTCATTTCTTCTCCTCCGATTGTCGGTTTGGTTGATCTCTTCCATGTGTCCATCTCCTTGCTTCGACCGCTCCAACCAACCGCTCTTCTACTTCCGTTGTTTTCTTTCTCATAGCCTTCACCTACTGATGGGCTCGGACTACGCTTTATCTGTTTTACTTCTAGAAGGGATTTTTCTTCAATTTAGACCTACTCACAGTATTCTAATGATCTGCCTCTTAATCATCTCATTTTCTTCGAGATGTTTTCGGATATGGGTTTTGGTTGCGGATCATTCCACCTAAAGCTTCCTCCAAGCTGGAAGATAGAAATAGAACAAGCCGTGGGCGACCTCTCACTCCTATTCCAAAGATTCCGCGATCATCGACCTTGCTTCTATAAATCCGGCATGATCCCTCGCCATTCCGGCTATTCTGTTGTTTTTGCCCTTCCGGCCTTGTCCTCGCTCAAACAGAAGTCTCTTGTTAGGTTTATTTGTGTTTGTTTTTAGTTCTTATTAAATCTTTGGTTTTTATTTGTTAGACATCCACTAGTCTAGTTGGTTAAGGTTTAAATCCATTGTAGCAAAGATCCAAGTTCAAATCCGGCTTAGAACTCAACTTTTCCTCACCTTTCTTTTTTAAGCTTTATGATTTTCTCGCATGCATTTACTCCTTATAGGGTTCCTTGTTTGTAGATAACGGTATTGAAACGTTCTCTTTTATTTTGATATAAATGGTTAAAAACCTTTCCTTTTAAGCTTTATGATATTATAATGTTTCTCGCATGCATGTAATCCTTATAGGGTTCCTTGTTTGTAGATAACGGTTATTGAAACGTTCTCTTTTATTATGTTCTTGTTATAAATGGTTCGAAGCGATGACTAACTGTGTTTTCCAGTATCTATGGTGGTCGCGATTGTTTATGGTGATCGCACTTGTTTACTTTATGTTGTTTTCACCTCTCTGGCTCTGTGATTCCCTACCACATGCCTTTTCTTCTATCTCTACCAGACTTACTTTAGCCTCCGTTTAGCTTCCTTTTTTGCTTTTCGGGCCACCACTTCTTGACCTATCTTTTACTTAGGGTTATCCGGATGCCCCCTTTACATATACCCTTGGAAAGCATTACGAGTCACATTTGCATTATATTTTCCATCATTTGGGTGGACCCTCCCCATGCTTGCTCCATATCGTTATTTTCAATCTTGCTACATGCCTTGTGTTCCAAGTATTCCATATGTTGGGGGTTTTTTGCTTGGGGTCATGTCGATGCTTGTTGTTCACATATTTACTATGGTAAGTTCCTTTATAGTATTCTTTTATGATTATTGATTTTTGGTGGTTCTTACGAGTACTATAACGGGTTCTCTTCTTGTTTTCACAAAGCCATCAGTTTAATTGCCTCATTTGGCCGAAATAAGGCGGTTCGAAGCGGTGGCGCAGGTAGGGCGGCAGGTTTAGGCGGCTTCTTGCCGCCTCTCCAAGTCGGTACTGCTGCGGTGGAATGCGATTTTTCTTGTTTCTTCCGAGCCGCGGAGATCCTTATGATGCTTCGCACAAAACCGGGTTGAAGATGATGCGTTTCTCTAAGGTCTGATTATGCTGCAAAGAATCGCTTTCTGCAGATTTCAAGAGGTCTTTCTTGGATCCGGGTCGACCGAGACGTGTTTTTTCTTGTAGGGCATAATCTTCTTTGAGTTCTTCGTATATTTTGGGAGCAAAACCGCATCATAGGTTCTTCCTTTAGCTTTCACACTCTTTTACCGGCAAAGAGTTTCTGATTGTATTTGCGGCATCAAGGACATGGTATCTTATCCCTCTAGAAATGCAAGAGATTCTTTGTCGGGAGGTTACATGAACTGCAATCTTGAGAAAGAAAGAAATTCCCTCAAGAATGTGATCCCGTTGGAGAATATTTTTATTTAAGTCTATCTAGGATGCTCCCTGTGGATTGGGCTTTGTGGCTAAAGGTTCCACGACAGCTTTTGCAATCTTGAGAATTCTCCTCGGGCGCCTCAAGTTTGTTATATTCAGTTAGTTCTTTGACAGATTGGATTTACAGAAGGGATTGTGATGATAATGCCGAAGCTAGGGACATCCAAATGCGGAGATATATTATGCACCTGGACTTTAGAGAGGAGTTTGGCGGTGGGCTTGTTCTAAGCCTAGCCAACTTGAGGATGACCGTATTTTCCCAACAATGCAAAGATTGCATCAAGATCCCTCTTAGTGCCGGGACGCGGATCGTGAGGGCGCGGAGCGCGGCTCTTTGGATCAAGTGTGGCGGGCTTTTCTACAAAAACATGTCTCTTTATCCGTATATTTTCTCATTATTTGTGAAAGTTTTTGTGCTTAATTTTACCAAGCCATAACAGGCTATCCGATTTGCTAAAATATTTCCAATCTAACTCTTAAGGAGTTCTGAATAAGCATAGCTTATGGGAAGCGAAGATGTTGAGGTATGCTCCTGTAGTAACTTCCCATATTGTTGATGCATGTACTCTTTTATTCTGATAATATAAAAAATGGCACCTTCATGGTGTCACCTTGCCTCCAAAAAAAAAAAAAAAAAATTGCCTCATTTATGCATCTAGAGTTGCCTGGACATTGCTAGGCGTAATGGGACCTACTTTTGACGGTTTTCTCCTTCTTGCCTTTTGGTTCCTTTGCACTCATCACCAGGATCCTTTCCTCCTCCATCCATTCCATCGGCCCGGAAATTTGTTTTAGTTTTTCAGTGCATTTCTTAGCTCATCCATTTCTTTGTGGTGGGCTTACTGCTTCCACTTGTTATATGGTCTATAAGCATGCCTTTAGTCCCCGATAGCCATGCTACTATTTAAATGGGTCTATGCTCTCCTCGTGCTGTTTTTCTCTTGTTTATGTTCTGGCTCATTTTGTGCCTCATTTTCGTCTTGTGGTCGTTTACTTGGGATGTTTTGTTTTCATAATTCTACGCTGCAGTCCCATGGTTTATTATCTTTTTATTGCCCATAGATTTGTGGCCACCATCTTCCAGGTTGCATTTGTCTTTTTTACATTGATGCATTCCATTTCCATGGTAGGTTGCGAAGATGGCCTCAATTAATGTTATTTCTCCTCGACATGTATCTCTTTTGTATGTTCTTTTTATATTGTGGTTCCCATGTGGTTATGTGGCATTCTTTTCTCGCTGCTTTAGGATTTCCCCCATGGTGGTTTGGGTTTTATCTTTGCACTACACTCTACCAAAGTGGTATACGTTATTCTGGTGGTATTATCTTCTACATTCTAGGTTTCCCATAGTTGTTGGATTTTATTTTTTGCACTTGTGGTTTATCTTGTTTTTTGATGCACCGCACTCTTCAACAGCTTTTGTCCGGTTATTCCGCTTTTTCTTTTCTTGTTTATATTCTACAGCGATTTTTACTTTTAGTTTCTTTCTCAGGGCCTATGTGTTGTTTCCTCGGGTCAGGCCAGTTGTTTTTCTATTTTATATGCTACATTCTCATGGTTTCCTTCTTTTTATTGCTCCGAGATTTATTCACCATATTTGCCAGGTTGCACTTTATCTTTTTATGTCTGTTGCCAGTTGTTAAAATATTGTTACCTGATTTGTGTATGCCATCTTAGTTATTTCGGCCGGTTTTGTGTCTCTTGCGAGTCCTTTACCAATATTTTAGCAATTAAATAGATTATGCATATATAGATTGTCTTTGTACTTTCTTTTGAATTCCTTTGGCATCATTATGTTATTTCTAAATTGATTCATGACTTCTTGCATTTGGCCATACACCATACATGGAATGTTGTTGGTTTCATGTAGATGACCTTTCTTGTTTGTGGCTTCTTCTTTCTTGATCTAATCACAAAACACATCCAAAGTTGTATAGGAGGGGTTAGTATTAATTTAGGTTAGTATTGTTTTATAACATGAAACTAGTACTTTGGAAGTATTGCTTTACCCTAGTACTCTTCACTAGTTTGTTCAATTTTAAAGTTGTCATTTGCATGCATATTGTTAATTAAATATGGACAATCAAAATTTTGATGATATAGTGGATTTTGTTTATGATGTTTAGGTGGCTTGGATGGATATGATCTTGGGTGAAGTTTTGCATTTCGTTTTTTTTCTTTTCCTTTTTCTTTTATTTTTATTTTTATTTTTATTTTTATTTTTATTTTTATTTTTATTTTTATTTTTATTTTTATTTTTATTTTTATTTTTATTTTTATTTTTATTTTTATTTTTATTTTTATTTTTATTTTTATTTTTATTTTTATTTTTATTTTTATTTTTATTTTTATTTTTATTTTTATTTTTATTTTTATTTTTATTTTTAGCACGCCAACCTAACCAAGCCTACAACCTTTCGTGCAATTCTAGCCTATCCACGTAGCACCTCCACGTCATCAAAATCTGAAGTGGCATGTCCCTTCGCCGTTAGATCATCAGTTTTATAAATCAAGGGCGAGGAAAATTAAAAAAATGGCTTAGAAAATACTGACGGAGATGAGAGGAGGCGCAACCGAACCTCGCTTTAGCGTGCAATCCTTTATTTGAAGCCTCCGATTCTGAGGTTGCAATGCATGAGGAGTTTCACAAAAAAAAAAGCCTTCAGGGTGCAATCCTTTATTTGAAGCCTCCGATTCTGAGCTTGCAATACTTGAGGAGTTTAACAGGAAAAAAAAAAAAAGAAAAGAACTTTTGTCTCTTCTACATGCCTTGGCACCCCTCCTCATCGGAATTGGATTTTCCAGGGTGCATATTGCCCCGGAAACAGCGTCAAAGCTTCTTCATTTCGTCCTGTTACTTCATAGCCCATCTCTGGAATTTCTTGAATACAACTTCTGTACAGAATCAAATAACACGGCGGTAAGGCTCTTAGTCGTGGCTCTCGAGGGACACACTATGTGGATTTTTCGGCATTGAGGTAACTTTGTTTGTATTTTATCTCTGTTCAAAAATTAGCTTTTCTCTTATACTAGCATGCACTGGACTGACGAAAAATTTCTTGCATGGTTTTGCTGCTTATGACTTTCGATTGGAAGAGAAATGTAATTCTGAAGTTGAGAGAATGGGTTGTTTTAGCTACATAATTGATGGAGCTTTCAACATGGAGATATCATCTGTTGACTGGTCTAATCTGGCCTGGTTGTTTATTTGATTAAACATCTATGGCACAGTGCTCCGTGAACTCCATATGCCTAGATTAGTTACTCTCTTCTTCTCCAGTGAAATCCACAGCCACCTGCTGGTCGTAACCTGTTCTATCTCGTGTCGCATTTGATTGCAAGACCTTTGATCTGCCATAAAAGAACATATGAGTATCCTTCCTTAAGATTTTTTCAGATGCATATAAAAGATAGCTGGAGAACCGACTTAGGTTTATAGAAAGCATCCAACTAAATTAGTCACGTATTTGCAGGATTACATAAAAAATTGAAGAAGCTCTTGCAAACAAATCATCTTAGGGTGTTTTCTACATGTTGCTTAGACCTAGCCTGAACATCCTAGTCTTAAAGATCTGCTTTATAACCTAGAATTAGACATCAAGAATTAGGCATTTGGATCTACTCCACGTTTATCCAAAAGGAATCTAGTTTCTGCTCTCGTAGCTGGTGTAACACTTCAGGAGGCAATTGACCTGATCCATTTTGTGCCTTGTCCATAAGAATGTGCTATCTCACCAGCAATATCATTTGCCACCTCACAGCTAGGCAAGTTTGATACAATACCATCTACTGCAATTTGTGGCTTGACTAAGATCTAATCCATAGGTTTGTTGCTACTGCACATTGATTCTAGCGTCTGCGGATTGATTTTATCTTAAAGATGCATATACACAAAAAGCATGGAACCTAACTCTGAATCCTGCCATTGTTTTCTTTATCTGGTTTATGCTTTAGGTAGGCGCTTTACGTTTTTCAAGGTTGTTGCAGGTGCACTTACAACACTTTTAAGCTTTATGTAAAAGACTGGACTCTCATCTACTTCTGAAAATCAAATTTGCAGCAATCCCTAATGTACTGAGCTTCATGCTCTTCATTTGGATCCTTCCGTTTGGACAAATTTCTTTTTACTACTGATGCCAGTCCGTCTATTTCATCATGTTCCCTGCTATATTTCATGTATGCCTTTTCATATTCAACTAGTCTGTTATACCCTTTGAACATTATATTTTATTGAACCATCAGGCTCATGGCAAAGGATGTCCAACTTTGGATTTGCCTCACAATGGAAGTGTCTACTCGTTTGTGGAGATGAGGTTAATGAGCAGTTTCAGGTAATGGGCATAGAAGGTGCAGAGTAATTCAGTCTATCTATTCCTTTCCTCAAAATGAAACAGATTTGAATGCCATTGCATTTTATATCCGGTGAGCTGCATAACCATGTTGTTTGGAGAACATCCAATCAAATCTTCCTCATTAGTGGTTGGCACTCCCTTATTAAGTTGTGCTGTCCAGCTCCAGAAATCTAGTAGCCATTTGCATAGAAAGACATGATTTGAATTCTTTGTTTCCCCACATAATTTGCATTGGCTTGATACAGTGTGGTCATATTTGGCTCGACTCTGATTGGTGGCTAGACTCTGGTGCAGAGCTATCCATTTGAATGTTTTGATCCTAGCAGCAGTATACACTTTCCATCCCTTTGCACAAACCGAATTTAGTTTATCTTCCTCACAATTCCATAGTAGAGTAGCTTTGGATGGTTTCCTTTCAAGTAAGGCCTTGTAGATATCTTTGACTGAATATATTTCTTTCTTATTCAACTGCCATTGATTACTGTTCTGGCTGAGTTCCTGATATCCTCCCATATGTTCCATAATAAGGTGGTAGATCTTTTATCTATTTCTCGTAACCTTTAGTTCTCGTTTTAACTTCCTCCCAAGTGAGCCATCCGCTTGAAGGGTCCCCGAGATCTTCAATTTTATTGATACCGCATTGAACCAATCGCATGTACTTTTGGGGATGTTGAAAGGCTAAACACCCAATGCCTTCAGGGGCTAGATCAGGGTGCCAGAAGAAGTTAGTATCTTTGCTCCTAGCATCCAAGACAGGTGGTCTATAACACAATGCAGCATTATTCCATGCTTCCAGGATTCTCCTCATGATATTTGATGTTCCAGAGCCTGGAGTCAACTGAAAAAAAGCTGAGTCAGGTAGGCAATGCTTGAGTGTGGCACTGCCAACAGGGTGAGAGCATTGCAGCCAATATTTTATTAGCTTGAGGGCAAGGGATGGTCTGTTAAGATAAAGAGCTCTCCACACCATCTTGGCAGCTAAGGCTTGAGCTTGTACAAATAAATCCTTACAGCCGAGACCCCCTTCTTTCCTTGGTTTGACCAAGTCTGACCATGCTACTTTATGTGACCCTTGCCATATGAACTTCCTGATAATCCTTTCGATCTGGTTGTAAGAGGCTTTATCTCCTACCAGAACTGAGGAGAAGAAAACATGTGTGCTGCAGATCACAGAATTAGCAATTTCCACTCTTCCAGCCAGAGATAAAGTAGATGGATACCTGTGAAGTTTTTCTTTTATCCTGGAGACTATAGGTTCCCACAGTCCATGTAGAGAATGGTTGAGAACCAAAGGGATCCCCAAAATCTTTGTAGCTGCCCTATTGTCCAGAACCTTTATACCATGGATGGTTGTCTCTTTAGTGTCATAGATTATTGCACTTTTGGCTCTATTTAACCTGACCCCTGCTGCATCCCCAAATTTTTCTATTGCCTCCAGGAAGTTAGGCAAACTGTTATCTCCATACTTAAGAAACACAAATGTGTCATCAGCATATTGCATTATGGTGAAGTCTTCATCTTCTTGTGGCATCCTTAAGCTGCTAATTAGTTTTCTTTCCTATAAACTAACAGCCATCCTGGTGACCATTTCAGCAATGATCAAGAATAGATATGGGGCCAGTGGGCATCCTTGCCTCACTCCTCTTTGGCATTGAAAAGGTTTTGATGGAGTACCATTAATAATTATGGCAGATGAGGCATTAACATTGAAACTCCAAATTTTGTTGTATATGGTATCTGGGAACCCAAGATGTGCCATGGCCTTTTGTAAAAACCTCCAATCAATGGTGTCATATGCCCTCTGAAAGTCCAGTTTTAAAAGCATGCATTGTTAGCCTGACATTTTGTTCCAATGCAAGCCTTCAGTTGCTCCTATATAATTATCCAATATATTTCTTTGGGGCAAGAATGCGCATTGACAGATCGACGCCTTATATAAAACACATTTCAGCCCTTGTTAACCATCATTTTGGCTAGGATCTTATAGCTTGTATTGGTCAATGTGATGGGTCTCCAATCTCCTAAAACCTGAGGAGTGCCCACCTTTAGGGATCATAGTGATGTGCCCAAGATTAATTGTGTGGATGTAATTTTGAGGCACACCACGCCTTGAAAGAAAGGTATCAGATCCTCTTTCATTATATCCCGTAATTCCGTGTAGAATTGTTGTAGACCATCCGACTGTGGCTCTTTCCTTTTGCCATGGACTTCAATGTTTCCAAGATCTCTTTTTGGGACCGACAATAATTCTTCCTCACCGGATCACTTCCGTAACTTTGTGGAATATTTTTGAAGAATTCCGTAGTGGTTCCGCTTCATCTCGCTTGTTTATTCTCAAATAGCTTAGAGTATTCCCTTTGAAAATAATCTTCTATCTCTTTTTGTTCCTCTATGTTTTCCCCGACCATCACCGATTTTTGTGATCCCATTATTCACCGCCTACTTTTAGTCGTTCTAAAAAAGAAAGCCGAGCTGCCATTATCCATATTGTTAAGATATTTGGTTCCCGCTTCTCACCGCCGTGAGACTTTGCTTCTTTCCTCAATGATTTTCACCTTTTTTCCAGATCTTCCTCTTCATCCTGTAGGCTTTTATTATTTTTGTCCTTGAATAACTTATTCCTTATTTGTTTAATAGCCCCATAAATAGCCTGTTTTTCCTTTCTCTTCTCCAAGGACCAGCTTTTCCCCCATTGTTTAATCCAATTCTTTATGTCTTTGACCCTTTGGCAGAAAGCATTCATGGATCCTTGTCTAGGGATTGCCTCTAACTTGGAATAAAACTCCTTGTATTCTTCACAGAACCTTTTCATATTGAGTAGGTTTGTGTTGAACTTAAATGGGATATTTGTTCCTCCTTTCCTTGGGGCAGTTTTATTCTCAAGGGATTGGGGAAAGTGATCTGAGATTGAATTTGATAAGTCACCAGTGACAATAGCCGAGTCCCATGCAGTTATGGACTTGTTGTACAGATAAAACCTATCCAATAGGCAATAGGTCCTTTGCTCCCCCTTCCTTTTATTACTCCATGAGTACATATTCGAGGATGAGGGGGGGACATAAGAAAAATGTAGCATGAGGTCCTGCCATGCTTCCCTTTCTTTTCTGGTCATGTTCATCTTTTTTCCCAATTTCTGATCCCAGCTAGGTGTGTTGTTGAAGTCTCCAGCCATAAGGATATTATCCTCCTTGCTGTTTTGGATCCAAAGGTTAATTTGGTCCCATCGTTTTTCTCTGTCTGCTGGTTCTGTGGATGCATACACATTGATAATGTTCAGTTTTCTGTTCCTCTTTCCAGAGATGCCACTGTCCACCTACCAGAGGGGTGTTTCACAAGATGGAGAATTTCACAAGAAATCTACAAGGAATTCCAATCAATTTCATTTTTGCAGATGGAGGACGAGAACTCCATTGCAAATGCTGTTCTAAATGTAGGTATTCTGACATTGGGTTGTGTTACAGCGTGTTGATAGGTCGGTGGATTGCATTCCCAGCTGTTTACAATCGCGTCGTCCAGATCAAAGAGTAGTCTTTGGTGCTCGTTTGTTGCAAGATGACATGCGTTTTTCTTTTTTCGAACCTATGATTGGAAATTCTTCTGAAGTTATTGTTATGAAATCAATGATCGGGAACTTGAAAGATGGGCTTCAAGACGTAAAGGCTGCTAATAGCAAAGACAAGTTGGCTGCAAAATATTCGCTGTTATAACAAGACTGTTTTTTCAAAATTACTAAAGATACAACCAAGAAATTTATCCAAAGCTGCAGCAAGAAGGAAGATAATGTCATTAAGTGGAGCAAACATATGGGCTTTGGCAGGGGGAAGCCAAGATCGAATAGAATCGATGACTCAATCAAGCGTCAGGTTTATGAATTTTGGCTTGATAATACCAAAGTTTCACCGAAGATTAGAGATGTAATGAAGAGGAGAACACTAGCTATACAATACCTTGACATCTCACAGGTTCGTTCTTGCAATTGAATCAATTCTCATTGGAATCTCCAATTGAATCGATTCTCATTGGAATCTTATGTTTCCTTCTCAATTCTTTCATGATCTTCTTGCGTACATTGCAGTACAGTTTCCCAGTGACCTCTTAATGAATGCACATGGTTGTCATGACATGTATTGCATCACAATGTTTGTTACATTGTTTAAATGGCAGCAGAAATCTTGCAGTGATGTGCTATTAGCTACATTTTAGATGTAAATCCATTTACATTTATATGTACATGCACCTACATTTAACATATACCTCCTATTAGATTTACATCCCTTTATACTTAAATGTACTTTCAGGTGATGAAGCCAAACAGTTTTAAGATATGCACATTCCATGTACATTTATGTACATGCACACTATATGTACATCTCCAACATCTGTTGAATGTGTATCAGATGTACAAATGTACTAAAATTGTACAAATGTACTGATTAGTACTTTGGATGCATCTGCTTGCTTATAACAAATTGCTAACATGGTCTAATACTTGTGTTGTTGCAGTCTGAGGTTTATGAATAGTTTGTATATCAGAATCCTGACACCAAGATTCGCCTTCGACGGTTTGACTATCTGAAACCTGAGTGCATAAGAAAACTGAAAGAGAGGAACACATGTTGTTATGTCAAACATGAACAAGCAGATCTGTACAGAAAGGCCTTCAATGATATGAGCAGGGGCTCTACATGTTAATTGTACTTGCCGCTGCAGTGTTTGTGCATCCCAGGAAAACAATGGAGTATGTCAAGCAAACAAGAAGACTTTTGATAATGTCAGCATCTTGTGGAGGTCAACAGTTTTTGAGAAATATGTGACAGATGAATGACATAAATTAAAATGTATCAAGGGTGAATGTGAAGAATGTGGAGTGAAGAAGATAGACATTTGTCCAAAAGAGGAAGATGGAATATTCATGCAGGATGTCGATTGGCAAGTATATGCGTATGTCAATGAGCCTTCCAAGAAAGGATATGGATAGAACTGCAATCAGAGCACTGGAATCCTGATCAGATTATAATTTTGGTCCATATTTCAATGATGAAAAAGAAGGCAAGCTTAAAAAAACAGTGCATTTCTTTGTTTCAGATGAGAGAAAGCATGACACTCATTTTGTACAACATACTTTTAAATTACATTTCGCGTGGCGTAAGAATAATGGAGGCAGTGACATAATTATGCCTTCATTATGTGTGGTCGGATGGTTGTGCATCTCAATTCAAATCTTCAAGGGCATGGTATGGAATCTGTAGATACCATGTTGAAAACAAAATTCGAGTGATATGGAATTTTTTTGGATCTGGCCATGGGAAAAGCACACATGATGGAGAGGCTGGTATAGCCAAGTTATGGCTTGAGAAGCGAGCAAAGAAAACAAAATGGCATGCCAGTGACAGGTGCAGCAATAGCTTGTGTAGTTTTAAGAACCAAGGATTCGGAGTGTGAAATGATATTTTGGGAGGTTGGAAAAACTGATGTCGACAGGCAGCAAGCATTTAATTGCAGGACTTTATATGGTACTCAGCAGATATATTTCGTCTCAACCATAAACCCAAATGGCCCAACTTACTTTGCAGACCACTCTCGTGTTTCTGTGATACTTGCATTAACTTCGATTGGCTGAATTGTGAGAATATACAACATTGTGGTGAATGGTCCCTAAAACGTTTAGAGCCCACAGATCATGTTGCCTCTCGTAGGGAAGCTGAAAATGATGTGGATGTGTTGTATGCAGAAGATGAGCCTGGTTTAGATGACATTGTAGGAGTTTCTGATGTTTTTGTATCATTTGCAGCGCCAGACAATGTAGAAGGTGTTCCATACTATGTTCTAGTATGTACAAGGGAAAAGCATGCATTGGAAGAAGATTCGGTTGATGACTATGGAAATGAGTACTCTACTAGTACTAGTGTCATTGAACTAATTCTAGGCTGCCACAACAACTATAAACTACTTCCTAGTAAGAATGTTTTAGTACCTGCTGAATCCGCGATTGGGGTTAGAATTCCATTCAACAAAGTAACTCACAGGCTGAAGGGGGCAACCACAGCATTTCATTTGTCCGATGAAGTTCATGAGTCATTGCTATCATAACTTCCAACAATTGTAGATGTAATGGACTAATTCAGATCTGGAGATGTGAACATACATTTACATACCATCAATGTACATCTGTTGTACATCAGCGTACATTGAAATAACATGTATATTAGCTACCAAAAGAGATCATTTTCCTACACCATTCATAGACACTTTGCTGGATATTGTTGCAGGAAATCAGGCCTATTCTTTCTTGGATGGTTACTCAGGATATAACCAGATCCAAATCTATCCACCACATCAAGCAATGACGGCTTTTCGAACACCTTTTGGCATCTATGCTTATAAGGTATTACCTTTTGGCCTCACAAATGCTCCAGCCACATTTCAGCGAGTTATGACATATGCTTTTCATGATATTTTAGACTTTTTGAGAGTCTTTATAGATGGCTTAACAGTATTTTCTAATCCAAATAAGGATCACTTGGATCATCTCAGAAAAGTTCTTGAAAGATGTCGGCTGTATGGTATAAGTTTGAATCCTGCTAAGTGTATTTTCTTCACTAGAGGAGGAAAACTTTTGGGCAATTATGTTTCAGAAAAGGGGTTACAAGTGGATCATGGTAAGATTGCAGCCTTGGAGAAGGTGAAACCACCTACAAATATATCCCAAGTGAGAAGCTTATATGGCCAACTCAGTTTTAGTAGGAGGTATTTGCACAATTTTGCTAAAATAATCCAGCCACTTGTGGATTGTTTGAAGTCAGGGCATAATTTTAGATGGAAGGAGGACGCTCAAGAAGCATTTGAATGGTGCCTTGGACAATTGAAAGAGAGAACTTTGCTGATTCCTCCAAGAATGAGTGAGCCATTTCATTTATTCTTTACAGTTTGGGAGCAAGCTTTGGCTGTCACACTATGTCAGAAAAATCAGCAAAAGCATTATGATGTGAATTACTATGCTAGCAGGTTGTTAACTCCACAAGAGCAGAAATGGACTCATGTGGAGCATCTTGGGTTGGCATTGAAGTGGGCCTTGAATAAATTTAGACATTATCTTCTTCCTTTACAATGGAATTCAGCAAATGTACAGTATGTCTACATTCATATGGATGTGAACCCATTGCCATGCATTTACAATAAGACTGTCCAAGATCCTAAGTTTACAAGATGGGCTCTTATCATACAAGAATTTGAATTGAAGTATGTTAAGATGGCTCAAGGAGCTCATAATCCAAGTTCCTATTTGAGTAGTGGTGCTGAAATAGAAGAGGAAAACGCACCAGCAAGTAGCATTTCGGGATAATGGAGTATTACATGGGTTCATTGAGACCGTGGGATCTTTGGTATACCAATATATACAGATATATTTACAAGATCAGACTTATCCTTCATCATTTTCAAAGCAACAAAAGCATGCTCTTAGAGTACAAGCAGGTTGGTTATGTGGTGCATGAAGCTATTCTTTATAAGAGGACTATGGAAGGTCTTTATTAAGATGTGTTGCTGGTCAACAAACTCATGATTTGTTGCAGCAAGCACATGATTGTCGTGGGCATTTTGCAGCCAGAACCACAGCTAGGAAGATCCTTCATTGGGGATATTATTGGCCAACTCTTTACAAAGGATACTAGAGACTTTGTTACCAAATGTGAGAAGTGTCACGTGCATAAACAATTAACGTGCCACAATAATATGCCATTTCATCCCATTTTAAGTGTTGGTCCGTTTCATATGTGGGGATTGGATTATATTGGGCCTATCAATCCTCCATCTTCCAAAGGTCATAAATATATCTTGGCAGCCACATGTTTACAAAGTGGGTAGAAGCAGTTCCAAGAAAAAGCATGCTACGTAAAATACCACAAAGAAGTTTCTTTATCACAATTTGATTTCTCGGTTTTGTTCCAACCATTTTTGTCGGATCGGGAACTCATTTCATGGGGAAAGTAGTAGCTCGCCTAACGTAAAAGATTGGTGTTCAACATGTGCAAGCGCCTCGCTTATTATCCATTGGGCAATGGGCAAGCCGAAGTCTACTAACAAAATTCTAAAAGCTATCTTGGCCAAAACAAAGGAAGGATAATCAAAAGAAATTGGCATGAAGCCTTGACAGTGCCTTTATGGAGTTTCGTGTACTTACAAGTTGGCTACAGGATTTACACCATTTGAATTGGTTTATGGAGTGTATGATGCCTATTCATTTGGACATTCCTTTGTGTTCATTTGTGGAGTTACCTTATTATGAGAATTTAGGAGAAGTTCCAACTCCAAATCAAGTGCATAATAGGATGGATGATTTGTTGCAATTGCAAGAGATAAGACAAGAAGCAGCCAGACTTCAATATGAGGCATAAACAGAAAGTAAAGCTTATCAACGATAAGTTACTTATTGTCAATCCATTTGAGGAAGGGCAATTGGTGTTGTGCGACCACTAAGCAAAGATTCTGCCTAAATTTCAAAGCCCATGGAAGGCCCATTTCTGATTGATAAAGAGGTATCAGGTGGGCTTTCTACTTGATGACTCTAGAAGGGGAATTGTTGCCTAATCCCGACATAGCAAGGATCTCAGGGCCTTATTTTGAAAGAGAAGTGCTATTCTAAGGATTCAGATTGGTATAGCTCAATTACGGAGAATTTGTGGAGAACTTTGGGTTACAGCAGGTCATTTTTCTATAAAACAGATGGTCACAGTTCCATAATACAATAATCTATCATACATCAAAAGATGTGTTTCGCGATACTTAATCCAATGAGCTATGGTGCAGGTCAAACGGAGGGCTGGAACTCAAGATATCAGCTTTCAAAGTTTGCCACAAGCATGAGGCTCGCTTTCGTCACCGGCATTTTGGAACAGCTTTGTTTGTATCGGGCCATTTGGATTTGAGGAGGGTATTTTCTTTCTAAACATACATGTAAATGTGTCATTTGGGGACATGTCCCAAGGACCATATTAGTATTTTTGTTGTTGTGGGTTCTCCGCCACCTGAGTGGCACATTTTCCCACCGGTGGTCGCCAATCGCTGGGGTGGTCACCACCACCACACTCGCCACCACTCACCACTCACCACACTCGCCACCACTCACCACACTCATCACCACCACCACTCACCACACTGTCACCACCTCACCACTCACCACACTCACCACTATTGAGGTGGTATAGGAGATTGTGTACCGTATATGGAGGGATGTACGCACATGCACGCGTGCAAGATATTTGCACGTATGCATTATGGAGCCATTATCACCACTGTATTATCTGAGCAGAGAGGAAGAACAGAGGGAGAGACGGTGTATTGGGAGAGAGCATTTTGCTTGATCTAGCTATGGAGATGATGATTCTTTGTCTTGTGCATTGCCTTGATCTGATAGATTGAGCTTGGATTGTTGGGTTTTTCATCCTTCTTGCAAGGTTAGAGTTCAGGCTCTAACATACGTGTGTGTTTTTTTCAAATCTTCAAAAAAACAATCCGTATTTTGTTTTTACTGTTGTTTTCAGCCATGGACCAAATGTTGGGGTTGTAGTGTGAAATTTGAGGACGCGTCCCATTCGACGTGGTGGTGAATTGTACAAGGACGGAGGTAACAAGGTTTTTGAGTACTCTATTTTTATTGTGGCCACGGATGATATCAGCCTAGTGGTTGCTTGCGATTCTGTGGGTTCATTAGAGATTAGTGATTGATGAGTTCAAGCATCGAGACTTCCCAGTTTTTCTTTCCCCCGCCTCTTTGGGCAATGTAGCTTAGTTTACATGCTAAGTTCCATTGTCCAAAGAGGCGGGTGAAAGCAAAGATTGGGACGTCTCGATGCTTGCACTCAGGTCTTTGGGCATACAGGTCTTTGGGCGTATATATAATGATGCTTAACATCGTCCCATCCACTGGATAGGTCTGACGTAACTCCGGTACGCCAAATCGGCATTTGAATGTGATCCGGACTTATAATTGTACCTCCATTCCTTTGGGCGGCACCTACCATGTAAACCCATTTGGTATTCAGAGCTTGTGCCACCCAAAGGAATAGAGTACAGATTATAGGTTCTGATGGAATTTAAATCCCAATTTGGCGTACCAGAGTTATACCTTACCCTATCCATTGGGTGGGACGATGTGGATCATGTATCTTATGAACCCTCTTCAAGATCAGACTCGTCTCAACTGGTTCGTGGATGCTTGGCCCCTTGGCATGCGTTTGAATGCCATCGGGATTGTCATGTAAACCTATTAGGTATATAGAGCATGTGTCACCCAAAGGAATGGAGTACAGAGTATACGATCCTGATAGCATTCACGTGCCAATCTGGCGTACACCTGATAGAAACATAGAAAGAACCATCATACATGAAAGAACCATCATACATGAACGAAACATATAGAAGACAAAAACTTATAACAAAAAACTTTACTTTTTATTAGTAGTGCCAGGGACGGTTACAATAGTTTAAAAATCCTCATGAACGGTTACAATAGACTGAAGATACTCATCACATCATCTTTCTATGCAGCACCTTCCTCATCAGTTTCATCATTTGGAGTTCCATCCTCTTCTGCCCAGTGACCTAGGTTCAACCTCCGATGACCCTTTCCCTTAGTGCAACGTCCTCGAGACATGTTTCTTCTAGCATGTTCTTTGTTTATCAAGGTAAAGTGCGAAGGAGAGTCTGATGGATCACGTAGGCCAGTCAAATCCTCAACTAGATTGCTCGGACCTGGCCTATCTGTGTCGGACTCTGTGACGTTCCACGTATTTATACGATATACGTATAAATATATTGACACGTCACACAGTAAAGATACGCCACCATGGGGTATTTTAACCTAGGGGGTTGACCTAAAAGGGATTAATTTAGCTATGCTAAATTAATAAAGGGTTAATTAAAGGTTAATTACCTATAATTAAGGAAGCATTATCTAATTAACTCAATTAAGTTAATAGTTAGGATAATTGATTAATTAGGAGAAGGCCCACCCGGCCAAATTGATTGGCCAAGTAGGGAGAATTCTAACTTAGGGCATCAAATTGATCCCTATCCCATTTGGACCCCAAAAAATCGAACCCGTGAGGAGGAGGGAGCCCAAGTTGTTTAAAGATGGAGATGCCACATGATAATGGATCTAGCGTAAATTGGGTTAGTGGATAGACTAGTTTGATATCTCTAGGGCTAGCGCCTCGTTCCAGTCTTCTTTGGTTGTCTTTTGTCTAGATTAGCCCTTCTTTGATCCTTAGGATTATGTTTCAATTATGGATTATGCTTTGTTATGTCCGGATGGGTGAATCTGTGGGTAGCATCTTAGTTAGTCTTCCGTAGTGCTGTGGATTAAAGGGGGTAGAGACCTCGGGCCTTATGCTCTTAGTATGCTCCTAGTAGTTCCCCTAGTACCCGTAATTGCGCCCGTGGCACAAGAGACCACCGGTCCGTGGATGCTATGGAATTGCTCAAAGACTGCAGAAGGGACGCAAAGGGTGAAGTGGGGGTGGGATCTTGCACCGAACATGGGAAAGGCTCCCGAGACTCCTGGCTGGAGGCTAGGCCCGATAGCCTGTCCACGAGGGGCCGGCATGGGTCCGACACCGGTTGCAAAGCAGGTGACCCGATAGGGCATCCCGCACTTTTGATGATAAAGTTAGGGAGTAGGTCGCACGCACGCGGGGTCGGGCCGATGCGCACGCTTCTCTAGCTCACCCATGGAACCGCCACTATCCTCGAAGGGACACTTCCCCGACCGCCTCATCGACCGGGAGATGTAACCTTAAAGTAGACTCAAAGGGTGGTACCTTGAGTCTCCGCTCTCCTCCCAAGGCTATAGTGATGCCATAGCATGATTCGAGCTCATCTACCAAAGTGTGCACAGGAGGGGGATGGAGTGGAAAACCCTAGCCGATGTTCTATGCCGCCCAACGCCATGCCAAGATTCGGTCTGGCCGATCTCTTGAGACCTAGCCGCCGATCGATCCTCACTGAGTCCGAGCTGTGGTAGAACCATGGGTTTTGGGGTGTTTTCTAGTATTAAAATGCATCTTCTTTGTTGTTATCAGTTGGATGGATGTGCCACCTTTTGTGGTGGTTGTTGTTTATACGATTATGCTGTATGCTAATCTTGTATGCACGCTTCCGCGACATAGGAGCCCATCGAAGGCGTGGGCCGAATGACACCTCTGTGTCCTTCACCCGGGCATCTTGTTATAGATGGTCCGAGTTAGACGGAGGGCCCTGCTCATGGCGAGTTGGTCGCTATGGGAGGGGAAAGTCCCCATATGTATACGTCCGAAGTATATATGTTCGGGAGCCGCACAAAGGTAATGAGCCGTGATTTTGGTTGCCCGAAATCATAGCACTGACCAAACCCCTAACTCGTTAGTTCGGTAGTTAGGTGGGAGTTTAAGCTAGTTGGACTGTTAAACTCTTTGATGTTTGGTTTTGTGCTAGGTTGATGTAATAAATTGTGAGTTTTAAGGAGTTTAGGGCGATTTTGGAGGGATACATGGGCGACTGGAGGACCCAAGTCTAGAAAGGTCATAACTTTTTGAAGGTAGCTCGGATGAAGGCAAAAATGTGTCCAATGGATCGGGCACCTTCCAAATACCTTAGAGGGCACGTTATCCGAGGTCGAAATATCAACAACAAGGCGAAAAAGCAAAAGGGGCGCTGCTATCAGATAGAGTGTTTTTCTCGAAAAATTATTTGCGTATGCTAGCAGCGTCCCATACGGTTCCGCATATAAAAATACGCGTCCGTTTTTTTTAAAAAGAAAAATTTTAGAAACTTTAAAAAAAAAAAATTAAAGTTAGATTCAAATTTGTGTTACTTTTTTTTGAAAAGTGTGTTAGTTGGGACGCCTTCTTGCCGCCATAGCCGCCGGAGTTACGCATTCCTGCCGCCATAGCTGACCTTGACCGTCACCTTGTTGCTACCCTAACAGCCTAGCGCCCTCGCCTGGCCTCTAGCGCCACCTGTCTTACCTCAAGCGCCTTACTTCTTGTATTGCTATTCACCGTTAGTCATCACCATGCCGCGCTTCAAGCTCACAGTGGACCTGAAGTCGTTGAATGTCTTCCAGCTGTACAGTGTGCTAGTAGATCATCTAGCCGATGACCATAGTGACATAGATGTGGTTCTAGACCTGATGGTGAAACATTTTATTGAGAACCGCCACATCCCATACCCCATTTTTCACTTCAATGAGTGGTTCCTCATGAAGTTGAATGCTGCTAACCAACCCTACACTATCATGGAGCAGCCAGACCAAGCTTTTGCTTTCACAAAGTTTTACCCGTTGCCTAGCCCTAAGGAAGATCCCGATGACCTCATTAGAACTGAGGCTCAAAGAATTTTGCATATGGCTAGGATAGAGGACCTACAGCAAATAGCTAGTGGCCTCTCAGAAGAGCGTGCCAAGCGTTTTTACTACCTTGGTAGAGGCCATGTACTTATGTGCATGGACCACTACAATCTTCCTCCATTTTATTGGAATGCCGAGTTAAATAGCTTCATTTTTGAGAATGTTCCACAGCAGATGACTCAGGACTGCATGGACCTCATTCAGATCGACATGCGAGCTCGGCCGGACCGCTACCATATAGAAATCGCTTGGCGCACCCAAGTCCGTTTGGATAAGAAGGCCTGAAATGCAGAGACTGAGCGGGTCCAAAGAGTTGAGGAGGTGGTGCGACGTTGTTATTCCGAGAAGGAGCAAAAGACCGGGTAACGAAAAAGGAAATCGAATGGCCGCAAGGGGAGGCGTCAACTACAAGACCCGGCTGCAGAAGGATGCCCAAATTGGGAAGAACACGTCGGCTCAGCATCGGGAGCAGATTGTGGAGAGGGCGAAACATCCGACCACCGGCGGGAAGTCGTTACCCTTGCCCCGGCCGCCTGCTAAGCCGAGGAAGCCTCATAGGTTCCGACTGGGTACAGTAGCTCTCAGGGAGATTCGGAAATAATAGAAGACATGGAGCTCCCTTTGATACGCCGCCCTTCAGCCTTTCCCTCCACCGCCCGAAATTGCCCAAGACTTCAAAGACCGACCAGATTCCAGCATTCGCTTTTGCTTGCACTTCGTGAAGCCGCTTTGAGGCATACCTTGTGGAAATTTTGAGTGATGCTGACCTCTGTGCAATTCATGCTAAAAGAGTTACCATAATGCCCAAGGATATCCAGCATGCAAGAAGGATCCGAAGGGAATTTCGCTGATTGTTAGAAGTTTCTTTGTTTCTATTGTAAAAATTTTGTGACCTATATCTATGTAAAATATTTTTTTTTGAAGCTATAAATTCAAAATCGTGTCTTTCGCCACTTGATGTATATTTAAATGTAAATTATTAAGTAAATAATATTTTTTTTAATGACCTAGGAAAATGTGCCGAAGAGTATAAAGTCACTTTTTGGCCCATTAGGGTTTCATTTTCGTTCTTGCTTTTAGCGTTTGGCTCCTCCTCCCTTGCACCTTCTTCCTCATGGCTTGCCCAACTCTACAACAGTGGTACCTCGCTGGTGAGCACTGGGACCCCGCGGTTCCCTTTGATATTCTTCATTCTCATCTGCTCCAGCAAGTGGATCTCATCCACAACATGCAAGCGCACCCCGACTATGCTGCTTTTCTTCAGTTCTACTGTGAGGAGATCGTGCCTGCTTGTGTCTTCAACGAAGACGACTCACAGCTCTACCTTGACTTCCACACCTTGCTCGAGATGTTGGGAGGCGATGACCATGCCCGGAATGTCATTAAGGGCATTGGGAGGAGAGGGACTGACCTCCCTATCATCACTATAGATCGGGAACTCTGCTTTGAGGCTCGATTTGCGCTGGCCATCATCATGGACCAGTACATCGAGGATGAGCAGATAGCCGCAGAGCAGTCTACTACACCAGTACCCCCTGACCTGGAGGACGATGAAGTCGTCGACGAGCAGGATTTTGCACGGTGGAAGGAGCTAGCCACCGAAGCACCAACAGGTTGTGATAAAGCCCTGAAGCTTGAGGGGCTAGATCTTCTCCCCACAATACTCTTGAACAACCAAGAGTATCTAATCTTGGAGGATATCATGTGGGCCTACCGCGTCATCGCCGATATGCGGGGTCGGCGAAAGATAGAAGTTCTCTACGACCTTGCGGAATACTCCCAGGATGACTTCGTCGACTTCACAACACCTGTTGTGCATCCACCGCAAGTCCAAGGTTTATTTGCATTCCAACCAGAGGAGATTGAGCCCGTTGAGACCCTCTTGTCTCTCCGACAGTTCCTATTGATTGATGCGCCCCAGCCTCCTGAGGAGCAGTTTGCAGCTCACATGCGCCCTCCTCCTGCAGTTCAGCCATTACAGATCACCATGGGAGAGGTGGATCAAGAGGAAGAAGACCTTTGGGATACCAAGATGAGTCTTTGGGATGACAAAGAAGAAGCAGAGCAGGAGAAGATACCTGTTAACTTGGAAAAGGAAGCAGAGACCTCGAGGGATCCTCAAATTAGGGCAATGGGTAATCATTTGACCCGATTTTTCCTTTCTGCCTTCCGACAAGGTGATGTTTTCTTCTTTTCCAAGTATTTGGGGCCCTCATCTGAGGCATCTTGGTGGGCACTCCGTGCACTACCCACCTTGGCGGGCCATAATAAGCTTGATTATCATGCCACCACTATCACTTTGGTCCGACGAGATCTGGCTATAGTGGCATTGGGGGACGTGGCGGGCTGCGCTAGTATGCGACTCCTTGTCGCAGCACCCTTGGCCACTTGCTTACCACCAGAGGCAGCAGCTCGAGCCGCCCTTTCTGCTAGTCCCAGCACCACCTTGATGCGCTACCTGCCGCCTCCTCAGCCTATGGACGAAGATGAGGAACCTAGTTCCTAAATATCTTTTTACGCTTATAAAATTTTGTATTGAGTATAAATGTAATCGATGATTGGCAATTTCCAATTATATAAGATATATATGTGTGATATTTTCTTATGTTTTATTATTGTATCATTAAGTAATTAAATTGTCTTTTCCCTACGGTATTTGTCTTCTTCTTTTAGAGTTTAAAGTATGAGGAATTGTTCAGTATGGTATATTCATTCTTGCCGCCTTCTGCATCGATGAGCTGGAAGAAAAATCGAAGACGTAATACCCGAGAAACTCTAGGGGAAAGATCAGTACCTCAGGGCAAGACTATGGTCAAGAATATGCAGAGTGTCAGACAGGGGATGTCGATTATGTGGCAGAAGAACCCATGGATGAAGGAGAGCCCTACGATCCAATTAAGGGCTTTGAAATTGTCAATATTCTCCGTGAGCGCGCCTTCGAGCATCTGGAACATACTCTACGTCGTACCTGGAATTACTGGGATATGACGAAGCACGAGGCTTTTGCCGACGCAAATGATCATTTATGGCAGATTTTCTACGCATTAAGAGACCTTTTTAATTTGCTCATCATTAGTCCTACGTTAGATTACCAGTATGTTATCGTCCAGGCATGGGCTCGTTACAAGGTAGTCAGGGCAGTATGGAGAGCATCATGTACCCTTTCGCGCAGCCCTAGGCCTGATTTCTTTAGCCTTTTTCATGGCTAAGTGTGTGTTCGTTAAAATTGCCCAATGTATAATCGTTAGTTTGTATTGTACAGTCTCAAATTTTGTTAAAACACTCCTACAATGTAACTGTTACTGTGACTTTATAATAAAGCTACTTTCCTTAATTCTCTTTTATTGTCCTTATTGTTGTCCCGTGGTATTGTTCAAAATGATCTTCTGTAACGCTTTGTATAACATTACTTCCCCTTATACTTTTTTTATGGTCCATATAGACGGTGTACGTAATGCTCGGATGCTGGCAGATTGACACCCGAGCAAGAGCTCTTGTTGATAAAAAGACAGTTGGTGGAGCTGCAGACATCTGTGCTGAACACCAACCCTCCGCAGTATGGACCGGAGTTACCGCCAGCGACGAAGAAGCTCTTCTAGCGAGAGCGCCACGTCTTCACAGACCAACACCTCGGAATCTTCACAGTCATTCGTGTCGTCAGGTCACCATGCTAGGAAAGATAAGGAATATCGTGCCTGCTTGTGTCTACAATGAAGACGACTCACAGCTCTACCTTGACTTCCACACCTTGCTCGAGATGTTGGGAGGCGATGACCATGCCCGGAATGTCATTAAGGGCATTGGGAGGAGAGGGACTGACCTCCCTATCATCACTATAGATCGGGAACTCTGCTTTGAGGCTCGATTTGCGCTGGCCATCATCATGGACCAGTACATCGAGGATGAGCAGATAGCCGCAGAGCAGTCTACTACACCAGTACCCCCTGACCTGGAGGACGATGAAGTCGTCGACGAGCAGGATTTTGCACGGTGGAAGGAGCTAGCCACCGAAGCACCAACAGGTTGTGATAAAGCCCTGAAGCTTGAGGGGCTAGATCTTCTCCCCACAATACTCTTGAACAACCAAGAGTATCTAATCTTGGAGGATATCATGTGGGCCTACCGCGTCATCGCCGATATGCGGGGTCGGCAAAAGATAGAAGTTCTCTACGACCTTGCGGAATACTCCCAGGATGACTTCGTCGACTTCACAACACCTGTTGTGCATCCACCGCAAGTCCAAGGTTTATTTGCATTCCAACCAGAGGAGATTGAGCCCGTTGAGACCCTCTTGTCTCTCCGACAGTTCCTATTGATTGATGCGCCCCAGCCTCCTGAGGAGCAGTTTGCAGCTCACATGCGCCCTCCTCCTGCAGTTCAGCCATTACAGATCACCATGGGAGAGGTGGATCAAGAGGAAGAAGACCTTTGGGATACCAAGATGAGTCTTTGGGATGACAAAGAAGAAGCAGAGCAGGAGAAGATACCTGTTAACTTGGAAAAGGAAGCAGAGACCTCGAGGGATCCTCAAATTAGGGCAATGGGTAATCATTTGACCCGATTTTTCCTTTCTGCCTTCCGACAAGGTGATGTTTTCTTCTTTTCCAAGTATTTGGGGCCCTCATCTGAGGCATCTTGGTGGGCACTCCGCGCACTACCCACCTTGGCGGGCCATAATAAGCTTGATTATCATGCCACCACTATCACTTTGGTCCGACGAGATCTGGCTATAGTGGCATTGGGGGACGTGGCGGGCTGCGCTTAGTATCGCGGGACCTTGTCGCAAAGCACCTTGGCCACTTGCTTACCACCCGTGAGGCAGCAGCTCGAGTCAGCCTCTTCGCTAGTCCCAAAGACTACCTTGATGCGCTTACCGTCCTCCTCAAATTCTATGGATCTAAGATGAGGAACCTAGTTCCTAAATATCTTTTTACGCTTATAAAATTTTGTATTGAGTATAAATGTAATCGATGATTGGCAATTTCCAATCATATAAGATATATATGTGTGATATTTTCTTATGTTTTATTATTGTATCATTAAGTAATTAAATTGTCTTTTCCCTACGGTATTTGTCTTCTTTTAGAGTTTAAAGTATGAGGAATTGTTCAGTATGGTATATTCATTCTTGCCGTCTTACAGACGATGAGCTGGAAGAAAACGAAGACAGAATACCCGAGGAACTGCGAGGGGAAGATCAGGTACCTCCAGGGCAAGACTATGGTCAAGAATATGCAGAGTGTCAGACAGGGGATGTCGATTATGTGGCAGAAGAACCCATGGATGAAGGAGAGCCCTACGATCCAATTAAGGGCTTTGAAATTGTCAATATTATCTCGCGGAGCGCCTTTCGAAAGCATCCGGAACATACTCCACGCCGCACTGGAATTACCGGGATATGACGGCACGCAGGCTTTTGCCGATGCAAATGATCATTTATGGCAGATTTTCTACGCATTAAGAGACCTTTTTAATTTGCTCATCATTAGTCCTACGTTAGATTACCAGTATGTTATCGTCCAGGCATGGGCTCGTTACAAGGTAGTCAGGGCAGTATGGAGAGCATCCTGTACCCTTTCGCGCAGCCCTAGGCCTGATTTCTTCAGCCTTTTTCATGGCTAAGTGTGTGTTCGTTAAAATTGCCCAATGTATAATCGTTAGTTTGTATTGTACAGTCTCAAATTTTGTTAAAACACTCCTACAATGTAACTGTTACTGTGACTTTATAATAAAGCTACTTTCCTTAATTCTCTTTTATTGTCCTTATTGTTGTCCCGTGGTATTGTTCAAAATGATCTTTACTGTAACGCTTTGTATAACATTACTTCCCCTTATACTTTTTTTATGGTCCATATAGACGGTGTACGTAATGCTTCTTGGCACACTCCCTCGGATGCTGGCAGATTGACACCCGAGCAAGAGCTCTTGTTGATAAAAAAACAGTTGGTGGAGCTGCAGACATCTGTGCTGAACACCAACCCTCCGCAGTATGGACCGGAGTTACCGCCAGCGACGAAGAAGCTCTTCTAGCGAGAGCGCCACGTCTTCACAGACCAACACCTCGGAATCTTCACAATCATTCGTGTCGTCAGGTCACCATGCTAGGAAAGATAAGGAATATCGTAAGACGGTTGATACCGCCATTACCAGTATATGGAAGAACAGGAAATTAGCACAGTTTGATGGAAAGTCTAGGGGAGGTCTTAACGCGGAATCCTGGTTAGACGAGATGAAGGAATTCGGCAAATCCTATGGTATGATAGAGAAGGATACTGGGAAGGTCGCCACCACCAACCTTACAGGTGCAGCTAGAATTTGGTGGAAAGGCTATGCTAGGGCCAAGCATCTAGACAGGAGCAGATGCAAGTTCAAAAAGTTTGCCAAGGCTTTTAAGTTGCATTATGTGCCCCCTGCGCACAAGAGCCAACAGATTCAGACTTTTTACGGGTTGGAGCAGAAGGGTATGTCCGGGCCTACTTCACGAGATGAATTCATGCGCTTTGAGGTCAGATGTCCCGTGTATGAATGCGAAGAGGGCGGTGGAGGGCTATATTGAAGGGTTAGCCCCATCAATTAAGCGTATGGTTAAGGCCATAGACCAAATCGCCGGTACGTGCCGAGGCTAAGGCTTTGAGCCTTGAGGACACGCCAAGGAACCAAAGACTAACGCCTACCGCACACACCCTACAAGCCCCGCTCACCAAGTCCTCCGGCCCTCAAGCTGGAACTCTTACGGCCGCCAGATAAGAAAGTCACCTTCAACATGCCCGACAAATCAATAATGGGTAACCCGCCGAACCTCTTTCAGCCTATTCCTAAAGGTGCCTGGAGAGCAGCTCCGCAAAGAGAAGGCATGTTACAGTGTATGGGCCCGGCACTTCATGCACTGCCCCCCTTATATCACATAGATCTGCCCGGTGCCATGGCGGACCTTGATTTGGATGATCTCGAGTCCACACCACACTGGCCGCGAGGAGGCTCCCGAGTATATTCACGGTGCGTCCCATATCTTTGCAGCCATTGAAACCGGCAATGCTGAAAGTCAGCCTGCCATTATTTCCACTATAGATCAAATAGACAGTACACCTTCCATAATTCTTATGGATACGGGAAGTACCCATAACTTTGCTTCCCCTAGAATGGCCCAGGTGTTGCAACTTGAAACTTTGAGATCCCGGCTGAAACCTGTGACCTTAGCCAGTGGTAAGATCAGACATACAAACGGCCATCGCATTAACCTCAAAATGCAGCTGCCAGCTGCACCAGTTGCATTGGGTGTCGAGTTAATGGATATTGGCAAATATGATCTGATTGTTGGCATGGAGCCAATATAGACTACGAGAAACGGGAGGTAACCTTCAACGCAGCTAATGGAGCCCGGGTAACTATAAAAGGTGATCCATTTAACCCCATTATGCAGTCTATATCCATCAGGCAGTTAAGTAAGGCTATACGCAAGAATAAGTTACTTTGCGTCATTAGATTTGCTTCCATTGAGTCAGATGCCAAACAGAAGCAAGTAGTCGATGCATTGCCAGAGAATATTGCTAATCTTCTCAGGGAATTTAGTGATCTTTTTCCAGATGAGATCCAGAAGCTTCCTCCTTTCCGAGGAGTGGAATGTGAAATAGCTTTGGAGCCGAGTACCAAGCCTACCAGTAAGGCCCCGTACCGTATGAGTCCCCCTGAATTGGCAGAGCTTAAGAAGCAACTTCAGGAGTTATTAAACCTAGGCTTCATTTGGCCTAGTGTTTCGCCTTTTGGCGCTCCTATCCTTTTTGTTAAGAAGAAGGATGGCTCCTTGCGGATGTGTATTGACTATCGACAGCTCAACAAGCATACAATCAAGAATCGCTATGCTTTGCCTAGGGCAGATGATTTGCAAGGGGCCAAGTACTTCTCAAAGATTGACTTACGCTCCGGGTATCACCAAATAAGAATTAAAGAGAAGGACATCCATAAGTCTGCTTTTCGCACTAGATATGGGCATTATGAGTTTACAGTTATGCCTTTTGGGTTAACCAATGCCCCCGCAACTTTTATGCGGTTAATGAATGATGTCTTCCGAGAATACTTGGATGATTTTGTTGTGATTTTCTTTGACGACATTCTCATCTATAGTAAGACCCTGGAGGAGCATGAGAAGCATCTTCGACTAGCCCTACAGAAGCTAAGACGTCATCAGCTCTTTGCTAAGCTCTCTAAGTGCAACTTTGCCACTCCCAAGGTGGATTATTTAGGCCATGTCATTTCAGCTGAGGGAATTGCTACAGATCCAGCAAAAATAGAGGCAGTCAAGGATTGGCCCATTCCAGGTAATGTTTCAGAGGTCTGAAGTTTTTTAGGATTGGCAGGGTATTACCGCAAATTTGTTAAGGATTTTGCAAAGATTGCAGCACCTCTTACCGATCTTACAAAGCATGAGAAAGTGAAGGATTGGATTGAGCATTGGAAAGCAAAGGTCCAGGAAAGTTTTCAGAAGCTTAAGGATGCTTTGACGTCAGCACCAGTCCTCACATTACCGGACCCGGAAAAGGATAAGTTAGTAGCAACGGATGCCAGTAAGATTGCTATCGGGGGAGTCCTAATGCAGAAAGGGAGGGTTATTGCTTATGACTCAAAGAAGATGAATGAGACTGAACAGTGCTACCCTACCCATGATCAGGAGTTGTTGGTCGTTGTCCGCGCTCTGCGTATATGGAGACACTACCTTCTTGGTAGAAGGTTTCAGCTTGATAGGGATCATCAGAGTCTCCGTTATCTATCAACCCAGCCGAATCTCAACCTCCGTCAGAGAAGATAGATGGAGTTTTTAGAGGAATATGATTTTGAGATTATCTATAAGCCTGGGAAACATAATGTGGTTGCGGATGCGTTGTCACATCATCCCTTGACCACCCGAACCCATTGTAACGCAATTTCCATGCTCACCAGTGAGTTCGGAAAACAGATAGAGCAGATCTTGGCCACAGATCCAGAGTTCCGTGAAGTATGGGTTAGTTTGGCTAAGGAGGCACGCACAGATAAAGAACGTGAAGCTTTCCGTTCGTATAAGAAACACGACAATTTGTTATATTACAAAGATAAGTAGTCGACAAATTGTCGAAAATGGCTCATTTCTTGCCATGTCGTACCACGGATACAGCCTTCGATACCGCTTTGCTGTTTACAAAAGAGATATTCAGATTGCATGGAATGCCACGAGTTATCGTATCTGACAGGGATCCCAAATTCGTAAGTGCATTCTGGAAAGATTTCTTTGCCACCATCCAAACCAAGCTTGCTATGAGTACGGCATATCATCCTCGACGCGGATGGTCGACAGAGCGCACTAATCGCATTATAGAAGATATGCCGCGGAAGTTATGTGGATCTTACCCTCAAAAAAAAAAAAAAAAAAAAATTATGTGTGGAGTAAGCAATCACAATGGGCTGATTATATTTATTTGGTCGAGTTTGCCTATAATAGCATGAAACAGAGTCTTCTAGAATGTCTCCCTTCATGATAAATTATGGTTATCAATGCCTTAATTCCCATTACACATGGCATAATCCCTCGCTTTCTAAAGTGGAGGTTTCTCGGCAACTCCTCTTGGAAATGCAAGCTTTGGTTGAAGAAGTTCGTGGCTACTTATTGGCTGCCCGCAAGTCGTCGAAAGAGTGTCGCGGATAAAGCACGGGACCCCAATGAAAGTATTCCGTGTGGGCTAATTAGTTTGGCTCAAGATTAAGGTTAAACAAGTCAAGCTTAAGATTGGTAACCACAGAAGCCGGCACCCGGATGGGCTGGGCCGCCTCAAGATCATTGAACATGTTGGAGAAACGGCATATCGCTTGATTTGCCACCCCCTTGAAGATCCACAAAAGGTCTTTCACGTGGAGTCTTCAAGCAACATACCCCGGATCCAGAGGAGATTTTGGATACACCCACACTACTTGAAATGACAGAAGAGCATTTAGATATAGTGCCTGAAGCTCTTCTTGATTGAGCTTATAAGCAGACCAGAAGAACTCAAATGCTGCAATACTTGGTTAAGTGGAAGCACTTACCAGTTGAGGATGCTACGTGGGTGATGAAGATAGACCTTGAGAAGCACTATCCGGACTTCATGCGGGAATCTCAGGTCGCACCATCAACGATAAAGTATCAACCCCCGCATCGGGCGGTAAGCTTTGAAGGCTTGATTTTGCCGGAATCATCTTGCGGTAAGGCTCCGTGGATAGATGCATCGTGGTTAACAGTAGTTACCGATGATGAGATCACCTTGGTGTTCTCTAGGACGTGGTGTATTGTCATTGTTGGCATGACCGCGGAGTCCTTGAAAAACATGTAGTTGATAGGCCGCGTTCATCTCGGCTATAATGGGAACTTGGCCATTCCTTATGCCGCAATGAATTGCGAACCATAGGCATGATAGGTTTCCTTGTAGATAGGCTTTTCTTTTAATTCTTATAGGGGGTGGTCCCTTCAACCACAACTTAATTATAATATGTACGGATACTGATGTCTCCACATGTGCAGGCCAGTGAGCGGTACGTGACCTGCCCATGTATAGAGGGTTGCTGATGGCCCGACCTCTCCAGTTTTCTCTTGTCTACATGTGTTAACTTTTTGGCACTGCCATGTTTGATATTGGACTTCGGTCCTTGAACCTTTTTCTTATTATAATCACTAGTAACAGTGCCCAGCTGCTGGGCATTCGTTGGAATGTTTTTATTGTGCATAAGAAATGTGTGCAGTAAGCTTTTATTGTTGGAATAAAAAAATATTCAAATATAGTTATAGTGCCCAGTGCTGCTGGGTATTAGTACAGTGTAAGAAATCTATAGAAACTAAGGGGCTATTTAATCCCGTAGAATTTCTTTGTAGACTACATTTGGAGTGAACCTCCTTTTATTTTTTAGCAGTGCTCCTTGTCTTGAGGTTTTTTGAATGTATACCTTCACTCCGTGTTGTGTGGTGCACCTTGAGAATGCGACATAGAGCTGGCCATGTGCGAATACTGGAGTTGGTAGGTAGATGCCAACGGAGATCATTGACTGTCCTTGCGACTTGTTTATGGTCATCGAGAATGCAAGTCGCACGGGGAACTGCCTTCGCTTGAAGGGGAGGAGGTCGTTATCTGATGGCTCCAGTGTTATCCTTGGTATGAGGACCCATGTTCCTTTGTAGGTGCCAGTGATTATTTCTGCATCTATGATTCTTGGGTGCACTTTGTTACACGGAGGCGGGTGCCATTGCAAAGACCGGCCTTTGGGTTCATGTTCCTGAGTAGGATGATGATGGCACCATCCTTGATGTGTAACTTATGCGGTAGCATGCCAGAAGGGGTCAGGTGGTTGATGAACTCAATTGGGAAATCCCTTGTAGCATCTTCGCCTTCTGCAAT
Organism: Isoetes taiwanensis; assembly: GCA_021234155.1. Classification (NCBI taxonomy): domain Eukaryota; kingdom Viridiplantae; phylum Streptophyta; class Lycopodiopsida; order Isoetales; family Isoetaceae; genus Isoetes; species Isoetes taiwanensis. The sequence goes on along the minus strand of JAJEKV010000016.1, from coordinate 8,933,561 downwards.
GATGGCATCTATACTCGTGTACGTATGGAGTTGTCCATTCAACCTTAGAAGGACCTTAATTGTTGATTTTCAGCGTGTCTTCATTCTTTGGAGTCAAGATGGCCTTGTCATACAATAGGTGCACATTTGCCTCTGTTATTTCCTTGCCGAAGATGCTGTCAATCAAGTCGTCTTCTAGCACACATTCTTCAGGTATCTCAACCAAGTCACGATCGAGCCCTGATTCATTGTTCATCCGTTCCCCATTACCGAGTCATAGCAGCCATGAGAAGATTTGCTCGTCTTTTCTGACCCGCATATTTTGTGTCAGCTTGTGGGTTTTGAAACTAATCCACAACGGGTTTCGCTTGACACACTTCGAGATGATTTCTGTCTTTGTTGCATGCTTGATCACAGGCAATTATTGTCGGAAATCGCCGCCGGTGAGCATTATCATTCCCCCAAATGGCCTGTCATCTTGGCGTATCTCGCGTAGAATCCTGTCGACGGCAGTGAGTGCTTGCGTATGTGTCATCCCCATTTCGTCCCATACCATGATACTTGCCTTTCTAAGTACCTCTGCTTGTTGGCTTGTTGCACGTAGTGCAGAGGTTGCCTCTTGTGTGAGATTGAGTGGTAACTTGAACGTCGAATGAACTGTTTGTGCTCCCTTCAAGAGGAGGCTGGTAATGCCTGTCCAAGCTACTGATACAAAACCCATGCTGCATCCTCTTAGTATGCTGATCAGACTGTTGAAGAGGAATGTCTTGCCTGTGCCTCCTGGGCCATCCACATTGATACATGGGGCTTGATGCTGGCTGATTGCATCGAGGATAATGTCGGCTATGTGCTTTTGCTCCCTGTTGAGCTTTCCATAGTTTTCTTGCCCTTCTTTCAACTCCTTTTCTGCATCGAAAGTGGGTTCATTTGGGAGATTGCCTAGAATGTCTATCCATGGTTCTGGCAGTCCAAGTTGTTGGCATGTGCAGCCACTCATTTGGAAGATGTCGTCGATGTCCTTCAGTGCATGGTTATAAGCCTGCTCTGGTGGCATCTTCCGTTGGTAGTCTTCTGTCAGGCTGTCCTTGAAGAGGTCCCATAGCCGCATTGGATCTTGTGGGTCATTGTATAGGCAAATGAATGCGAATGTCTGGCATAGCTGGATTGGCATCTGGAAGACGCTTGCGTCTTCGAGCGTTTTCTCCCATTCGGTATCGTCTTCCAATAAGCCGAACTGAAAGTTGAACATAGTTTTCCATTAACAGTGTGCATGTCTTCGAAGCTGGTTGCACCCTTGATATGTAGCAATAGGAGGCGGAGGTAATAGCGATCACCGTCCTTAGGGCTCACGTTGTACATCTGTGTGATGAGCTTGAACTTCCCCTTTCTCTTTTTCTAGGATGTCTGGCGCGTGAATGTATAGTGCTGGGGGATTTCTGGATAAGTGTATTCACGTGCAGCTGGGTCGTCCTTGTTGAGTTCAAACCATGCAGTCAGCATTGTTTGCTTTTGCATCTGCCGCTCGATGGCTTATCTTTCGTGGCCTTCCTGATAATAGACAGCTTGGTTGTTTGGTAGGTGAACAGGTGGCCCGTGGTAATCGCGGTGGGAGTTGCCATGCATCTTGAACTGGGTGATAGCCTCCACATTGCTTCAACCCGCGCAGACGATCTCGTCTCAAGGTATTGCTCCACCTCGTCCCAATTGAATGTGGACGTGGATTCCCCTGTCGGTTCTTCCGTGATTTTGATGGATGCCCGATCGTGCCCTTTGTGGATGTACTTATAGATATATTTCACACTACCGACGCTGAAACACTGCTCAACATTGATATGTGCTTCGTACTTTTCAGGTAGCCATTGATTGTGGGGAACTATCCATCTATTGTCAATAGGCGTGTTGCCCCTCATGAAGTGGCCTGTGTCCCGTCTTCTATACTCTGGATAGCCATTTGCGTTGACTTTGGTATTGTCAATAAATGGCTTTGGAAATCCTTTTGTGCATTCCTTCATTGGGCTGCCTTAACCACTACAAAACCACTATGATAGTAGTTTTCCATGCAAAAATAATTTTCCTTAATAAAATCCACCTATTATAGTGGTTTTTAGAATGGAACTATGGTTTTGCATGCTAGTTTATACTCTTATGTGGTTAATTGACACTGATGAAGGTTTTTATCCAGGTCTTTGCTACGAGTTTGGCATGTCATAGTGGTTAATTATGCAATTTGCAACATTGAGAGTAAGAAAGTAATGCTTAATAGTTTTTTTTATACATGTAGATGGTTTTGGGAGTGGTTTTAACTGGCAATACTTCAATGTTCATATATATGGTTTAACAAAGTCCTTTTATTTGTGATTTTTCATTTGGATTCTTTAAGCAAGCACGGATTGCCAAAATGTTAGTGGTTTTTTACTGGAAATACTATAATGTTTCTAGACATAGTTTAACAATGTCTTTTTATTTGAGGTTTTTCATCGTAATTTTTTAGGCTAACATGAGTTGCCAAATTGTTAGTGGCTTTTAACATGGTTTGGTGGTTGACTTTTTCACTTTCCTGTTGAGAAAGAATGCTAGTGGTTTTTTGTTAAGGAAGACATGTTTAGTACATGGTTTTACACCTAATTTCCTAGGGTAATATGATTCTAAACTTCTTAATGGTTTTTTACATGGTTTTGTTGGTCGATCTTTGTAATGTAGTAGCTAACATAGTCTATGGTCGAGTTTTTTAAGAAATTGATGTGGAGGACTGAGTGCTAATTACCTTAACATTTAGCTATTTTCCCATTGAGTGTGGTGTTAGATTGATTTATTTTACCCTGCAACATATGTACGCTGAGGGGCAAAAATTAAGTCTCAAAACTACATAGTCAGTGTGAAGACATCAAACTGATTTTGTAGTTGTGGATTTGCATTCATTATCTTTGGGTATTATTATTTTAAATGTTAAAGTTTGTTTCTTCTAGATCATAGCATTCCATTCCACGCTTTCACAACTTCTCAGAGCACCATCTGTGCATGACTTGGCATTATACATACTTGAGGTTCTAGATAAACGTCTGCAATTACTGAGCCCTCAATAGTCATTATCTCCGCTTGTCTAGTATCATCATTACTGCAAAGGTTTTTCCCTTGAAAACCTTTTGAGGCAGAGGTTTTTTAATCCTAGTAGTAATGATTGTACTAGCCCATTATATGGGTCCCATGACCTATTGGTCTCTGTGGACGTTAAAAAAACTATTCTATTCTATTCTATTCTTAAAAGCATGTGGTTTATGCACAATCAAAGTTATCTCGATGGCATACAACATGATTGGAAATAGTCTAGACAAACATAGTCCGGATCGGTCCAGTATGTGAAAATAGGCTTAATAGAAAACTCAGTCATGACATGTGAAAATAAAGAATGACCTCGAACGGGCAATTCAAAAACATTCCGCGGCATATGAAAACAAAAGAATAAAAGAGTAACCTAAATTCTCAATCACATTTCTCACCACGCCCCAAGTGTAACAAACCAAAACTTCGACCTCTAAACGTAAACCCTTCAAGAATCTAGCAACACAAAGGATTTACGCTTTGGTGAAACATAGTCATTTTCATGGATAACTTTCGATGCACTATCTTTAAATATGCATGTAGAGCCATGATGACCGGAAAATGGGGTTCGAATCTATCGGCCATCCCAAATGATCCCAAACATAGGTGCTCTTTATATTGCCTCGACGACAAAACACTTGGGTTTTCGACCGGCCTCACATGACGTCCACGATTTGATAAGTTCTCCTGACCGATCTTGGAGTTTTGAACCCGGTCAAAGCGGTCCTTGAACATAGGATTCAACGGTTGGATAGGGAAACCAAGCTACCTGGGCATTAGCATCAAAGACCTCTGGGAGGAGCTAGGAAAGGCTACCTCAGGAACTTTTTGGGGTCCGGCCTCCCCTCTAGTGGCTGGAGGCGGCCGTGCAAGGTTCTACCTTGTTCAACTTGGAAAAGCATGCCATTTACATGGTTGATGTAGGTTGTGGTCGAAAATTGCTTTGTTGGTGCAGAGTGGCTATGCAGAGTGGAATAGTGGCATACAAGGTACATGGCAATGGCACTAGAAATGATGAGGTGTCATCAAAAAGAGCAAACAATTTTTTCTTTTTTTTTGTTTTTGAGAAAGTGACTATATGCAAAAATCAAAAGAGATGGCATGGCATGGGCATGGTGAGGTGGCAAATATGACTGGTGAGGTGGCAAAATATGAAGGGGTGGAAAAATGAAAATGTGCATAGACAACTTGGCAACTTTTTAGGAAGGCATATTTTCGATGGTGACATGGCATTTCTTTGGATGGTGTGCCATGTCACATGATGACTAAGCATTTCATGCACTTTAAATAGAAAATGACTAGACACTATGCCTCAAACATGCCATTAGGCTCTTTCAAATGATTTTTTTTTTAATGAAATACAATTTCGCAACTAAGCATTTTATGCACTTTACATAGGAAATGGCTAGGCTAATTTTTTGGACAAAAGGGTTTTTTTTAAGTGAGATACGTAGGTTGGGTTCAGTGTCCCTAAATTCCCTTGCCAAATCCTTCATGAAACGTTAAAAGTTGTCCAATTTCTTGCAAAATGCTTGGCCATCATGTCCACATCATCCATATCTTGCCATGTCGCCCAAACACGCCACATCACCCCATCAAAAACCAAGGTCGTACTTTATTTTTGGTTGGCCTTGCTTACTTGGCATGACATGTCACCACTTGGAGTGCCACATCATCATATTCTATGTCACCCTTTGCAGATTTTGTTATTTCCTAGGCGTCTCATGGAAATTGCAAAAATAACACTTTCCGAATCATCATGCCACTTCTGCCACATCATCACCACATTTTGCCAGCTCATTGGCACACATCGCATGTTAGAAACAATAAGTTTTGTCACGGGGTCATCAAAATCTACCTTCACATGCCCAAATAGAATTAGTCAACAGATGATTGAAAGACAACATGAATTTCTCGCTAGATCCTATATGTACATGTTAAACTACTAGCAAGCACTAGCATACCATTTGAAGATCATGCCAAGAAGTAAAGCATATGCATTTTGTTAGTAATTAGACTCGCTCCATATATACTTTGTAAAATGAAATTACTAGGTTAAATTTCAAATGATTTTCATTAAGTTTTGGATATCTTAGATTCATCTCCAAAGGAAATTTTGAAGTTTGATGTGAAAGAGTAAAAATTAAACAGGTTTCATACTGAATTCAGAGCAACTAAGACATCCATATATGTATGGTGGCATGCCACCTGCGACCACATTTCATTGTGGACTGGTGGGACCCCTCGGCCGGCGGTAGCGGATCACGGGTCCCGCCCAGAGCCAAAGCCATAGCAAGACAGAAGACCAAGGCTATGGCGCAAGAAGATAGTGCACCATTCTTGACTTTGCACGCTTCTTTTTTCGAAAGTTTTCTTGTTTTGTTGACTTTTTGTTTAGTTCTTCAAAACGCTCAGCGTTCTGTCAGCTTCGAATGAACTTGCTATAGGTAGTTTGGTTTTTATCTTTATTTTCTTGATTCTGGCTAACAATGCTTGTTTTTTGTTAAATGCAAGTGCAAATGGATGTCTTAGGACGCATGCAAGGTATTGTGGCAGTGAGGAATGCTTAATCCAGGTATTTTCCCTTTTTCGAGTTCATTTTTTCTTTATTTAATGTTGTTGGTTTTAAGTTTTTTTGCATACAGGTAATATTGCTCTTGCTACCCTGGTTTGAACTTTGAGTAAGAAGTATAAACAGTGAATGTAAAGTTTGAATGAGTGTTTGAAAACTTTGATCCAAAAATTTTAGTGTTAAATAAGATAACCGGTTGTAGGGTGTGAAATTTGAAGTCCATGAATTGGCTTGCCCTTTTCCATTCTAGAATATAGGGTATGTCACGTGGCATAAGATAAATCACTTTTTTTGTGACACACTTTTTGGTGTTGTATGGGGGCACATTCTGGTGTGGACCGGTGGGGCCCATAACCGGTGGAGCCGAGGCGGGTCATCGGCCCACACCGGAATGTCACGACCAATGAGCATGACCCACCAACATGGAAAGGGGGAGCAAATTTTTTAATAGTTTTTTCTTCTTGGCGGAGGTTTGGCAATGGCGATGGTGTTTGGGTGGTGCACTGCTGACTCGGCGGCTATAGCACCTATTTACATTTCCTCGGGCGCCGAAAAGGCTATGGCACTCGCCCTATTATTCAAGATTTTTGTTTCTTTATAGAGATTTTCTAGTCGAACTGCTATTTCCGCGAAAATAAGTGTCCGTGATCCTCTGTTCTCGAGGAAAAGAAAACAGCCGAATCTTTTGGGTAATCTTTCTTCCTTCCATGCTTTCAAATCTAATTTCTCTTGCATGCGAATGTAATGTTTGCGATTATGGCATTAGTTCGGCTAGGCTTGGCTGTAATGAGAGCTAATAAAAACCCTCTGCCGACCACCCATCTTGGCGGATCTTCTTCATTTCCTTTGTATTCTCTGTACCGAGATGGAACCTGTACCTTCCTTGGTAGTATGCCAATACTTTTGAGATAATATGATCCTTTTAGAAGGACTTGTACTCTGACCAAAAGCCACATAATAGAATAGAATAGAATAGATTTTTTAGCCACAGGAACATAACCTTGCTCTGGTAAGCATGGGTTTGCCAAGAACCGTAAGAGAGGCCCAACAGCTCTTCTTTATTCTGCAACAGAGTAAATGCATGGTCAGATGCCATCGCACCAGCAAAGGTTTTTTTTTTTCAAAGCGATGTTGGATGTTTCTGTGTGAGAAGATGTGATGTTTCTGTTGTAAAAACTTGATTCAACAAAGCTTGTTGAGTAAAACTTCTGCATTTCTAAAAAGTTGGTTTAGAAAGACCTAGTGTAAAACTTGAGTTAGTGATTTGTTCAGTAACCGGGTGTAGGCTTTCAAATTTTAAGTCCACGGAATTGGCCTCCCTGCCTCCGCGGACGATAAAAGAACCTTCCTTCCTTTCCATTTCGGATTGTAGGGATATGTCACGTGTTCAACATAAGATTCACTTTCAGCTAAAAATTGCGACCCCCTTTTCATGTTGTCTTAGGGCATCCCATTAGACATTTTCTTGAAACATGGGAAGCGTTTGGGAATATAAATAATGCATTATTTGGGCGCGTGTGAAATTATACATTAGTCCAAGAGCCAACATCAACGGCCAAGATTGTGATCCTGTTCCTGAGTTTCTATTGGCCTAAAATTGGCGGCCAGGATTTTGTTTCCGCCTTTTCTTTTCACGACGTCTGTTTCTAACTGACTGATCCCGCGCTTCTCTATCTAATAGTGGCATCTCTGCATCTCTATCCGTCTCTTGCATCTCTATGCCTCTTCCATCTCTGCATCAAATCATCCAGTTGCATCAAATCCTCTGGCCGTATCGAATCCGGCTGCATCAAATCGTCAAATGCATTAGGTTAACAGTTTCTATGCATCATGTGGCTTTCATGCCAGTTCTTGTGCCGCTTCTGTGCTTCTTGTGCTTCTTGTGTTGCGGATAAGGAGGTGATGCCCTCTTTCTTTCTATTCACATATTTCTTATCTAGATAGCTTCCTTGTTGTTTCTTAACAGCTTCTAGATCATGCTTTTCCTTCTAAACCTTATTTTCTACTTTCTTTATGGCATTATGTGCGCTTCACCCTTTTGTGTTTTGAATCAAAAGGCTAACTGCCTTCACCTAATTGAACAGGTTATATATTCGGTTTCCACTGTCTGATTCGGTTCAAAAAATGTCCTGTTTTCTCTTGTATGTTTGATAGCTCCGGCAAACAAGTGTGTCTTTTCTGCCAAAGCTCAGGAAACATATTTTACAGAGGAACTAAAAAGGGAAAACAAAAAAAATCTATGCTCACTAAGCAGTAGGCTTGAAAATTTGCTGAAGATTTTATTTTCTAGTTTGCCTTAGTTTTTGAGTTATGCCTTTTGTTTTTGTGAAGGGGAGGAAAGACGGAAATGAACTATGCTGGGCCGCCAGGAGTTTGGCCATGGCCTTGGCAGCACCGCACTCAAGCATCTCTGTTAAAGCTAAAGCTGTATTCTGAAGCTCTGTTTTTTCTTATTTTGCATCCTTGATTTTTGAGTCTGTTTGTGCTTTTTGAAAAGAATAAGAACAAGATATTATGGTATTTCTCCTCTTTAGTGGTTGATAAATAAAATTTATAGCCCAGAAATGATCTTAGACAATGTTCTTTCCCATTCTTTCCCAACTCGTTTATGCTTTTTGAAGGCTGGATGATGCCTTGTGTTTTTGTTTTAGTAAGATTATCAAATGTTCATTAATATTTAAGATTGCTATTTTATGCATGGACTTATCTTATGCTCAAATGGACTATTTGGGTTCAATTCCCAAAATTGGCTTTCTTAAAGCATAAGCAAAGCACAAATAAATCAAGATTAAAAACTCAAAAAGAAATGTTGAGGCCGTGAAAATTTAATACATGTAAAACCAAGAAAATACATTAGAAGAATTTAAAATAAATATATATATGGACATTGTTGAAAAAGCAATACATATTTTCAAATGTTCAATATATTGTTTTTCTTTTAGAGCCATGTAAGAACTTCAGCGAAAAGATCGCCATTCCTAAGAAGCTTAAGACTAGAAATCGTTAGTGGTTTGTCAACCTTACAGGTACACCTTGAGTGAAAAAGATCGCCATGGTTTCTATGCAGTAATTAAAATGCTTTAGACTAGTAACTTCAAATGCTTTAAACTAGATAACATTACTAGTTTATAAATGATAACAATGGGCGTAATGTGTTACAAAACCATGCGCATTTAGGAAAAACACTGTTACATCTAAGTTTGATAAACATAACAGTGCTTAGATAATAACCGATACTAGTTTATAAATGATAACAATAGGCGTAATGGGTTACAAAACCACGGATATTTAGGAAAAAAAGAATTACATCTAAGTTTGATAAACATAACAGTGCTTAAGACAATAACCGAAACACTTTGATCGATTAAATACTGTTGCTTTATTGCATATAACACATTGAAAAACGTGTGCATTTACCATGAAAATTAGCCATGCTACTTTTACCACAATAGCCACCACATTAAAATCACATGAAAAGAGCACTACATTAAACCATGTCGAGAGCCATCACGTTATACAACACTAGTAATGGTACCCAGCGTTGCTGGGCATAAGTTGGAAGTCTGTAAATGTGTTGATTGCAATGAGAAAAGTGTGCCAAGAATATGTTGTAGGATTCATTCGTTCAGGCGTTGACGAAGTATAATTTAACATGCATTCAATTGTGGGAGGGTGATGTCTAGATGTTCATCCAATTTCACATCGAATGATGTCATTGAGCCATGTAAATCATTGATTTATTGCTCCAACTGAGCAATGTGTTAGAGCACATCGCCTGTATAATTTTCTGTAGGTGCCGTAAAACAAAAGCATGATGCTAGTTGATATATATTTTTGGATGCAAAAGCAAATATGTCTTATTCTAGAGTACCTAAGTTCGTATGTCTTCAATACCTAAGTTGTGTTCGTTGTCGTCTTCCATCTTTTTGGCCTAAGACACAGCTTGGCGCTCTCCGAATGCAATGCTTGGTGGTTGTATATATAAAAGTGACAAAAGTAAGGGCTCGAAAGGGCTAAAAAAAATACTGTAGGTGAAAAGGTTAAGAAGGCAATGGCCTTAGAGAGAAAGTTATTTAAAAAAAAGGCCTTTATCCATGTAATTACACCCTCCTTTCATACGATCCTTGTAGTTGTAGTTAGAGGAAAAGGACATGGCATATGTTGAAATCTAGAAGCAACATTTATATGCATATGCTGGAATCTAGAACCAACATTTCTAAAAATTGTTCCGCTTTAGGCTCTTTTTATAATAACCATTATTGACGTTTTGTTAGAACCAACATTTCTATTCTTAAATGTGTGTCTCTTTGAGCTATTTTATAATTCAACTCTAGCAAATTCTATTGCATATTGTTTAATTGAGGAATTTTAGATTACGTTGGGCAATGTTTTTCTTTAGTCCAATGATAAGTATAATCAAATGGGTTATTTACATCAAGAAGCTAAAAAATGTTTTGAAAAGACAGAAGCGAACTTTCCTTATCAGATAATATTTTTTTCAATCTTTATATTATAAAATTATAGTGTATAGGTCGATGGCTACTGCCTCTGGATCGGGAGAGGCTACAACAGTGGCAAGAGGGGCTCAGGATATTATTAAAAAAGGACAAAAAGATGTCGCTGTTGCACTGCCTGACCCGATTGGAAAAGAGAATGGATCGGATTCAGAGAGCTCAGCAAGCTCGGCTGAGACTTGTGGGCTCGATGCAGCTATTCCGGTTGAAATGTTTGCACTTATATCGATTTCAATGTTTGCACCTATATCATTCTTGTTGAATAGATTAATTTAAAGGGTATCATTGTATTGTGTTCATATATATCAACAATTCTGAATTGGGCTTAGATTGCCGGTGATTGAAGTGTGTGTCTCAATTGAGTGCAGATTGGCTAATGCAAAGATTATAATGTTAAATAAATTGTTTCATGGATTTGTCTGTGCATTTATTTTTTGAATTGATTGGTGGAAGGATATACATTTACTGTACATTTTAATTATGAAGCTTCTCTATGTGAACCATTACAAATGATTCGCAACATATAAGCTATAAACTGAACTACTTTTCATTGTAAATAACATGATCTCCTTGATCTTTGCTTAACATGATCTCCTTGATTTTTGCCTGGCTTGTACTACCATCTTTCCAAAGCATTGGGATGCTGTTACGCTACCCACAATGCATGGTGCTTGCTGCCATTAACACATGGCCTTTAAGTGTAATATAAGATCAGAGATATGTGTAAGGGGACACACCTGGCTCCAAGCACAGAAGTGCATGCCTGGCCCTTGCGCTCCTTCTGATCCTACTACCAATTGTTTAATGTATCCTACTACATTATTTCCATCCATATACTGAGTAATATGCCACAGCACCAGCATTCCAGCAAACAAAATTGCAGTGGTATATGGATTCTGAATTCTAGCTCTGATTCAACCTTATCCTTCATAAAGAATGCGCACATACATGATGGTGATACATGGTTCTGCATTCAGCGGTATCCAGCTAGTGCTCTAGCAACATAACTGCCCAATAGCCAGCCATCCCTGCACTATAAAAGCCAAGTATCGATCTGCAGATCTTTTCCAAGCAAACACATTAAAGAACTTATGCATGAATGGCCGCTGAGGGCAATCTAAATTAGCAAAATAATAATGGGTGTTAAGGCAAAATTTCGCTACCAGATTCACAGCTTAGGCTAGTTTGACCAGTTTCTCTATGCCACACTTCCCGTGCCCTTGAGTAGCAGTATATATCAAGATCCAGCAAGCAGAGGAAGAGCTTACTTTCTGTGGTCAGCAATGCTAGTTAACCCATGTATTAACAATTGTAACCTTGCCTTATGGCGCAGCAAAAGAAAATCTTGCACAGCTTCATGTATTTTACATAAGCGGAGCAGGGTTGAATCAGGATAAACATACATATTATTTATCAAAAACAGGATTGAATCAGAATAAAATACTTCCTTATCCAAGATTCTGCAGGATGTCACCTCCTCCTTAGCCAAGAAGGCCAACCTAATCGAGCAACAAAATAGTCATAGACATGAAAGGATGTTGCCAAATGGGATCATATCGGACAATATTTCCTCTAGTACCAATTGTTTAATGTATCCTACTACATTATTTCCATCCATATACTGAAAATATGCCACAGCACCAGCATTCCAGCAAACAAAATTGCAGTGGTATATGGATTCTGAATTCTAGCTCTGATTCAACCTTATCCTTCATAAAGAATGCATTCATTAGTCCGCTTCCATCCTCCATTAGCCTGCTCAGCAAACTGTCTTCCATTAATTTGAGTAACAATGCATTTACTCAAATTACTTCATGCAGCCAAGTTCCAAATTACTTCATGCGGGTGATAGACTGTTCATTCTTTCACAGCTTAGGGTTCTAGAACAAAAAATACAGTCATAAAAGTCTGCATGAAATTTGCTTTTGATCATTTAAGGCTATAGCATGCAACCAATCATTCATGGAGGCGGCCATCCAAAGAATATATAAGGAAAAGCACCTTATGCATAAGGTTCAAGAATTTTTTCACCAGCCCAAGCCCACCGGCTCGGGTTTTTCTCGCAGGATCTTCCTTCCAATGTTCCATTGTAGAATAGAAGAAAGGAAAGAAATTATCGCTCCTCACATCAATATATGTTACCTCTCGCATGCCACATAATTTTAGGAATGAACATATGTGAATAAGTTTGCATATACATATAGATCCCCGAGAATCAAAATAGAAGCAATGTTGTTGGAGCACGTTACTGTTGACAACAAAACAAATAGAACCATGTTTGGCTTGAATAGTTGTTTTGGTAAACCCCCGGCCATAATTCATCTCTTGATAGAATTTGAGATTCGCGACCTTGGCCCTTTACAAAAGAAAGACGCCGCAATCCTTGCCTAGTCGACCCATAATCTTGTATGATTTAGAGCTCCATATAGAAAAAGAGCTAGAAAGAAAATTGAAAAAGTGTTGTTCGAGCTCCATAGCGAGCTCTCAGTTCTTGAAAAAGTCTTAGAAGTCGTTGAAGAAAATGCTCGAAGTGCCATGATTTGGGCTTCCGGCATGTAGAGGCTGAGACTTTTGTGTTAGGATTTTAATTAAAAAAGCACGATGCCTTTCTTGTGATCAATGCCTTCCTTGTAACTTCAACTTCAAGCGGCACATGTAAATTCATGAGTTTAGGCTTCTACTGCGGCTCGCGGTAAATCGTGAACCAAACCAACCAAGGATTCAAAGTTTTTTTTTCCCAATCGGATGTCCCAAACTCGCAAGCTTAACATCCCCTTGACAAAGCGACAAAGTTCAAAAAGAAGATGTATTCCGAATGCATTTCATTTGAAGGCATAACCAAAAGCTCCTGTTGCTTGCCGCCATAGCCAGATCGGGATTTTTTGAAAGCCAAATCTAGCAATAGACTTGTTCTGGTGACTGGTCCCAGCGGAGTCTCTTCATAGCCCTACTTCTTCGAGGCCCTGAATTAATTTGCCCTTGCTGTTCGTTCCACGACCGTCCAACTTTTAAATCAAAGAAATCATGGCCGTCGAAAGTTTTAGGGTTTTATGCACGACATACACTAAAACTTTATAATAAAGGAGGATTAACAAACCGTGCTCTTAAAACATTATATATATACCATACCATTTACCAACATATAATACCACTTTGACAAACACTACATAATAGCCATTTGCAATTACCATGCCATAATACCACTTTAACAAATCCTACAAGTAAACCCAAGTAGTTTAGCCACATATGGTTTTTAATGAATTTAACCCCCAAACACCCATTGGTTTTGTAGAATGGTTTTATAGTCATAACCATAGGAAAAACCATGTAGTGTTTTAATTTTGGGTGCCTTGTGTTCCTTGGCTTGCATGTAAGGAGCGTTTGGGTTGAGGGCCCCACATGGGCCGTGGACCATATGCTTGATGACGATCTCTCGCAGGTTGGGATTTTCCGGGCTCGATACCTCGGCGCTCGTGATGCTGTCAATGGCATCGCTATCTTGGATCTTGTCTTCTTGTTCGAGAATCATGAGGAGGTGGCAATGTGGCAAGCCTCGTTTCTGGAACTCTATCGTATATGTGTGTGCCTTCACCTTGCCTAAGATATCATTTTCAAAGAGGTGGAAGAATGCTTTTGAGCTTTGTGTGAAATATCGCCGATGCGACCAAATCTGGCCTATCATGTGGTTGTTGTCCGGTAGCGAGGTTGTGTCTAATCTCTACCCAATTTGGGTTGGGCGTAAATGTTACAAAGAGGTCGACTTTGCCAAATCTTCGGATCAAGGCCATCGAATCTGGTAGTTACATTTGCATTGCTCTCGGGCTTCCATTGTATGAAGAAGGCGGGATGACCCGCTGCCGGATCTTAAGCCTCTTTGCTATCCCTCGTGATCTATGTAGTCAATGAGACCTTGGTACAACTCTACTACATAACTTCCTTTGATTTTGTTTGATTCGGTTTAGATTGTTTGCTTCCACTCGAGTATCGTCAACAATGAATTGTTGTGTTAACTTGTCACGAAAGGTTCCAAGCTCGCTTCTTATTGCCGTAGATAATTCTAGAATTGAAACATAGTCCGCGTGCTCTGTTTGTTAGAAGGCGTTGATCGATGAAGTTGTTTTACGCTTTCTTGATTCCTATGCTCCAGCCCCGGTCACCAAAGGGAAAGAGAATGGGGTAAACTAAGGGATCAAGATTTGGGTTTGTGATTGAATCTTCTTGAGGCCGCCACCCTTTTTGATGTATCTGAGATGTCCCTATCGAATGGTGGCTCTCCGATGCCCCGCATTGACAAATATTACTTCAACTTCATTTGAGCATCTTTGGATTGTATCTCCTAAGGTCCAGGTTTAGAAACATTGAAGTACATCGATGTCTTTCACGCCTTCACGAACATTGTGCTCGTTCTTCTACCTGGAAGTGCATCATTATGAGAACCCGATGCATAGGGGCGGCGTTATACGTGATTCGGCATCCGATTCTTTGAGTAGGTCACTATCGCAATTTACATTACGAGGATTTTGGGTTCAAGGCATGTGCATAGTCGGCATCTAGAATGTAGAGGCTGGGAGTATGTTGCTTGGGGCTGGGAATTATCGGCATGAGTTGGTCCTACCCTATGGTAGGTTTGTCCTTGGATCTTGAAACAATACGGTTAAAGGTGTCCTTCAAATCAAACGCAAAGGAAGCAAAGGCGAGAGCACTATTATAGGCCCTAATGTGTTGGTGGAAGTTAGTGCTTTTTGGGTGCTGGTGGCTCAATAATCTCTGAATTAGGTGGGGCATTGGTTGTAGAGGTTCCATCGTCCTTGAACGACAATGCACCACAGTGTACGCATTCCCTATTGAATGACCCACTGTGGTGTCGTTCGATTTGTGTGACTTCAAGTGTCCTTGCTACTCTGTACGTAAGTGGACGGGCTCTCCGTTGACGATGATATTGTTCAAGTTCATCAAGTCTCTCTTGATGCTCTTCTTCTGTTTTTGTGGCAACCTGCTGGGCTCTCCATTGGCGTTGATATTGGGTGTTTTCGACTAATCTTTGTCGATGTTGATCTTCTGTTTCTATTGCAGCCTGTTGCAACTTTTTTCTTTTGTAATTCTCTCTTCGTTTCTCCAATCGAACTTCACGTTCATTAGAGGTAATTTGAGATCTCATTTTGTCCCATTAAGGGATGCTTAAAAAGCCACATCAGCTTTTTAAATTGTCCAATAAGAGAAGAGCTCCAATGTATTTTATTCCAGTATTATGTGGCAGCAGTAATTAATGCAGTTCTAACTAACTTTTGCAGTGTCATTTTTCTACTATAACTTTTGATCAAAAACTCCGATTCGAACACTATTTATGGCAATGGATTCGTCTCCTCAAGATCTTTCTAATGACAACCCATTGTTATATCTTTTGGGATGTAAATATATAAGAAAAGAGCAAAAAACCATATTTTTTAGGGTTAACACATATGGCTTGTATTGAAATCATAACCATATATCACTTGAAAGATCTTTTCATTCTGCATCTATTGCAACAAACGCCGCAGCATTTTCATGAGTAGATCAAAAGTTATAGGGAAAAAATGACAGCAATGAAGTTGTTAATGCTGCATTAATTGCAGTTTGATGTAGAGTACTCATTCTATTGGAGGATTCTTATGGGGACAAAAGGAGATCTCAAATTACCTCTAATGTCTGTCTTTGTCTCTTGATGCGGCTTCTTCACAGACTCTCTCTTCTAGCAAGCCTTCTCTCTCGTTCTTCTGTCATTGCATATCACGTGTCCAAAGGATGTTAGTTGTGTGGGTCATTACTCCTCCATGAATTTTTTTAAAACCTAGGTAAAGGGTAAAAGGTAAAAGGTATAGTGTTTTTTTGAAGTTTAAAAAAGGGTGATAGGCGTTGCAAAAAAGTAAAAGGTATAGTCCTTTTTTTAAGTTTAAAAAAGGTGGTGAGCATTTTACGTTGGGTAAAAAGGTCAAAAGGCAAATTAGGTATATTAACCATCATCCAATTAAATTGGGATTATGTCAACTCCAAAATCACGCCAACCTGCTGTTGTCTTCTAGGGGGTTTTTGTTTTTTTTAATCCTTTTTTTTGGACTTCAAAAATAACATAAGGTTGCGATTCACGTGTGACGTTTCATATGCGAATTGAAATATGCAAAAATGAAGAGCAAGTTGCTAACATAGATGAGACCAAAATTGAAGAGCATTTAGATGATAATATTAGGTTTGATAATAACACATTGCATTATTTGCGAGGCAATTCCAGACTCGAAATTATCGATACATGGCACAAATATCATATAAAAATATCATATATTCCAATAAAACATTAAGGGATCAATCCATGTTTTTCCACGTATTTAACAAGGTGTGGTTCCATGTCGGTAGTTCTATCCAGTTAAGGTATGAATCTAACACTTCACCCAATCGCCATCCCCATAGCCAAATTATGCATAATAGACACAAACTTCACCCGAAAAAATCATCTGTCGCAAAGTTTTTTGGATCGTAAGATGGTGGATTCGAGGCTAGCGTTTGATTGTAGAAGCATTTGGAGAGCATCATCATCCACTATGATTATATCATCCTTATTCTCGATACCAAGTTAAGTCCATCATGTTACTCAAGTGTTTGATGAAGATAGGTTTGCCTATTGGTTCCTTGGGATTAGTGAACTTCACACATTTGTTCTGATCCCAAAAGGTCAACCAATGTCTACGCATTTCCCTCAGTGCCTCCAAAGTATCCTTGATATTCCTTAGTTCCATGGATGACCAAATACCAACTTCGAAATAACCCAATGCCTCATCTAGCATCTCCTTCAAGTGCTTTAGCGGATAGATCCACTTGGTGTTTGATTCTACTGGTGTCTGATGAAACTGATCTCTAGCGACTTTATTTTTTGGAAAAGTCTTGCAAAGGACTCCGTTTAGGTCGAACACCACAACCTTCTTAGAAACGCAATGCAAGCTGAAACTTCAAACATGTATCCGGTCGACCAAGATACGATAACACAAACAATACAAACGGCATGGCGTGATTGAGATAGTCTTAATCAAATCGCGCTCGGCGTGATTTAGTTTGACAACGAAAAATAATCAAAGCACGCTTGGCGCAATTTAATTCAAAGGTAATACAAATTAAATCACGCGTGGCGTTTTTGTGGGCAAACCATACCTATCATCTTCGGGTTTATTTGCGCCGTAAATCATTCTCCCCATTCACACCCTTAGTCTTGGCGGCTCTTCCCATTTGTTAGAATTGTTATTTTCAATTAGTTCCACTTCGTCCTTCACAACCTATTATTTTACTATTGATTTGGCAAACCCAGAATCACTAGAGTCGCCTTGGTGGCCTTCATTTTTCAGTTCTTGTTAACCTGTGAATCTACTCTATTGTTGCTTGCATCACCACCACGAAGGGAGGCAAGGATATTCCCTATGTTACGCCTTCATCACATTACTTTGAGCGGCCCGGTTTAGCGACTATTTGTTCATTGCTTTCCTTGTCGGGCTGCGGATTACTAGTTCCCTCACCGAACCATCGTCCACTTTTTGAATTGGACAAGTCTACGAGACTTTTGATTGCTGAAGATTTCAGGTTGCCATAAGGGCCTTTAGGAGATTTGGCAAGCACATGCATGAGGAATGGTTCAAGAAAGTCTTTGGCACCTTATCACTCACAAAAGCAAGTGACATCTTCTTGCACCCATAAGAGCCTCTCGGGCAATATAACCTCCAACAACATGAAGCTCCAAGCAGGTTGTATCAATTGGAGCAAATGCCTCGGCGAGGTAAGCGACCATAGGCGGGAAATCCATTTTTATTTAAGGGGCCCTTCTCCTTAGTTTGTAGCTTCGTGCCAGATTTCCCCACTTAGGAGGGGGTCCCGATCCTCATCCTCTTCGACTCATCCTGTTCTGGACCGATCCTCGATCCATATGAAAGAATATAGTTCTTAAGTCCGGATCATCCGTAAGAAAAACATTCCCATGCCTTTGCTATTGTCACCCTTGGCCTTAGCAATATCATATTCCTCGTCCGACAAAGCATGGATATCATAATAAAGATCACATGTGCCATCTTAGTTACGTTCGCGGCTCATTATCCTTAACATCATATATTAGGCATCCCTCCCTAATAACTTTGAGGCACTCGGATCATGAGCGTGGATGAGTGCATTTAGATGTGACTCACGAAAGGACAAACGATGACAATAGTGAAGGACCTCTCGGTTGTCAATCCTATCTGTTGTGGTAAAGAAGGCTGTTTGTAGTCCTTCTCGTTCATGCCCATATCTCCTCTCCCCACCCCTACTTGTCCAACACAAAGAGTGATATATTTTTTAAGGCGAGAAGTTGATTACGGCAAGAGACCTTTGTACCCAATGGAGAGAATCTTTGGGCGATGTAATCTTCTCTCGAGTAATCTTCTTCACAAGGGCCACTTTTCTTCTCAACTTTCGGCCCAGCATTGCCTTAGGGGGTAGAGTCTCCTTATGTTTTGTATTTTTAGCCTTCCAATTCTTTAGGGAAGTCCTTTGACCCGAATACAAACTTCTTGATGTCATCATTCTTGACCTTGTATTTGTCCGACAATCCAATTTCAGATAATGCCACATCCCCGATAGCCTTTGTAACTCAGCTTCGACTCAATTTGACTTCATTGTCGCGCGACATCCTTCACATGGGCAAAGACTTAACGAAGGACATCCTATCCTTGGTGAAAGCACTCTTCTTGTATAAGACTTCCTTCTTTAGGCATCGCTCTAAAACCCAAATGGTCTCACGGATAGTCTAGCCCCCGAAGTCTTTCTCATCTCACACATTCAAGTCAAAGATGCTTATATCAGCGGGGGCACCCTACCCATAGTATCGGGCGGCTTCCCTTGTGCATAAGCGTCCTGAATTCATTCCACTTTTGCCATAATTTGCCTCCTTACAAAACACAATCTTATCACGAAGTGCATTTGGGCTTTGACACGCTAGATGAGCTTCGGAAAAAGGATCTGCAATGTCATCACCACCTTTTTCTTTGATTTTCTTGCGGTTCTCTTCTTCTCACTGTATAATTTTCATGGCGAGTCCATCCGGCTCCACAGCCTTTGAAAGCCTCGGACTTTGACCATACATGCGGTGGGTAATGGGCAGCCATATTCCACCCATGTTGGCCGGGCGTAAAGCGCTGATTTGCTCCATTATGGACTGCCAAAAGTACAGGCATTGAATCGATTATCGAGACAAAAAACACGCCGGGCGTGATTTCAATAGAAAGATCAACACGAAAGCACCGGCATGAAATGAATTAAATACCAATGCAATTCCGCGCCCGAGGGTGCTTTGAATCGGTTAATTCATGCCGGCGTGCTTTTCGTCGGTTGAATTCCACGCCGGGCATGATTTCAAATGAAACCAAATCGCGCCCGGTGTTTTCAAAATCAAATCAATTCACGTCCAGCGTGCTTTAACATTTCACCTGGCGTGAATTGGTTTGATTTGAAAGCACGCCCGGCGTGATTTGGTTTCATTTTAAATCACGCTGGCGTGAATTGGTTTCATTTGAATGAGCGCGGCATGAATATTAAAGTGCTAACATCCTAATGCATCAATTACCTTTTGTATAGAAATGTCTTCCCCATTTCATTCAAAGTTGCACTAATCTCACCAAATCTGCAGTGAAGTATTGGCATCCAAGAGCGACACCTCCTATACGCCATAGTGATTGTAGAACACTTTTTGGCCTGTTTGTTCTCGGCCTTTGCTGATGAGGGCCTTTTATTGCCTCAATGGAATGCTTTGCCTCGGTCGATGATGACATATTTAATATCATCATTTAATAATAGCTCGTCGACGTTAGTCCCACCACAGCCAGAAGCTTGTTCGAGATCATATCCCAAGGTAGCACATCCACCGCATAGGCATTTGACCTGGATTACTAATCATGCTCACGAACAATCTCCATGGCATGTCTTTGGATCATATCTTCTGCTAACATGAATGGAGCTTGGTGAACGGATGAGGGACTTCACATGGATCACAAAGTTTCCTTAAGACCCAATGGATGATGGTCGTGCCATACTTATTCGGCTTGTTCATGGCCTCTAGTGCGCCACCACATCTGTTCATTCTCAAAAAGCGAAGCCTCCATGCCTTCCGACAAGCTGCGGGTTGAACATCCTTCCCTAGATCTAGGACCCTCTTAGAAGCTTTCAAAGTCGACTAATTCCCTAACTTGGCGCAAATAGTGACTTGGTGTCGGTTTAGTGAACATGCCTCTACGCCCATTTGTAACCCTTGGCAAATAGATATTGGCGTAATCGCTACATTGGTTGGCCAACCATACTTAAAACATGTCTCACCGTTCACATCGTCTTCATGAGCGTATCCTTGTATCATTAGCTCTCGGTGAGTAAGTTTGAGCAGCGGATCTTTCTTACGCTACGTGTAATCTCAAAGAGCAATTTGCGGTTGGTGTCATCCTCTTCCTCACAAGAGATTAGGATCCTTGTTTGGTCATCTTGTTCCTGCTTCCTTTTTCCTCGAAGAGTTAAGTCGAGCTTGCCATTTGTCTTGGCAAGGTCAACGTACCACTCGGCACCCTCGTCCATTTCCTCTTCGCCCAGGGCGAGTCGGTCGGGTTTGCGATAAGAATGGGCCCTTCATCATCTAAGGTGAGATCATATGAATGCTTTGCATCATCGGGTCGTCTACCCTTGCTTTCTTGGCGTGAGCGAACTTTCTTCCTCTTGACGCGCAAAAGAAGATGAACATTTTTAGAGTACTTTTCAGAATAAGAGATCACGCTTGGCATGCATTTAAACCTAAATTAGTACAATTCACGCTTAGCGTGTTGGTAGCTCCTACTATTGACCATGCTAAAGCGTGAATTTGAAACTAAATTAGTTTGCATCCACATTTTAAACTACATACCCTTTATGAATCCATATTTCACACTATTTAACCTCATTGAACATTTACTATCTCCAAAACATCTAACTGCTATATATTCTATAAGCAGAGCAAAATTATGTTCTACAAAATGGACAATCGAGCATTAGCGATGGTAATACTTAAAATTCATGCAAAACATAATAACTCAAACTCATGCAAAGCATATTAACTGAAGGCAAGGAAATAACTCAAATTCATGCAAGCGTAATACTCTCCACCGCGTGTGATACGTAACCAAATTAAATACCTTTGAGCAGGGGTCACATCAGCCCCTCTACGAGACTTGAGAAGAGCGGGTTTGAGATTCCTCTTCCACCGCTTCCTTTGCCCCTCGCCTCCGACCTCGATTCGTTTTTAGAAGACATCTCCAGTGTCGCCTAGTAGCAATTGGGAAGTCCGGATTCGGATCACCCTGGGCCGTTCGAAGAAATAGCTTTTTCTGTCACGAAATAGCGTTTTCTACAAAGCCCGAAATTTGAATTTCAAGAAAACACAAAATGCAGTTTCGAAATATTCTATTTTATGCTTTATTATACCAAAAGATTATAAGATATACACAAATATTTTTAGAATGTCATCTTGCTATTCAAATCAATAAACTTATTAAGGCATAGCTTGAGAAAACAATATTTATCAAGATAAAATAGAAAGAATCCTACAGGAACCTCTTAAAACCAAATATTGATTCATTTATGTCACAAAATAAACAAAATTAGTTGAATTGACAACTCAAAACAAATAAGTTAGAATCGCGACAATTGAAAAGATACCAACCGGTAACCAACCCAAGAGATGTATTCAAAATCCATTCTCTTGTGTTTGATATGTGTTAGACGCGAGACTTTGCATGCCCACAAAGTGATGTCCCCGATTCCGAAACCCTGAACACAAAAAGAAAAAGGAATGATGATAGATAAAGGACACGGGAAAACCTGTAATAGAATGAAACGCATCTACCTAACTTTGCTTCCTTCCTTGCATGGATCTGGGATATGCAGAAGCTCAAACCGAGCTCTATTTATTCAGCCACCAGGGCAGTTTTTTAAGGCTCCTAGCGCTGCCGCAAGGAAGGAAAACCTAAGAGACAAAATAATAAAGGAGCTCAGAGGCCTATGCTGGGATGCAGACTGTTGTTTTAACAAAACTTTTTTACTGTATGCAGGTTTGTTGGTTTCTGCTTATCAACCAGTTCATGGAAACACAAATGGATTAATAAATAAGGTGCAATAAGCTGGAACATCACTCATGCAAGTGTTCTTGCTGCTGCTGTACATGGATTCAATGCATTTCATTCTTTCTTTGTGATTGCATATATGATGCATTCGCTTTAAGTTATCATATCATTTGAGTTTTCATGTTCTAGGAGAATTTCTAGAGCGTGCCCATTGAAGTAAGGAGCATGGCATCACATTGGTTGTTCTGCTGTCACCAACAGCCATCTATAATAACTTCTTTTTTTTGTGATTGCATATTTGATGCATTCGCTTTGTCATATCATTTGATTACTATATTCTACGAGAACCTTTAGAGCATGTCCATGGTAGTAAGGAGCAAAGATTTTATCAATGAATCCACTATACTGGCTGCAATGTTGTCACCAACAGCCATCTACGTTAAGAGTTTAATATTCTTGCCTTCTTTTCAATGCAGTTGCAGCTTAGGTGAGTCTATCATCCATTCTTTTATTTTGACTTAGATTAAAAGCTGGGCCGAGGTGATGGCGGATTCACAAGGCTTAACAGATCTTTCTCCCAACTAAATCTCTACCACGAGCAGTGCACACGAGGTAAGCAGCTTCTCCATCTTTGGTAGAATACGTTATAGACTGAGATAATTTGTTGATTTGCCACTTCTCCCTCTGAAGCTGTCCTATAGATAGAGATCCTCATTGTATGAGATGTTTACGTTCAAGGTCATGATATAAGGACTGTATGCAGTTGCTTGGGTTAATCGTTTGGTCTGCATTTATGTTTTGCATGCAAATAGTTGGCATCTTTAGGAGGTATCAAGATCACGGGTTTATTTTAGGGTTGTTTACTTTTGAATAAAAAGTATATCGGTGGAAGAATTTACAAAAAGAGTTGATGGGCCGCCCGGCGTGCTCATACATCGTTGGTTCTTTTCACGGTAGAAACCAGATGTTAGTCACATTGCCTCGAAGGTACGGGACTATTCATCCTCTGACCGGACCAGGTCAAGGCCAAGGATCCTGTCCGAGCCGCGGTCGGTCATCAAAGGCTTCGGCGAAGACCAAGTTCCATCATCAAAGACCCGCGCGGCGTCAAAAAGGCGGCTTCGGACAAGTGGCGAACCCACGCGTCGGCGTCGGCGTGATTCGAGGCTTTTCAAGGCGCCGCCCGACATTCACAAATCAAGGCCTCCTTCCGAGAGTAAACACGAAATGGGTCAGTGTCTATATTGGGCCAAAGGCCATTGTACTATATATATGTAGAGCTAGCACATGAGTTTTTAGATGAGTTTTGGTCTTGTCTCGCCGGATTTTCTCGGTTGCGAGAGCTCATGTATCATCATCATTGATATCAAGGAAGCTTATCATTGTTGTCTCATTGTTCTTTTGTTTTCTTTTTCCCTTTTCCTTTGTTTTCTTGCAAATCCCGTGACATAGTCCCGGATTCTCTGTTAGATCGGGGTCCTCCGCAGGGCTGTCTTAAGGGAGTTCGAACCAGACCCCAAACAGCATTAAGCTGCGAGTTGCGATTGATTTTCTTTCTTACGTAAGCCGTATGCGCGCGAAACTTCCGCCCGGAAGAACTTCTTTCCCCGGGCGGCGTCTGCGCTTGAAGTGCCATCATCCCGAGTTGTTACGGCATGTATGGATACTGCTTGACATTGAGGGAGGCCACATTCGGTCTAGGACTCCGGTCGGCGCCACCCACCCTCGTGTCTTGTCGTCCCGGTTCCCGCCTCAAAGCGTGCAAACATTGCTCCACGGCCTCGGTCACCTCATCACTATCGGGGGAGCCCTGTCGGGGCTCAACCTTCTCAACCTTACTTTCCTACCCCGAACATGCCTACCATCCATCATTCCCTGCGGCCCATACACCTCTTACCTTCACAACCATCATCTCCTCAGGGTGGACAAGGATATCCACATGTCTCTTTTGCTCCTCCCAAGGGAATTTCCCTTCCCTACATTTCCCACCTTCTTCCTGTTTACAACCTTCACCCGACCTCAAAACCAATGATCAAGCACCTCAAGTACCTCCCTCCCTCACCCCCCTTATCCTTCGGGGTCTTTCGAGGGCACCATGCCACCTCCACTCCACCTCAATATAATCCCTATACCCATTCCTGTCCAACTAAGCACTTTCACCTCTACCTTTCAGGACCCTTAAGCTGACTTATCCAACCTTTGGCAACCACGAAAGGCAAACCATTAGAACAAAGTGCTCCGGCCCACATGGAAGAATTTGAGGCTCTGGCTGTCCTAAATGGTCATGCACAACCTCAACTGAAATTCCATATCTTTTCCACCACCTTTGCGTGGCTCTCTCATCAATGGCTTATGTCCAACAAAAGCCACTGGAAACAAAGATTGGTGAAAATGGCTGCTTTTCTTTCTCACTATGGAACCACCGGATGATGATCAACTTCATCTCAAAGCAACTCAATGACCTTCAACAAGAGCCCACGGTCAGTCCGCGAGGATTTTGCGGATCGACTTCACATCACGCTTTCGGCAAACTCAAAATTACCCGACCGCGAGCGGATCTTGATGCGGTTTCTTCAGGACTTCCTCCGACTATCCAACTCATGACTGAATACCCTCGCCCGAGACTTTGGAAGCGATATCGACCTTGTCAATCCCTTTCGATCAATGTTTCCTCGGTGGCGTGGCTCTTGAGGGAGCTCCCTTTCATCCCACCGGTCATGGTTCCACAGGGCTGGTACATCCAACCTCAATCGCCAATCCGCGTGATCGGATCACAGTGCCATATACGCAAACATCAAAGGCCACTTGGCAAATGAGTGCAACTCCACCAATGGCCCGCCTCATTGTAAAGATGCAACATGTGCAATCATGCCCGCGGAAGAGTGCACTGCGCACTCATCCTACACCTTTCCGCAACAAGCTGGTTTATCAAAGTGCAAACAACACCTCGGCAACAATCCCAATATCCCGGCGCAGCCACTACAGGCTCAACCCAATCAACTCTATCGGCTAGGGAGCAACAGCGGGGACCCAACACCGCCCCCCTTTTGATCCTTCAAAAGCTTCGGTGTTATCCTTTGTCACGAATGGGGTCATACCACCGCGGCATGTCCTCAACTTCCACAAGTTCAGGTCGCGGCTTCACGGCACCAATCCGGACCACCTCGGTCCGCCTCCACGGCTTACCAACTTTGGATTGCCAATGGCAAACAAGGCCAGCGTCCGTTCTTGAAGCCACCTCGCGTGCCTCGGCAATCACGCTATCAACCAGCTCCTGCGCAATCAACCTCGGATGGATCAGCAAGCACGCGGAAGAAATTTTTCAGGCTCTTAATCCTCGGTAGTCAAATTGGGTTGGTTTGGTTTCATGCCGGACCAGGGCGTCCGTCCCTTAACCATTATTCCTCATGGCGCATAACCTGCCTTTCGCGGTTGACCACGATTCCCTCATGAAGAGGACAAAAGGTTCACTTTGCGACTTGGAAAAACTCATACCTCATGTCGTACTAAAATGCGCCAAAGCATTACGAACCTCATGCAAAGGCTGGCGAAGGCGCCGCGTTGGCTAATGTTCATGCCACCACCAGAGCTCGGCCAAAGACAAGATGCACCTTCCACATCTCAACCTCCCGCTCTCCGGACATATCCGAATATTCTTTGCGAGTTGACTTACTCAAAAAGTTGTTGCTTCATTACCACACACTCCGGCCGAGTGGATCCGGCGGTCCTTTTTTTCTCATGTACATACGGAACTCCAAGAGGAGAAGTGGCAAAAAATCAAATTCCCTTAAGTTTGGCAACAATTTTGAAACTATGTCACGCTCTCAAAGGCAGTTACCACTCCGGCCGTTTTGGTTGGGGCTGTTTATACCTCTACACCCCGGTCCATGCCACGGTGGGAAATCAACAAGTCAATCATGTTCAAATTGGCGGAGGTAGCTGTCAATCTCATCACCGGATAATCTCCTCCAAACAAATGGGCATCAAACAACTCTATGGCGGCCCCATATGACATCAAATTGGCTAATGGCCATATCCACGAGACCTCAAGGCGTCACACCTCTTCTTCACATCAACATTGATGATCTCAGATTCCCTTAGAATTTGGTGTTTGGAAGGCTGGAGAAGATCACGGTGATTATATGAAATGTTGGTTGGCAGACCTTTTCTCGCAGAGCCAAGAGTATCTATTATTGGGCTATGGATCGGTTAGTCATCACCGATGGTCACCTCAATGCCACTATGGACTTGGAAGCAGTAAGATCATTTGATTAGACAATCTGAACCCTCTCCCTCGAACCCATTACGAGGGCGCTTGAGAATATCTATCAAGTTCGAGCTCCACCCACCCAAGTTTGCCTCTGTCATCCTACCAGAATATCTTGATCCTTGGGGAGAAATGACTCTTGATCCGGGACCAGGTGGCGGCCTTGCTTGACCCCTACGGCTCCTTTGCAATCGCATCAACGTGTTGATCACTTTTCAGATGCGAACATCCTCCCTGATCCTGTTGATGTACCACTTGTCATGAAGCAACCTCTGGCGGATGAAAATCAGCAACCTCTCTTTTCACCCGCATACGACCACTCATCTGTCATGCTTCAACCTCCCCGCTCATATTGTACAAGACGGAAGTTATCCCACATATCCGGACTCCCCAGTTGAGGGACAGGGCGTGGGCAACAATCAGCCCCGGCCCCGCATTCTTTGCCAATCTTCCCGACACCCTATAAGTAGCAGGGCCGTCACGCTCTTCAAAAGTTCAAACACATTTTAAGCACTCTGAGACCTTGGGGATCAACAAAACCTGGGAACTCACCATTCCTACCAAATCCGATGCACGCCCCAGGTGTAACAGCGGCGATACGGCTCAACCCCCAATTACGTGATGGCGTCAAAGGCCGAGAAATTGACAAACTCACTAACTGCGGGTTTGATCTATGAGGCCAAACATTACGAATGGGTGAGCCCATTGTCATTGCAATCAAACACAATAGAAAGATCCCGTGTTTCGTGGACTACCGGAAACTAAATTGAGCCACAGGCGTGATCATTTTCCACTTCCTTCCACTGACCGAAGTTGGAAGAGGTTGGACATGAGATGTACTCCTTCATGGATTGCTTTTCCGCTATAATCAGATCTCAATCAAAAATCGATCAACTCAGAGACTACTTTCACCACAGGTAAAGAGTGCTTTTGCCTACAATGTGGTTCCTTTTTGGATTATCAAACTCTCCATCAACATTTCCAGCGCATAATGCTCCCCGTTTTCATGATTTTATGAAGGAAAATCCCTTCTTGCAAATTTTTCAAGATGACTTCTCTCTTTCTGGTTCCATGGTGACCATTTGGATAAATTGGAACTTCGTCTTTCAAAAATGTGATGAGTCCTAAGCGTTAGTCTCAATCCAGAAATGCACCTTTACCGTCACCCGTGTTGTTAGACACGTTGTCGACAAAGCCGTTATCACCACACGATCCCCGCCAAAATGGGTTGTGTGCTCAAGGCTCGAGCACCGACCAATATCAAGGAGACACGCTCTTTTCCTAGGTAAAGGTAAATTATTACTCCACCTTCATTCACGGACTTTGCGGCCAAATGCAGTCCCATTCATAAACTCACGGTGATGAATCCACACGGGCTTACTTATTTCCCCGGTGATCTTTGAAGCTTTGCGCGTTTATTTTACCCCTGCGGATATGCGGCGGTTCTCAATCTGGCGAGAAACGCCTTCTTTCGGGACAAGCCCAGGTTTGATTTTACCGTCCAAGCTTCCGATATCTTTTAAGCCGGATCAAATTCTTTGTTGACCACCAAAGCACTTTTATTTGATCAATAAATCCATCGGTAGCATTGCTCGTTGGGTCATACCAAATTTGCAGATATGTTCCAAAGGGCAAATCTCATGTTGTCCCGGATTATCTTTCACGCATCCGCGAGATGATCCTCCTTAGGTTTAATTTTACGTCAACTCTTTCTGGTCACGACAACGCCACTATCTTTTTAGGCGTCCGGATCAAATTTCTTTGTTGACCACCAGCACTCCTTTATTTGATCCAACCGTCCGTACGGACGCGTGTCGTTGGGTTCCTCCTTAAAGAGTTGCACCTTTGAAATTGTTCACCGCGGTGACACCCACGACGCGCCGAATCCCTTCTTACCCGGGGTTATTTTGGCCCATCTTCAAAGGCGCTCCGCCCGCCCCGCGCGATGGCGATGCACCGGTGGTAGGAAGGTACGACGTGGCGGCTCTTCCCTTGGCCGATTATGCGCCGCTCCACTCAACAAATGGGGATGGATTTTGTGGGATTATTAATCCGCTGTAGCCCACCAGGATGCCGCTATGACTCACGCTACCAAATGGCGGAAGCTTGCGCGCGGAGACAACCACCGCGTAAGCACAAACCCAAGGTCGCTCATCAACAAATCATCACGGCTTTTTTGCCCCCACCTGAAATGGGTCGCTGATATAGAGGTGTCCATTTTATCAATCATACCATAAAGGGTAATTTGATTACTCCACGGTCCATCATCACACAAGAGCACCCCTTACTATCCTCAAGGGAACGGTTTGCATTTGAAAGCCACCAAAAAAACTCGTCACAATTCTCTAAAATTTGTGACGCTTCTCAGACTATTTGGGTAAAACAAGCTTCCCTGGTTCTTTGGGCTTACAATACTTGTTTCAAAATAGCTACTGGTCACCTCCTTTCAAATTGGTTTATGGTCAAGAAGCTCTCATGCCTTTTAGATACATTCTTCCAACTTCCTCGTTTTCAACCTGCTCTGTTCCCCATCCTTTCCTCACGCACTCAAAAGAAAGGGTTATCAATTGGAGCAGTTGGATGAACTTAGGGCGTGATGCTTACATTCGTGTTCTTCATGGACAAATTTGAAAAAATTTTACATGACAAACGTGATTAGACAAAACCTTGAAGAAGGCGATTTAGTTCCTTTCTTTTATGATTCCTGGTGCAAAAATTTCAGGGCAAGTTAAGTTTCGATGGCTTGGCCTTATCCGTGTTCAGTGGTGCAGCCAGCATTTTCAAGATGCTGGGTAGATGGAACTCCATTACCTACATGAATTAATGGCTTCCTTCTCAGGTATTCCTTGTAGAGAGGCAATCATCCACGAATCTTTATTTCCGGACCACAGACACATGAGATAGTGACTAAAGCGACATATTTATATTATATAGGTGAAATTTTTACAAAATGGTGAGCCATCTATTTCCGCTATAGGCCTGTTTACATAGACTCGAGCCCTACTCTACTAAGTTCTAGAAGAAAAACCTCTCGGGTTGGGAAGGGTAATCACCTTGAGATGTGGTGATTGTTCAGAATTTGCCGTAGTGCAGAATCACCACCACAAGAGAGTGAGTTTGGTCGATCACCCATCCATTACCTTTTAAGGTTTACACAAATTTGTGTCGGGAAGAAAAATGACACAAATTAATTCAATTTCGCCGTAACGTGTCAATATGGTTGTGTCAATAGGAATGTCAAGTGTTTGTGTTGTGATATATTTGTATCAAATTCTTGGTGCTTTTTTAAATCGCCTTTTACCCATGACGATTAAGTGCGTATGTTTGTGAAAGATTGTGGCATATTTAAAGTCTAATTTAGAAACGAGATTATGTCTAAAGTATACCATCAAGTAAGGTTCTAAGTTTTGACTCAATTTTGTTATGCATTCATGCTACATTTTGTAATAGCTTTGTCACTTTTTTTATAAAATATTTGTGTCATTTTATAGTGTCAAACATATTGACAATTTCACATCAATTCTCCTATTTTCTATTGTGAGGACTTTACATCTAAGGACAGCATCAAAACAATTGTCAATATAGTGACATCGTGAAGTAGAAATACATAGATGTCTTGTGTGAGGCTACATTGACACAAAAATGCTACCTAGTATGAAGAAAACAACTTTGCAAATGGATATTTTGGTATTCTCTTAGTGGCATGAGTTTTAACATAAATAACATTAAAAGTATTACATAATATTATATCCAAATATTTATGTATGTATATGCATGTAGCTAATGAGCGTATGCATGTAGCTATTTATGTATGCATATGGTGACATCTTATATATTCATGAAATTGCAAGAAAAAGCAATTTAGAGTAAACTTTTATAAAATATTCAACATTTGTCATAAAGGATTGAATTGGTCTTCGATATCATGCTCGATGTCATCTAACTCATCATCTGCCAGAATTCCCTAGAATATATACAATACAATACATATATTCACGAGCCACTGTTCATAAAATCTACATTAGCGACTTGTATGCAGTGTAGGGGCATGGCTAAGTTATCAACCCTAAGGAAGGGCCCATTTCGACATGGCTTCATCCTATAGGTGACCCACCACATGGACGTGCCTGTTAGAGGCCAAGTGGCCTTTCATATGACAATACCCTCCTGATGCAGGACTATTCATACACCGACGGACGGAGTCAGGCGAAGGATCCCTGTCGGTACTTGGTCGGTCATCAAAGGCTGTGAAGACCAAGCGGAACCAGAACTTTAAAGACCACGCTGGCGTCAGCAAGCGTGGCGGACAAGTGGCTGACTACGTCACTTGCTTAAGCGTCGGCGTCGGCGATGATTCCGAACTTTTCAAGAGCACCCCCGGCATTCACCTCGAGGCCTCCTTCGAGTCGGCACAGAAATCGATTCGAGTGTCTATATTGGGCCCAAAGGCCATTGTACTATATATATGAGTAAATAGCACATGAGTTTTTAGATGAGTTTTGAGTCTTGTCTCGCTTGATTTTCTCGATTCGCGAGCTCATGCTTATCATCATCATTGATATCAAGGAAGCTTATCATTGTTGTCTCATTGTTCTTTTGTTTTCTTTTTCCCTTTCCCTTGTTTTCTTACCAAATCCACGTGACATAGTCCGGATTCTCTGTTAGATCACGGGTCCTCACGAGAGGCTGTCTTGCGAGGTTCGACCGGACCCCCAAACATGCGCTGCGAGATGCGATTCGATTTTTCCTTTCTTACGTAAGCCGTAATAGCACGAAACTTCACGCCGGAAGAACTGCTTTCCAGGCAGCGTCACAAGCGAGTGCCATCGCCGTGTGAAGTTGTTACATTTATGTATGGATGCACTTATGACATTGAGGAGGCCACATTGGTCTAGGGCTCGGTCGAGCGCCACCCACCCCTCGTGTCTTGTGTCTAGATCCCGGTTCGCCTCAAAGCGTGCAAACATTGCTCCTGACCTCGGTCACCTCATCACTACTCGGGGAGCCCTATAGGGCTCAACCTTCTCAACCTTACTTTCATACCCCAGAACATGCCTACATCCATCATTCCTCACGGCCATCGCCTCTGCCTTCCTAACCATCATCTCCTCCCAGGCGGACAAGGATATCCACATGTCTCTTTGCTCCTCCCGGGGAATTTCCCTTCCTACATTTCCCCGCAGCTCTTCTGTTTACAACCTTCGCAGACCCTCAAAACCAATGATCAAGCACCTCAAGTACCTCCCCAGTCCACCCCTTTATCAGGGTCTTTCCCGGCAACATGCCACCTCCAACTCCACCTCAATATAATCCCTACTCAGGCCCAGCCAAGCACTTTCACCTCTACCTTCGGACCCTTGGTGACTTATCCAACCTTTGGCAACCACGAAAGGCAAACCATTAGAACAAAGTGCTCAGCCCCACATGGAAGAATTTGAGGCTACGGCTGTCCTAAATGGTCATGCACAACCTCAACTGAAATTCCATATCTTTTCCACCACACCGGCGTGGCTCTCCTCATCAATGGCTTATGTCCAACAAAAGCCACTGAAACAAGATTGGTCGGGAAATGAAAACCTTTTTTTCTCACTATGGAACCACGGATGATGATCAACTTCATCTCAAGCAAATCAATGACCTTCAACAAGAGCCCACGGAGTCCGCCAGGAATTTTGCGGTCGACTTCACATCCTCGGCAAACTCAAAGAGTGCGGAACCACGCAGCGGATCTTGGTGCGGTTTCTTCAGGACTTCCTCCAGCCTATCCAACTCATGACTGAATACCTCTGGCCAAGACTTTGGAGCGGGCTATCACCTTGTCAATCACTCGTCAATGTTTCCTCAGGTAAGTGGCTCTTGGGAGCTCCCTTTCATCCCACCCGCCTTGGTTCCACAATTTGTCAACCTCAATACGCCAATCCACAATAGTGATCGGATCACTGCGCCATATCTCGCAAACATCAAGGCCACTTGGCAAATGAGTGCAACTCCGCCAATGGCCCGCCTCATTGTAAAAGATGCAACATGTGCAATCATGCCCGCGGAAGAGTGCACTTTCGCACTCATCCTACACCTTTTCCGCCCAACAAGCTGGTTTATCAAGTGCAAAACAACACCTCGGCAACAATGCCAATATCGGCGCAACCACTCTGAGGCTCAACCCAATCAACTCTATATCGCCAGGGAGCAACAACGGGGGACCCAACACATGCCCCGCACAGTCCTTCTAAAGCTCGATGTTATCAGCATCCGCGAATAGGGTCATACCACCCGCGGCATGTCCTCAACTTCCACAAGTTGGTGCGGCTTCACGGCACCAATCGGACCACCTCGGTCCGCCTCGGCTTACCAACTTTGGATTGCCAATGGCAAACAAGGCCAGCGTCCGTTCTTGGAAGCCACCTCGCGTGCCTCGGCAATCAATCGCGCTATCAACCAGCCCGCCAATCAACCTCGGATGGATCAACAAGCCGCGAAGAAATTTTTTTAGGCTCTTAATCCTCCAGTAGTCAAATTGGGTTGGTTTGGTTTCATGCCGCACCAGGCGCCACGTCCCTTAACCATTATTCCTCATGGCACGCACACGCTGCTTGGGTTGACCGCATCCCCTCATGAAGAGGACAAAAGGTTCACTTTGCACGACTTGAAAAACTCATGCCTCATGTCATGCCTAAAGTGCGCCAAAGCATTACGAACCTCATGCAAGTAGCCAAGAAGGCGCCGTTGGCTAATGTTCATGCCACCACGGGCTCGGCAAAGACAAAAGATGCACCTTCCACATCTCAACCTCCACGCTCGGACATATCCGAATATTGCCGGGCGGTCGAATTACTCAAAGAAGTTCTTTGCTTCATTACCACACACTCCGGCACTTGTGGATCCAAAGAGGTCCTTTTTCTCATGTACATCCGGAACTCCAAGAGGAGCCGGCAAAATCAAATTCCCTTAAGTTTGGCAACAATTTTGAAACTATGTCCCGCTCTCAAGGCGAACACCACTCCCGTCGTTTTGGTTGGGGCTTTTATACCTCTACACCCACGGTCCATGCCACGGTGGAAATCAACAAGTCAATCATGTTCAAATTGGATCGGAGGTAAGTATCAATCTCATCACGGATAATCTCCGCAAACAAATGGGCATCAAACAACTCTATCGTTCCCCATATGACATCAAATTGGCTAATGGCCCATATCACGAGACCTCAAAGTCACACCTCTTCTTCACATCAACATTGATGATCTCGCATTCCCCTTAGAATTTGGTGTTTGGAAGGCCGGAGAAGATCCCGGTGATTATGAAATGTTGGTTATGCATTACCTTTTCTCCCCAGGCCAAGAGTATCTATTATTGGGCTATGGATCAGTTAGTCATCCGCAGATGGTCACCTCAATGCCACTATGGACTTGGAAGCGAGGTAAGATCATTTTATTCGACAATCTTTGAACCCTCTCCCTCCCAGAACACATTCTGGGGGCCGGGAATATCTATCAAGTTCGGGGCTCCACTGAGTTTGCCTCTGTCATCCTACCCCAATATCTTTGATCCTTGGGGAGAAATGACTCTTGATCGGGACCGGTTTGTGGCCTTGCTTGACCCTACGGCTCCTTGCAATCGCATCCAACGTGTTGATCACTTTTCGGATCTTAGAACATCCTCCTCGATCCTGTTGATGTACATATTTGTCATGAAGCAACCTCTGTGGATGAAAATCGGCCAACCTCTCTTTTTCACCACGCTGAGCGCCACTCATCTGTCATGCTTCAACCTCACGCTTTCATATTGTACAAGACACGGAAGTTATCCCACATATTCAGGACTCACGAGTTGAGATTGTGGGCGTGGGCAACAATCATTTTTTGTCGCATTATTTGCCAATCTTCCGACACCCTATCGTGTAACGGGCCGTCCACTCTTCCAAAAGTTCAAACACATTTTTTCGCCTGGAGCTCTGAGACATTTCGGGATCAACAAAGCCTTGGGGGAACTCACCATTCCTACCAAATCCGATGCCCGTCAGGTGTAGCAACGACGATGCGGCTCAACCCCACTTCCGGTGATGCGTCAAGAAATTGACAAACTCCTTCTTCTGCAGGTTTGATCTATGAGGCCAAACGTGCGAATGGGTGAGCCCCATTGTCATTGCAAAAACACAATAGAAAGATCCGCGTTTGCGTGGACTCTGGGAAACTAAAATTAGGCCGCGGAGCGTGATCATTTTCCACTTCCCGCCACGCACCAGGTTACGAAGAGGTCACGGACATGAGATGTACTCCTTCATGGATTAAGCTTTTAAAACTATAATCAGATCTCAATCAAAGAATCTGATCAACTCAAGACAACTTTCACCACCCACAGCACTTTTGCCTACAATGTGGTTCCTTTGGATTATCAAACTCTCCATCAACATTTCAACGCATAATGCTCGGTTTTTCATGATTTTATGAAGGAAAATCCCTTCTTACCAAATTTTTCAAGATGACTTCTCTGCCCTCTGAGTTCCATGGCTGACCATTTGGATAAATTGGAACTTCGTCTTTTCCAAAATGTGATGAGTCCTACATTAGTCTCAATCCCCGGTGAAATGCACCTTTTAGCGTCACCGGGTGTTACTCATAGACACGTTGTCGACCAGCCGGTATCACCACGGATCCTCGGGCCAAAATCGGTTGTGTGCTCAGGCTCAAGCACCCGGTAATATCAAGGAGACACGCTTTTCCTGGGTAAGGTAAATTATTACTCCACCTTCATTCACGGACTTGCGGCCATTGCAGATCCCATTCATAAACTCCGCGGGTGATGAATCCACACAGGCTTGGAATTCCCAGCGGAAGCCTTTCAACAGTTGAAGCTTTTTGCTTACTCTGTTCTTTCTCAACGATGCACACACCGACAAACCAAACGGATATGCCAGCGGAAAAACTCAATCCTGGCGGCAACTACTTCGCCACAGGCCCGGAAAGCCTTGGGTTTGATTTTTACGTATCCAACGCCCGCCACTATCTTTAGGCGAATGGATCAAATTCTTTGTTGACCACCAAGCACTCCTTTATTTGATCAACAAATCCACGCCCCACCGGCCGCATTGCTCGTTGGGTCCTGCTTGCAGAATTTGCACCCTTTGAAATTGTTCACAAGGCGGGGCCAATCTCATGTTGTCGGATTATCTTTTCACGATCCATCTGGATGATCCCTCCCACAGAGTCTCGGGCGCCTTTCCCTCGACGCTCAACTCTTTCTGGTCACGATAACGCCACATTGGTTCCACAACTTTCAGAAGTATCTCCTCCGGTGCTCTTCCACGAGGAGGGCGCCACGCTCTCTCTAGCCAAGCGTCAATCCGTCGGCACCAATTTCTCCGCTGAGGTCGGGTGACTACACCATGGTTGCGAGCCATCTTTACAAAGGGGCAAGGATACGGCCCTTCGGCGCTGTGTGTTCTCCCTCATGAGGTCCCGGATATTGTTTGAGAAGCCCATGAAGGGCCTCGGTGGTGGTCATTTTCATGGTGACACTCACGCACGCAAAATCCTTCTTGCGGGTTATTTTTGCCCACGCTCTTCAAAGACGCTCACGCCCGCGCCGACGCGTGTGATGCTTGTCGGTGTGTGGGAAGGCCCACGCCCGTGGCGGCTCTTCCATTGACGCCCGGTCGCCACGCCACTTCCTTTTTCGGCAAATGGGGATGGATTTTGTGGGACCCATTGATCCTCTGTAGCGGCACACCCGCGTTGCAGCTACGATTCAGTTCTCACCGACTACGCTACCAAATGGGCGGAAGCTTATGCACTTCGGCAACAACACGCGTAAAACCTGGTAAGGTCGCTCTATCAACAAATCATCACGCGTTTTGGGCTGCCCCACGGAGCTGGGTCGCTGATAGAGGTGTCCATTTTATCAATCATACCATAAAGGAGCCGACGGATTATCTCATGATCCATCATCACAAGAGCACCCCTTACTATCCTCAAGGGAACGGTTTGGTAAAAGCACCAACAAAACTCGGTCACAATTCTCTAGAAAATTTGTGGCGCTTCTGACCGGCAAAACAAGCTTCCCTCACGGTTCTTTGGGCTTACAATACTTGTTTCAAAATAGCTACCGGTCACACTCCTTTCAAATTGGTTTATGGTCAAGAAGCTCTCATGCCTTTTGAATACATTCTTCCAACTCTCCGTTTTTCAATCCTCTGACCCCATAATCACTTCTTTGCACTCAAAGAAAGGGTTTATCAATTGGAGCAGTTGGATGAACTTAGGCGTGATGCTTACATTACGTGTTCTTCATGGACAACGATTTGCAAAAATCTTTACATGACAAGCGATTAAGACAAAACCTTCAAAGAAGGCGATTTAGTTCTTCTTTATGATTCTCGTTACAAAAATTTCCGGGGCAAGTTAAAGTTTCGATGGCTTGGCCCTTATCAAATTGTTCAAGTGGTGCAGCCCAGCATTTTCAAGATGGCTGAATTAGATGGAACTCCATTACCTACACTAGTTAATGGCTTTAGCCTCAAACAATTTCGCCCACAACGGTGACAATCATCCACCGGATGTTGACGGTTTCATGAACCTAGCGAGATAGTGACTAAGCGACATATTTATATTATATAGGTGAAATTTTACAAAATGTGGGCAGAGCCCATCTATTTCCGCTATGGGCAGAGCCCTATTTACAAAAACGGGCTCAGAGCCCTATCTACTAAGTTCTAAGAAGAAAAACCCTCTACTCGGGTTCTGGCGGAGGTGATATCTGCCAGATGTGGTACCAAGTTGTTCACCTCGTGGTCGCAAGCAGTGCGGGAATCACCACTACAAGAGGATAGGGATTTTGCGTCAAATCCTGCATCATTACCTTTTAAGGTTTGTCAAATTTGTGTCAGAAGCTTGAAAATGACACAAATTAATTCAATTTCGTCAGAACTTGTGTCAATATGGTTGTGTCAATAGGAATGTCATGTTTGTGTTGTGATATATTTGTGTCAAATTCTTGGTGCTTTTTCGTCAGCTTTTGCAATGACGATTGCGTCATGTATTGTGAAAAGATTGTGGCATATTTAAAGTCTAATTTAGAAACAGGATTATGTCTAGCATACCATCGTTAGTTCTAAAGTTTTGACTCAATTTTGTTATGCATCTGTGCCACATTTTGTAATAGCTTTTTGTCACTTTTTATAAAATATTTGTGTCATTTTATAGTGTCAAACATATTGACAATTTCACATCAATTCTCTATTTTCTATTGTGACACTTACATCTCGCGATTGCATCAAAACAATTGTCAATATAGTGACATCGTGAAGTAGAAATACATAGATATCTTGACGCAAAAGGGGCTACATTTGACACAAAAATGCCACTACCTAGTATGAAGAAAACAACTTTGCAAATGGATATTTTATGGTATTCTCTTAGACTGGCATGGATTTTAACGCATAAATAACATTAAAAGTATTGCATAAATATTATATCCAAATATTTATGTATGTATATGCATGTAGCTAATGAACGTATGCATGTAGCTATTTATGTATGCATGTAGCTGACATCTTATATAGCTAACGAAATTGCAAGAAAAGCAATTTAGAGTAAACTTTTATAAAATATTCAACATTTGTCATAAAGGATTGAATTGGTCTTCGATATCATGCTCAATGTCATCTAACTCATCATCTATGAAATTCCCCTAGAATATACAATACAAATACATATATTCTAGGCCACATAACCATAAAAATCTACATTAGCGACTTGTATGCACCAAGTGTAGGGGCATGGCTAAGTTATCAACCTAAGGAAGGGACCCATTTCGACATGGCTTCATCCTATAGGTGACCCACCACATGGACGTACCCTGTTAGAGCCAAGTGGCCTTTCATGTGAACCCTAACACATAAAAGTCCAAACCCCTAAACCTAGGCCACTTTTGGCTCCACCAGCTTCTTATCCCAGTTCACGCTCACAGGTCCGATTCGAGGATCATCTTCGATAGCATAAGTGGAAGCAACAACCCATGATCATCTACTCCAAACTGCCTGCAAGTGATGGAGACCGCATGAGCAAGAGACAGTTATTCAGAAACAAGTATTTTGAGTTATCCTTAGCTAGTTCAGTAGAACCATTCTAGAACCCACAGTTCTGATTATGAACCCTAATCAATGGACTTTAAATGTAAGTTAGATGCATGTGATTAGGATTATCTATTATTCATGTTGTTATCTATCAAGTTTTATCGATATATGATGTTGATTGTTTGCACCTCTTGTGTATTGGGAAGGGGGGTATAGCCATTATTTTTTTATGCTCCTAGTTTAGACCCATTAGTTCCCATTATATGCGGCCTGTGCATAGAGCACACTGGGCTATGGATGCTATCAAATGACTGAGCACCTGATAACGGGGTCAGTGGCAGTGGAGGGAGGACCTTGTTGAGCATGGCTACTGGGGTTCCATCGCAGGCTAGTCTTATAGCCTATCATTTCATGTGGGCTGGGTATGGGTCCGACACTTTTTGTGTCAATGGTGCTGCCCTGACTCTCAAGAGTTGCAGAAGTCCACCTGGCTCTTGTTTTAGGAAGTTCAATCGGGTAAGGCGTGTGTTGCCATGATCCTCTAGCCACCCATGGAGCCACTATACTTCGGGAGGGGAAATGCAACCCTCCTATCTCATTGAAAACTATAAATTTGGCACGTGTATGTTTTTTTCCCTTTTGCCTTGGTCTGAGTAACTTAAGATTTTTGTCCCTTATTTTTTTCAATTTTTATTGAAAACTGTATGTTTGGCTACGTAGGTTCTTTTTCCCTTATATTTTTCAATTTGGGGCATCCGATAGTTCAAACATATGCGGTCTTCCTATCTTGGCATGTTTGAGCCTAGGTGGCATGTTGGAGCCCGCGTGGCATGTTTGAGCCACCTTGGCATGTTGGAGCCTAGGTGGCATGTTTGAGCGACCTTGGCCCACCGTGCCATGTTGGAGCCTAGGTGGCATGTTGGAGCCACCTTGGCATGTTTGAGCCACCTTGATATGTTGGAGTCTAGGTGGCATGTTTGAGTCACCTTGCCATGTTGGAGTCTAGGTGGCATATTGGAGCCACCTTGGCATGTTGGACCTAGGTAACCTTGGCGTTGGAGCCTATGTGGCATTTTGGAGTCTAGGTGGCATGTTGGAGCCTAGATGGCATGTTTGAGCCACCTTGCCTTGTTTGTGCCTAGGTGGCATGTTTGAGCCACCTTGGCATGTTGGAGCCTAGGTGGCATGTTGGAGCCACCTTGGCATGTTTGAGACACCTTGGCATGCTTGAGCCACCTTGGCATGTTGGAGCCTAGGTGGCATCTTTGAGCTACCTTGGCATGTTGGAGCCCACATGTCATGTTTGAGCCACCTTGGCATGTGCATGGCATGTTTGAGCCACCTTGGCATGTTTGGGCCTAGGTGGTATGTCGGAGTTCGCGTGGCATGTTTGAGTCACCTTGACATGTTGGAGCCTAGGTGGCATGTTTGAGCCACCTTGGCATGTTGGAGCCTAGGTGGCATGTGTGAGCCACCTTGGCATATTAGAGCCTAGGTGGCATGTTGGAGCCTACATGGCATGTTTGAGCCACCTTGGCATGTTGGAGCTTAGGTGGCATGTTGGAGTCTGCATGGCATGTTTGAGCCACCTTGGCATGCCTAGATGGCATGTCTAAGCCATCTTGGCATGATGGAGCCTAGATGGCGCGTTGCAGCCCACGTGGCATGTTTCAGCCACCTTGCATGTTGGATCCTAGGTGGCATGTTGGAGCCTAGGTGGCATGTTTGAGACACCTTGTCATGTCGGAGCCTAGGTGGCATGTTGGAGCCCACTTGGCATGATAGAGCCACCTTGGCATGTTTGAGCCACCTTGGCATGTTGGAGCCTAGGTGGCATGTTGGAGCATTGGTGGGATGTTTGAGCCACCTTGGCATGTTGGAGCCTAGGTGGAATGTTGGAGCCACTTTGGCATTTTTGAGCCACCTTGGCATGTTCGAGCCTAGGTGGCATATTGGAGCCTGCGTGGCATGTTTGAGCCACCTTGGCATGTTTGAGCCTAGGTGGCATGTTGGAAGCTATGTGGCATGTTGGAACCACCTTGGCATGTTTGAAGCTAGGTGGCATGTTGGAGCCAGCGTGGCATGTTTGAGCCACCTTGGCATATTGGAGCCACCTTGGCATGTTTGAGCCACCTTGACATGTTGGAGCCTAGGAGGCATGTTTGAGTCACCTTGCCATGTTGGAGCCACCTTGGCATGTTGGAGCCTAGGTGGCATGTTTGAGCCACTGTGGCACGTTGGAGCCTAAGTGGCATGTTGGAGCCCACGTGGCGCATGTTGGAGCCGAGGTGGCATGTTTGAGCCACCTTGCCATGTTGGTGCCTAGGTGGCATGTTTGAGAAACCTTGGCATGTTGGAGCCTAGGTGGCATGTTGGAGACACCTTGGCATGTTTGCGCTACCTTGGCACGTTGGAGCCTAAGTGGCATGTTGGAGTCTAGGTGGCATGTTAGAGCCCACATGCCGCATGTTGGAGCCTAGGTGGCATGTTTGAGCCACCTTGCCATGTTGGTGCCTAGGTGGCATGTTGGAGCCACCTTGGCATGTTTGAGCCACCTTGGCATGTTGGAGCCAACTTGGCATGTTTTAGCCATCTTGGCACGTTGGAGCCTACATGGCGCATGTTGGAGCCTAGCTGGCATGTTTGAGCCACCTTGCCATGTTGGTGCCTAGGTGGCATGTTTGAGCCACATTGGCATGTTGGAGCCTAGGTGGCATGTTAGAGCCACCTTGGCATGCTTGAGCCACCTTGGCATGTTGGAGCCCACATGGCATGTTTGAGCCACCTTGGCATGTTTGCGGCCAAGTGCGCGCTTGAGCCACCTTGGCATGTTTGCATGTTGGAGCTTGCGTGGCATGTTTGAGCCACCTTGGCATGTTTGAGTCACCTTGGCATGTTGGAGCCTAGGTGGCATGTTTGAGCCACCTTGGCATGTTGGAGCGTAGGTGCCATGTTGGAGCCACCTTGGCATGTTGGAGCCTAGGTGGCATGTTTGACCCACCTTGGCATATTAGTGCCTAGGTGGTATTTTGAAGCTCGCGTGGCATGTTTGAGCCACCTTGCCATGTTTGAGCATAGGTGGCATGTTGGAGCCTAGGTGGCATGTTTGAGCCACCTTGGCATGTTGGAGCTTATGTGGCATGTTGGGCCCTGCGTGGCATGTTTGAGCCACCTTGGCATGTTGGAGCCTAGGTGGCATGTCTGAGCCATCTTGGCATGATGGAGCTTGGCTGAGGTATCTATTAATCCTTGCTTGGAAGGTGTTGGAATATCAGAAATTGGCATCCATTTATTGGGTGCTACTGCATCGTCAATCCACTACTTCATGCTTAATAGGAAGAGATAATCTGCTGCCAATGTGCTTCTTCTCCTCATCGTGCTCATCCCCATTTAGGGTAGATTGAGTATTTGAATGCCCTGCTGCAAAGATAGTGGCATGATCATATTTACCTGCATCTTGCCTCATGATGATCTCCTCCTTAATAAGAGTGATTGCTTGATGGAAGTCCATTTTTTTGTCTTGCATGAAGCTGCTGCACAAAGAATCAAATGCATTAGGTAGTGACATAAGGAAGAAAAATAGTTGCATCGACTGTGAGATCTGATGCTCTTCTCCAAAAGCTTCAATCTGCTGGAGCCTAGGTGGCATATTTGAGTCACCTTGCCATGTTGGAGTCTAGGTGGCATGTTGGAGCCTAGGTGGCATGTTTGAGACACCTTGGCACATTGGAGCCTAAGTGTCATGTTGGAGCCTAAGTGGCCTTGTTCGCACAGGTGCACAAGGCAGATGGATTGGAGAGCCATGCCAAGATAGGCTTTGCCAGTGCTGCTACCAAGTGGGAGGAATTGAAGATGAATGTCATACTCTTCAGAGATGTCTGGCGTATGATCAGATCCGGACATGATACGCTGAGTTAGTAAGGTTTGACTAGCCGCTACATGCAATATTGAGCACATCTTCAATGTGGTTATTAGAATCATATCTTCAGGAGGTCATGGATATATGGACTCAGTTATGTCCTTGGACGCTCTTAGCATGTATATATTTTATGATGTATATTTGTATAATTTGTCGACATTCTTATTACCACCCCTCCCAGTTTTACTTGCTCCAAAACCCATCAAAAATTGGCATAAGTTCAAACTTTTGTAGTAAGAGTCGGAGTCCAATGAATATGATAGCTTGTGAAATTTTGAAATAATATGACAAGATATAATAAGTAATATTTGGTTTCTTTATGAGGATCCAACTTAAGCTAGTAATCAGATAAAGATTCTAGTACAAGTTCAATGAATAAACAACTATGAAGTGCCCTGGGGAGGGGGGGGGAGGCAACGCGCATTGGCAACATATTTGTGTGACGCTCTCCGAACCTTAAAGTTTGGGTAACAAAAATAATATGAAACATGGCATAGAATGGCACACATGGGGTAATTAATACCTGCACCATGGGCAAATACAAA
Source organism: Isoetes taiwanensis (assembly GCA_021234155.1). Taxonomy (NCBI): domain Eukaryota; kingdom Viridiplantae; phylum Streptophyta; class Lycopodiopsida; order Isoetales; family Isoetaceae; genus Isoetes; species Isoetes taiwanensis. The sequence continues at coordinate 8,890,477 of JAJEKV010000016.1, read as the reverse complement.
AGCACTCTAAAATAATCACAGTGTCCCCTATAACACCACACACTCTCTACCTATCCTAGCCATTTGCCATACCATCATACTTAGCACTATGATAGAGATCCAATTATGAAAACACTGCAGTGACTTTTATGTTGGCATTGGACGCTTGTACCTATTCAGTCGGGAACAATTTCACTCTAACATAGTGGCCTTTTGTGATTTTACCTAGCAAAATCCAAAGGTGACTTTAACTCTCTAGCCTTTGACCAAATTGAAGTTTGGAGAGATAGAATAGTAAAATGGGACGTTGAAGTTTTTGGCAAAAAGGGGGATTGGAAATCTAACTCAAATGACTGCAACTACCCCCAAAAAAAAAAAAGGACAAAAAAGAAAAGGAGAAAAAAGGGGGAAAGAAAAATTCCTATGTGGAAAATTCCCCCATGGTTGTGTAGTAGAGGTGGAAGAATCACGAGCCCTCACCCCATACATGCAATCGAGAATCATTTGTTATGCACCGTAAATTCCTTTGTTGACTTGCGTGTCTAAGGCTTGTAGGATGCTAGTTTAAGAATTTGGCAAGGAATGAAACAAGGGGAACTTCAAAAACTTAAAAGTAATTTTTGTTGACCTCGACCTTCAACTCTAGCTAGGAAAAAGGTGGAATCTCGATCTTAGTTTGACCTTGAGACCAATCTTCTCCAATTGGAGTCTTCAAGCATTCTAACAACAATGTTAGGTATATTTCAAAGATTTTGACAACAAATACTCTGGGATAAAAGGTTGGTTTGTTTTAATATGAACATTGTTACTTATTGCAGGTAAAACTTTCACCTTGTTACATTGTTATTCTATTCTATTCTATTCCATTCCAAATAGGATCTAGAACCTATTTGGTATAAGGCACTTGAAATAAGATAATAGCTTGTATTAAGTGCGTCAATGGGTTAAAATACATTCACTTTTCATATTTTAGCTATTTTGTCTAGTCCCAGATAAACGTATAGTTAATGCAACAAGGATGTTGCCCATTTTGAATTTCGATGTCTTGCAACAAATGCATGGTACATGTATATATGGTTCTAGGAATGTAATGGGACACTGAAAACCATGTGGCAAAACATGGTTTCAAAACTGAAGTTTCAATTGTTATTAATGATGCCCATGATCACATTTGTATTGTTTATAATAGTGTTCACTGTGTGGGAGATGACATTTGCTCTAGTCTTGTAAAATGTTGATGTAAAAGGCATCATACGTGATGTGCTATTGCATATTAAACTATACTGACTCTGCTATATTATAAGACCCATCTTTGATGCATCCTATACATGGTGTATTTCTTAGATTCTGATGGAATAGATCTTGTACATCTAACCGGTGAGAAAACAGTAAGAGCAATAATAAAGAGATGAAATCGAAATATAAGATGGGCTCTTTTTTTTTTGTGTTCCCGTTCAAACACACACTCTCCCGCCGATATTTGGCATTTTTGCAGTCCAGAGGTGCTCTTGGCCGTTTCCTTTAAGTTTGCATGCAAATTGTCAATAGTTTCTAACCATTTGATGTTTTGTCCCTTGTTCAGAGACGCGGGAAGGAGGCGCACTGGATATTAGTCGGCTGGGTTAAATCGAATGAGCCTCCTCTGCTAAAGACTACTTGCTTTTTGAAGACTCCTCCAGCTCTTTGCGGCCTACATCATCCGGTAAACCCTTTGCTCACATTGAATTTGTTTCGGTTAGGGATTTAGGGTGAAATGATTTTTATTTTATTTTTGTTTACAGGCTCGAGAGAAATGGAAAACGTTTGGCGCAGTGTGTTTCATCAAGGACACAAGAGCAGGGATATTTTCAGATCTGCCGATTTTGACAAGTCTCAACGTAAATCCACTACAGTCTATGAGTCATTTAAGAGGAGTAACTGTATTGCAAGTTTTCATGTTTTCTGCCCATGAGATGAGACATTAACAAAGGTTAACAGGTAAGGAAGCTGGTTATTGCCCTCTTCGTTGTGATAACAATAGTCTGAATCTTTGTGGAAATAAAGTATTACATGGTATGTTTTTTCCACCGGATTAGTCATATCTTTTCTTGATTTATGTTCTGATTTTATTTCTTTTCTTTCCCCTCCTTTTTTTTTTGCAGAATGTGGTGGATAAATGGAGCGGAATAGTGTTTTGAGTAGCCATTCTTTCCTTTATTCCTTTTACATCCTCTTCTTCCTCTATAGGTAAATGGCATTGCAGTTGGTTCGTTTCTAATTCCTTAGTAAGGCCATATTGAGTTCTCTTTCAAGGTTTTCTTTTCAAGTTCATATTTTGCTTCTCTGTCTCTGCTTCAGCGGCAAAACGAACAAAGTACGAAGGCATCTATAATTGTCATATCCATTTAGAATCATTGATTATATTTGTTACTGTAAGAGACTAGTTGAAACAACACCCATACTTTATAATAAGGAAAGACCAATCATTGCTAATATTGCATTATAACTTCGTCTTTGATTTTGACATTGCGGCTTTGCCATAGATGAAGAATAAGCACTATGAACATGGTTTAAGATTGTTAATGGCCGATTTTTTTCCGTCAAACTTGTGTTATAGTCTGTTCATCCGATCCTTGTGAACAAATTCATCCTTAATGGTATGGCATGATTTTTCATGAATAATTGCCATGAATATAAAGGCTAAACCACTAGGGGCAGAGCTATAGTCTATGGTTTGTAGCTTTTAAAATCTAGTCAAATGGCTCTAGCAGCTTCTTCTGATAGAAGAATTTTACTAATTTGTAATTGAGCTGGTTTGTAGACACTAACTTGTGTAGCAGGTCACAATAAATCAGGACTATTGATGGCCATATTAGAAACTGAGAATGAGATTGCGGTATATTGAACCAAGGGCCACCAATAGAGCACCCCCTTGTCTATGCCCATTAGCTATACGCCCAAGAATTATGAGCCTTAATTTGTTATGTATATGCTCTTCTTCAGATTATGCTCTTCTTCAGATTATTGAAACTGCTTAAACTTATAGAATATTTTTGGAAAGTTAAATGGAAGGCTTTGATATTTGATATCTCGACATTTTGAAGTCATGGCGGCAAAAAGTGGGAACTATCATGGGTTGGATTCGGACCTTTGCGATGAAAGAAGTTTGAAAGAAGTTCTGATGGTATTAAACATGTTCGATATACCTTATGAAGTTGTCTTCTATGCAATCCTCTTACTATCATTATCTTGAATTTAACTTATTCCTATTGCTTAGCATATTGCTTAACATATTCCTATTGTTTAACTTTACATATTTGATGTAGGAAAGGTGGTATCCCTTACTACATATCCTGTCATTGGTATTCCAGAAGGTTATGATTCATTGCTGTCAATAATTCAGGTATGTTTTTAATATCTACGCAGTTCCCTTCAATATTAATCATATTTATATTCCCCTAACTTGCAAAAATTAAATGTAGATGCCAAAAGATGTGCCAGTAGCTACTGTTGGAATTCAAAATGCAGCTAATGCTTGCTTAATTGCTGCTCGCATCCTTAAATCAAGTAACGCAGAATTGCAAGCAAGGTATATCTATACAGGATATTGTGTCATATATGGACTTACAAACATTGAAGAAAACTCAGAAAAGATGAAGAAATTTCAAAAGGAAAGAAAAAGGAAAGCCACTAGGAGTAGGAGCAACTGTTTATTTTCCTTTCTTCTTTTTTTTTTCTGTGTCAAAGCGATTGCTATCTAACTAGTAGGATGGATCTTACAGGGTTTCTACATATCAAGGGGAACTCAAAGCATCTGTGTCGTGAATAGGTTGGTCCTTCCAGTGTACAAAAAATGCTATGTAAGGAAAAAACTGTTGAATTACTTCAACATTCTATACTGAAGGTTGCTACACAAGCTGCCCAGGTATTTTGGAGTTTTTGAGGTTGTAATAATAAATGGTAGAAGGGCTATATGACAAAGGTTACTGACATGCCCATCTAATTTGTGTGATGTTAGTGTTTTTTTATAGACTTAGGAATGCATCTGTTTATGCCCCCTTTCCCCATGAACTTTATATTTAGGAGGTAGTCTATTCTATTCTAAAATTTTCTAAGCTATTCAAGTGCAATTTATAGCAACGAAAGGATTTGTTTGCTTATGACCAATTGAGTGCAATTGGATGGAAGGACTACTAAAACAAATCCTGTCTGCTCAGAAAGGAAGAAAAGGCTATTTTTTGTGATGGAATTGCAGGGCCATTAACACACAACTACATCATTGCATTTGACACATTTAAATTAAAATCCCCCTTAAACCCCCTTTGGTTTGGGTGCATGGTATGTTGTGGTAACTGGCATATAATGATTCATAATCATGTAAATGCGGATAAAGGAATATTGCCATAGATGTATGGAAAGAACATCATACGAGTTTTGGATGTTTTACATGTTTTTACATATGTTTACTTTTTTTAGGGCGCACTTATAAATCTGACATGATAATAAGGTTGATATCCTTGAATAATGTGGGTGTAACCCAGGTTATGAATTTCACAAGATTAAAAGGTTTTTTTGGGTTTTTGAACATTCAGCCCACTTACAATCAGAATCTAATGGTTCGAGTAAAGAGTGATTTGCCTTACATATTAAAATATTGAATTCTAAATCTACCAATTGCAGTTCAATACTTGGGGTTACATAGTCGTGGGGTTTGGAATCTCACCCCTCTACTATGTGAACCATTAATTGACATTTACTTTAGAACTCTCGTGTAATGCCTTGCCTTGTATCCGTGCCATTGCTTTGGGGCTACATAGTCATGGGGTTTGGAATCTCCACCCTCTACTATGTGAACCCCGAATTTGGCCCGTTACTAGAGATTGCTAGGTGTATATCTTTGTATTATGTAGTGTGCCAAGGCTTTGGGGATGCATAATTTTGGGGTTTGGAATCTCAGCCCTCTATTATGTGAACCATTAACTTGGCTTTTACTAAATGAATGCTAGGTATAATACCTCACCATATATGTGCGTCGAAAGGCATGGGGCTGGTTTAAAACGGAATGCATAAATTCTCAATTTCTAACTAGGTTTAGTTCTTGAAGTATAGTATTTGCTAGATTAGACCCTAGCAAGTATTTTGTAAAATTTTTTTTAGTATAACACCCAACACATAACTACCATTAACATTAATTAACACAACCATTGAGTCCAACACATTTAAATTAAAATCCCCCTTAAACCCCCTTTGGTTTGGGTGCATATTCACACGGGGGTTACTCAGAACAACGAGAGTCACATCGGATGGGCATATTTGCCCTTTATTCCAAGATCTGGACCGTACATAGCGATCCTCGTTTGTGGGGTATGCATGTACAAATTTTTGTATACTGTATATTAAGATTTACAAAATACTATAAGGTTTGAGAGAATGTACTTAATGGTGTTAATTTTGTACATGTATTGTAAATTTTTTGGAGCTCTCGCTGCCCTACGTAACTCCCCGTGTGAATATGCACCCAAACCAAAGGGGGTTTAAGGGGGATTTTAATTTAAATGTGTCAAATGCAATCATGTAGTTGTGTGTTAATGGTTTGCATTAACTAAAAAAATTTTTGGCCCCTTCGGGGCCTTAAGGATGGTGTAGGGGTGCATGTAATATCATTTTGGCCCCTTCGGGGCCTTAAGGATGGTGTAGGGGTGCATGTAATATCATGCATGGAGTCTCCTTAGTGCATGTAATATTGTGCATATAATATCTATGCATGGAGTGCATGTAATATCATGCATGGAGTTTCCTTAGTGCATGTAATATTGTGCATATAATATCTGTGCATGGAGATTCCTTAGTGCATATGAATCATAATAGAAAATGGTAGTAGAGCTAAAAACAAGCCATTACATTCGAAGTCCTAATATTAAGTGTGACATAATACCATGATAGATAATAGACAAATGGTAACACATTTAAAAAACAGAAAACATTAGTTTGAGACCAAATCAAAAAGAACAAGTCGCGAGAACAAAACTAAGAATTTAGAAACATGCTAACAATGACAAGGCAGGACTTATACACTATCGTATAGGTTTTAAATTCAACACCAAAGATAATGAACACTTTCAAGACATTAACTCAATGACTTTAAGTTTCTCAAAAATGTTGCTAGCAATTTTCAAGACATTAACTCATCAAATGTCCTCGAGAAAAATCATTCGATTTGGGTCAAATCTCGGGGGTTTAGAAACCTCAAGTGGTAGAATCCCAAAGACAAATGGTAGAATCCCAACAAAGACAAGTATCTTTTGAGTCCTCTTAAAGCGCCGAAGTTGCCTAAGGAGCCTTTATGCTTATAGTTTTTAGAGACAAGGAAAAAATAACTACATGAACAAATTAAATGCAATTTGTGTAGGTGACTGCCGACTTGTGCTTGAACCCATCTTCTAAAGCACTTCTTCCCTCGCTTAAGAATAAAGCAATCTAGATCATTTGAAGAACATGAGGTAGAACAGTTTGTAGAATCTGGCCTAACTTCCGCTAAAGGTCACATTCTCTCATTGATTTAGCATGTGAATATGATCCGCTTATGCTAGGAAACTAGTTTTCTCCGGTCCATATAATCTTTAGCCTCCTCTCTATATTACATTCCTACTTGCCACTTGAAAGATGCAACAAGTTACCCAATCGAAATATGTAACAAATTTTACTGGGAGTTTCTCCAAACAGATTGTCAATAAACCTAAAATGTCCAAAGAAATATAAATCATGGATTGAGAAAGTAAAATACCTTTTTTCTTAAGTTCGCATTGAGTACCCTTTCACGATCTTTGAGCGCCCACGGATCATGACCTCTCTGACTCTCCTTGAGTTCTCATTACCATTCACGGTCTATTTCAAGCGAAAACACCACCGAGTCTTTTCGATAGAACTTTATAGATAATAACTTGGAAGGGGCACAAGACTATGCAAAGCCATCCGGATCACGAGATCCTCCTCCTGCGTTAACTCATTCTCGCACGGTTGGCAAAGGCGTGCAAGCCATTCATGCATACTTTTACCATTGATAGTAAAATGTAAAAATGACCTCGGAACAAAAGCGAGTAACTGACACCGAAGAGCTTGAGTATGATCTCCTAGAAACCCAAGAGCACGAAATCATATGAAATATCAAGTGTCCGATTATAGAAGCCAAAATTTCAGAGGAAGGGAATCTGCCTGAGATCCATTATCCTGATTGATAGACTCGGCCTTCATCTCATGGCGTTCATGGGAAGCCAGATTGCAGAACGCTCAATTAACCCTAAAATAAACCTGATCTAGCTTTGTTTGAGACCTGCCTCCCCCTTCCCCTCCCAGAGACCTGCCCTAAAGTATCCCAAAATATCCTTCGAGCCTTGCAGGCATTCATAATCTGCCATGGCGAGAATTAACAAAAACATACGATAATAGGATTTTAGCCTAGGATTCTGCACTAGATTCTTGCTTCGACCTAGCAACCCTAAAAAAAACCAGACCAGACCCTAATCCACACAACCCAAAAAAACCCTAAAACTAATGGGAGGATACTCACCACAGGATTTGCCCCCTTTTCTAAAATCAATGGCTAACAAAAGGGTGCACTCTAGAAATACTATTTAGTACACCTGGATGAATACGGCCACCAAATCATATGAAAACCTTAGAGAAAACAGTATAAAAACACAAAAAAAAACCCCTGTTATAATGCTACATATTGTCAGCTGAATGCATGATAAGATTAATTGAGGTGTTGCAATACTATCATTTGAAAGTTTCCGTTGGATAATGCTCAATCTTTCACTTACCATGCGTTTTGGAGAGGCTGGATGGACTTGTTTGGGTTCGATTCCCAAAAAAGCTTTTTCAAAATAACATGATCTATTGATGAAATAGAAAAATGGCAAAAATTGAATGTAGAATTGCCACAAAAGAACCTATGATTTGGACACAAATTTATCAATGATATTATATATGCTCATAAAATCGACATGTAGCTATCACAAAAAGGCCTAAATATTGACAAAATTTTGTTACTCAAGTATTACAAAAAGGAAACAACTTTGTTATAACTATGTAATTGAACGTTACAATCATGTTTGCAATAATAAAATAGGTTCATTACAAGTTTCTTAATGAAAAGATATAAAACATGTTATGAAAGAGTTACAAATATGACGCAAAGGATGTCGATCTATGCAAGATAAGGATGCCAATATAGTGTAACGATTTAGTTGCATAGTGGAGACAAATATGATGGAAAATATGACACAATTAATGAAAAACCTAGATGTAAGCTAGACACAAGCATGCCATGCAATTGCCACAAATGTAGTCATTGAGTCGCGACTAATATAGAAAATATGATGAATAACTTGGATGTAAACTTGACACAAACATGCCATGCAATTGGTACGAAAATATGACACAATTATTGAATAACCCGGATGTAAGCTTGAAACTAACATGCCATGCAATTGCCACAAACGTAGTCATTATGTCAATTTTGCGTTATATAGCCTTGACGCGATACTTGACGCAAAAGGTGATGTCCATGCGACATCAAAGTATAGCACTTTTAGCGTCAACCTCGTGACATTTAGTGGGCCTTTGACAATACACATAGCGTCACTTTGTTTGACGCTATACCTGACGAAAAACACCCTATTCTGTTGTAGTGCACCTCCATCCCGTTGGTATGGGGATCGGCATGCTCGACCATGCCGGCACACACCGATCCATGGCAATGCCCGCGATTGTGGCACACGCCGAAGGTCGAGGCGATCCATTTACAAGTAATCCACTCCAGACAGTTAGACGGCATAGTGGGTCTAAGTTAGATATTGGGGTACAAAAGCACCCATCCGGACCGTATGGCTTTTAGGTGCTTGGTCCACCGTGCTTGGAGGTGCTTGGAGAGCGGAAGCGATGATCCGTTTTAGCAAATTTGTTTGGGGTGCGGGTTAGGGAACTCACGGAAGACAGCCCTCTGTGAGGACCCGTGGATCTAACAGGAGAGTCCGGGGGGACTATGTCACGCCGGATTTGGCCGAAAAGAAGAAAAAGTAGAGAAACGAGAACAAATGGGAGAAAGATGATAAGCTTCCTTGATATCAATGATGAAAATACATGAGCTCTCGTAATAGAAAAAACTCAGGAGACAAGACTCAAAACTCATCTAAAAACTTATGAGCTAACTCTACTCATATATATAGTACAATGGCCTTGGGCCCAATATAGACACTCGATCGATCACCGGTGCGACTCACGGAAGGAGGCCCGATTCTTGAATGTTGGCGGGAGGTGCCTCTTGAAGTGCCTAGAATGGCCAGGCGGCCCACGAGGCGGTGGCGGGCGTCACTTGTCTGGCCGGGCGCCTCTTGATGGCGACCAAAGGCTTTGGGCTGCGTGGCTCAGTAGTCTTCCGTGGAGGCTTGGATGTCCGACCCGTGGTTGACCGAGGGGATCTTTGAGCTTGACCTGTTCCCACGATGCATGAATAGTCCCGTGCCCGGAGGCCGCGGGACTAACACTCCCCACCAAACGACACTCGAGTGAAGAAAAGGAGGAAGGCGTTTGAGGGCGGGGAAGCCATCCCGGAAAGTGATCCTCACGGGGTGAGGGGCCGGGCCCCATTATGGTACCGGGCCGGTGAGATCTTGGCGTGATTGAAGAGCTTGAGGTGTGTCTTGGCCAAAGGCGGGATCGGCATCAATGAGAAAAGCGAGGCGTACCATGTCTTCAAGTGCAGTGGGCGTCACGAAGAAATGTCTTGACACTCCATGAGGAGACAGTCACGAAGGCCAAAGGCACCTTGGGCCCGGCATTTGGATTGCAAATGAAAAATGGGGCGCTGCCGATTTAAAGCTGAGCAAAATGCATTTGAGGCAGCGCAAAATCCCCGCTTGAAGATGGACGAAAGATGATCGGGTGAGGTGGAGGCGCGCAAGAAAGGTGTTGAGACCATGAAGCGCATCCGCGGCTGTTTGCCAACCACGCCATTAGCAATGTAGATCCAATTGGTGGTGTTGTCCAAAGTAAGCACCTTCTTCCCAATGTGATCGGCCCGAACAAAGCGTGGATCCCACTTAGGAGATCCGTCGAGATCACGAGGTGGTGTCCGGCCCCCGCATGACCATCCATGACCTTGGTCCAAAAAGGAAAGGCGCCAATCGGATGTCGAAATGCAGGCGTGGAGGGGCCTTGAGGAAGCATAGGGAGAAGGAACCATGCCCCGTGGCGTGGGTTCTTGGCGATCTCCACAATTGGCCGACAAGATCCGGATCAAGTGCGACACCCGCCGATCCCAAAAGAAGCGTAGAGCTGAGAGTTATTGCGGAGGGCTATCCATCCCGGGGGACCGTCTTTGCTTTCAACGAGCACATGGCCCGATTATAACCGGCGAGGTGCTGCATATAGACTTGTGCATAGGGAAGATCTTGGGATGTCCCGGATACTTCCTAATTTGTTGCGGGCGCTTCCGCTTGCGAGAGATAAATGATTGGCAAGCTCAGGGCATGTACTCCCTGATGAAAAGTTGTGGTGCGGCGGGATCCGCCTTAAGATATGGATTGTTATCCTGAAGCACCCATTCTTGCTGATGGGGTCACCACGAAAAAGCCGGGCGTGGCCCATTAAAAAGTTTTCTGTGTATCACCCGGATAGAAATCATGAAAGATATAAGCCATGGGCTGAACCACCTTGAAAGTGAGAAAGTCCGGATCGGCGCGATTATGAGATCAAAGACAACAAGGGCCTGAGACAACCCTTTGTCTTCAATGGAGAGTTCGCCAAATCAGAAAAATCAGCCTTTGCTCGGTGGGATATCTACGGGGCCATCCACAAGGCGTGCCACTTTGAAAGGAAGAGGTGGCGTCGAGCAACCACATAATCATGATAGCGGGGGGGGCGGGGGAAGTCCACGTGCAAAGAATTGAAGTCACGGGCGTCAAGTTTGGCTTGAGCCTCATCCCGGCCGACCGAATAGCTTGCCGCAGGCTGTTGTTCGAGATCCGGGATCTGATTTTCTTTTTCGAGTAGGAGGCGTGGATGGTCACCGGACCCGTTCGAGAAAGGATTGACCAGGGAGGAAGATTTCCCGGTGTATTGAGGCGAAGCGGCAATCTCCGCGTCATCGAGTATTTTACGTTTACTCCTCCTCTGTGGTGATCTTGAAGAGGTGATCGAGAGATGTCAGGTAGAAAGCTGAGCCGTCAAGGAGGCAACTTGAGCCGTCTCGGGCTGAAAGATTTTGAACTTGAGTCGCGGAAGTCTTCACCGCGTTCGGAGTACAAGGCATTGAGTTTAGCAATATCTTCATCTTTGGTACTTTCGGAGAGCGACTTTGGACTTGTTATGCTCCAATAGAGTCTGAATTTACTGAGCCGAAAGTGAGCACGCTGATCGGGCAAGTTGGCTGACTTGAGCTTGTGTACTCTTGAGATCCGCGCATGAGCTGTAGGAGAGCTTCATGCTTGTCTTGAAGTTTGGCCTCCAAAGTGGCAACTTGGGCAGATTCTTGCGGCTTGAAGGTCTTGGTGTCTTGCATCGGAGGCCTCGAGTGCGGATTGAACCCGGCTCATAAGAGCCGTCTTGGGATTCACAGAACTTAAGTGCACGGCAGCCTTGAGCATCCTGGCGATCTTGATACAACAATTCTTAGAGGGTGTTGTGGTGGTGGAACTGGGCATTGCCCGGTGTGGGAGGTTTGGGAAAAATGATGTGAAGTGGATGGTGTAGCGAGGAAGAGGCAGTGACATGAGTGTGGATGTGGTCATGACCCGTGGGAAGATGGGCGTGATGCCAACTAGGTGATTATTTGGAAGGGGCGAGTGGAAGTATGAGAATTTGGTGGTGTGGGAGGGAAGTAATGACGGATGAGGGCTTGAAAGTGCCCTCCCACGAAACTTCAGAAATGGAAGTGGTACCCTCGAAGGCGGTCCATTTCTTGGAGAAGACGATAGAACATCATTTGGGGCCAATCTATGTGGTGCTTGGAGTGTGTAGCAAGAAGGGACGTGGTTATAGAAAGGCTTATTGATATGGGTGTTCTTGATAGAATACCCCGTGAATTTCATACAAAAATTTCACAAAAGGTCTCATGAGGCTTGGTCGATATTGGTGGGGCGATGGACATTGGCGTGATAAGCGAGTCCAAACTCTGTGACATCAATATCACAGTATAGCAGACCATGATACACAAAAAGGGTGTGCAAGGGAATATGAAATACCTCGAAAATCAAGTGTTGAGTCAATGAAATAGTGGTGCCATCGACCACGCGGTGGTGTACCCTTGCGAGTTTGCAACAATATTGGCGATGAACTGGCCAGAATCAGGCGGGATTTGGAGGAGGAAGTTCCATTTGAGAAAATTACAGTAAAGCTGGTGCCGTTCGCGACATCTTTATTGGGGCCAACAAAGGGCTTCCGCGGAAAGTGAAGTAGCCAAGAAGGATCTGAGATGCAAAAAGTGCGGATCCTTAGGGGCGGTAGCTTGAAGTGTAGAAAATCGTGGGGCGACCATGGGAATGATTTGCTTGAGAACGAAGAGATGCCAAAGGCAGAAGACGAAAGTCGAGCACGGGAGGATGAAGGCGCAGAGGAACGAAAAGGTTTGTTTTAGGGCACTGGCGGAGGCGAAGAGATATGAAGAGTCACGAAACGAGGAACCGTTGATGATGCGGTGTCAAAAGATGCGAAGAAGGGGATTGAGAGGCAAAAATTTGGCTAAGTCCCCAAAAAAAACGTAAAGGGAGAAACAATGAGCGGTGAGGATGAGGCGTGAAAGAAAGATCGGATGTGACAGATGGCAAAGGACACCCATTAATGTTCGACGAGCGTGGAAAGAAGGAAATGGCATTCAATGCGGCAACTTCGAAGTGGGATATCATTAAAAGGAATGTGTCGAAGGTACCATTGCTAGATATGCGGCGGGAGAAACGATTCTCCTTTTAGAAACAAACCTTGCATTGCAAACCGTTGGCGATTTGTGTGATTGGTCCACGCCGACAAAGAAGGTCCTCGATTGGCTATATAAGCGAACCCGAGAAAACGAAGGCATCCGATGGCGCTCGGTATGGCTCTTTGGGTTTGAACGAAGATTGCACCATGCCGAAATGAACCGTCGAGTGGATCACTTGTAAGATGAATTATGCGGATCTCTGGCTTGCCACAACCGTAACATTAGTGATGGGCGGCTAGTGTGCGGGATGGCTGAACATCCCGACCGAAGACCAACGGGATGGAGGTGGTTCTCGCACCTTGGCTGGGATCCCGAGCGTAACCTCTACCATCTCCTCGCATCACCTGCTCCGGCCCAACCCGGAGTAGAGGGTTTTTCCTCTTAGGACTTAGTAGATAGGGCTCACGAGCCCGCTTTTTGTATATAGGGCGGTGCCCATAGCGAAATAGGCGGGCTGCGCCCACATTTTGTAAAAATTCTCCACTATAATATAATCTACCGCCTTTCTAGTCACTTTTCGTGGTGTTTGATTCTCGAACTGTCTCTGTGTTGGAATGTTCACTTTTCACGTGTCTTGAAATGCTTTGAGGCAAAACCATTAACTAATGTAGGTAATGGAGTGCCATCTAATTCACAAGTTGGAAAACACTTGGTCTAACCACTTGAACAATTTGATAAGGGCCAAACCAGCGAAACTTGAGTTTACCGGAAAATTTTTGTACACGGAATCATAAAGAAGAACCAAATCTCCTTGTTTGAATGTTTTTGTCTTCAAGCGTTTGTCATGTAAAGATTTTTGCAAATTTGTTGTCCATGAAGAACACGAATATAAGCATCCTGTGAGAAGTTCATCCAAGCATTCTAATTGATAGACCCGTTCTTTGAGAGCGGTTTGGTGGATTATGAGCGTGAGCTAATTGAAAAATCAGTGTTGGAAGGATGAATTCAAAGGGCATGAGAGCTTCGACCATAAACCAATTTAAAAGAGTGTGACCCGTAGCAATCTTGAAACAAGTATTGTAGGCCCAAAGAACGATGGGAAGTTTTGTTTGCCAATGTCCTGCGGGAAGCGTCACAAATTTTCTTGAGAATGGTGACCCGAGTTTTGTTGGTGCTTTCGCCAACCCATTGCCTTGAGGATAGTAAGGTGTGCTCTTGTGATGATGTATTAGGAGATAATCCGTCGGCTCTTTGATAGTATGATTGATGAAATGAACACCACGGTCCCACCACCAGCTCAGGTAGGGGCAGCGAATCAGCGTGATGATTTGTTGATAGAGGACTCTGCGTGCTTGCGGCAGTGTTGTCCGGAAGTGCACAAGCTTCCGCCCATTTGGTGGCGTGGTCGGTGAGAACCGAATGTATCCGCACGCGGTGTGCCTCGGGAGGGGTCTATAGGTCCCACAAAGTCCATTCCCCCATTTCTTTGAAGGGAAGTGGCGCGTGGCGGCCGGCGTCAAGGAAGAGCGTCCGCGGGCCGTGGGGCGTCCCACCACGTGGCAAAGCGTCACATGTCTTGAGGCGTGGTGAGCATCTTTGAAGGCGTGGGCCAATAATACGGCAAAAGAAGAATTTTGCGTCGCCGTGGTGTCACCATGAAAATGACCACCACCGAGCCCTTGATGAGCTTCTCGAACAATGTCCGGAACTTCATGAGGTAGAACCGCGGCATTTTGTCGAAGGATGGTGTCCTTACCCTTTTGTAGAGATGTCCGACAACCATGGTGTAGTCCGCGGACCTCTCGGAGAAAATTGATGACGACGACGGGATTGTCGCCAAGGCGGGAGAGAGCGTCTCATCTTCGGTGGAAGAGCACCCGTGAGGAGAATGCTTCTGAAAATCATGGAACCAATGTGGTGTTGCCGTGACTAAAAAGAGTTGAGCATCCGGAAGGCATCCGAGACCCCAAGTTGCGGGATCATCCGGTGTGGATCGCGTGAAAGATAATCGGAACAACATGAGATTTGCCTGCCTTATGAACGATTTCAAAAAGGAGCAAATTCTTGGAAAGAAGGACCTTGAGCAATGCGGCCCGTGGGCGTGGATTTGTTGATCAAATAAAGAAGTGCTTGGTGGTCCACGAAGAACTTGATTTGATTTGCCTAAAAGGTAATGGCGGGCGTTGGACACGAGAAAATGAGACCCAAAGCTTCACGCTCCGCGGCGAGAATAGTTGCTTTCAGCGAGAATTGAGTTTTTATTTTGGGCGTAGCGATTTGGTTTATCGATTAATGGCATCATATTCTTGAGAAGAACAGCTCAATAGCAAACGCCGAACATCGACATGAGCGTGAAAGGGCTTGTCCCATTGAGGAGGAACAAGAACCGGTGCTTGAGTAAGCAAAAGCTTCATTGTTGGAAGCGACTTCCCGGGAATTCAAGCCCGGTGGATTAAAATCACCCGTGAGTTTATGAATGGGATCTGCAATGGTTGCCCGATCCGGGTATGAAGGTGGAGTAATAATTGACCTTTCCCGGAAAGAGCGTGTCTCTTTGATATTGGTGTGCTTGAGCTTTGAGCACACAAGCCCGATTTTTGGCGGGGATCGGTGGTGATTCTGCTTTTGCGACAACATGGCCTAACAGAACACCGAAGTGGCGAAAAGGTGCATTTCTCGGGGATTGAGACTAATCTTGGGACTCATCACATTTACGGAAGGCGAGTTCCAATTTATCCAAATGGTCAGCCATGGAACGTAGGGCGGAGAAGTCATCTTGAAAAATTTGCAAGAAGGAGTTTCCTTCATGAAATCATGAAAAGCGGAGAGCATGATCGTTGAAATGTTGAAGGAGAGTTGGATAATCAAAAGGAACCACCTTGTAGGCAAAAAAGTGCCCCGGGGTGGTGAAAGTGGTCTTGAGTTGATCAGATTCTTTGATGGAGATCTGATTGTAGCCAGAAAAAACCATCCATAAAGGAGTACATCTCATGTCCGGCCACTTCTTCGAACTTGGTGCGTGAAGGGAAGTGGAAAATGATCGCGCTCGTGGCACGATTGAGTTTCAGATAGTCTACCGGGCAGCGGATCTTACCATTGTGCTTAAGGGCAATGACGATAGGGCTCACCCATTCAGAATGTTTGACCTCATAGATCAAACTGCAGCAAAGGAGTTTGTCAATTTCCACCTTGGCCGCGATCCGCGGTAATTAGGGTTGAGCACATGTCTTGTGCGTTGCTACACTGGTCGTGCATCGATTTGGTAGGAATGGTGAGTTCCCCAAGCTTTTGTTGATTCCCGAAGATCTTTGTAACTCCGGTGAAAATGTGTTTGAATTTTTTGAGCAGTAACGACCTGTGGACGATAAGGAGCGGGAAGGTTTGCGGCAATCGCGGACCCGGTTGATTGTTGCCAACATCCACGATTTCGACTTGAGTCCGAATATGAGGTATGACTTGTTATCTGGACAATGTGTGCGGAGGTTGGAGCATAACGGATCGCGTGGCACTGGCGTGGTGAAAAGAGGTTGCTGGTGTCATCGGCGTGGTTGCTTCATGGCGGCGTGTACGTCAACAGGGAGTTGCAGAAAGTGTCGGCGATCGAAAAGTGATCTACTCGTTGGATTCTATTGCAAGGAGCGGTAGGGGTCAAGCAAGGCAGCCTGTCACCCGGGATCAAGAGTCATTTCTCCCAAGGATCGCATATTGAGTAGGATGACCCGAGGCGGCCAGGGGAGCTGAACGATAAATATTACAGCGTCTTGAAATCGATTAATGCGAGAGAGGGTTCCGCATTGTCAGCAGAAATGATCCCGCTGTTTGCAAGTCCATGGTGGCATTGAGATGACCATCGGTGATGACTAAGCGGTCGTGGCCCGATAATGGATACTCTTTGCCCTGGCGGAGAAAGGGTCTTCCACCCGGCATTTCATAGTCACACGGATCTTCGCCGACTTTCCAAACTCCAAATTCCATGGGAAGCGGAGATCACCAATGTTGATGTGAAGAATAGGTGTGGCGCCTTGAGGTCTCGTGATATGGCCATTTGCCAATTTGATGTCATATGGGGCCGCGAAAAAGTTGTGTGATGCCCATTTGTTTTGCGGAGTTTATCCGTGATGAGATTGATTTGCACTACCTCCATCGATTTGAACATGGTTGACTTCAGCGATTTCCCACCGTTGCATGGACCGTGGGTGTAGAGGTAGCCACGGCCCCAACTAAAACAGTTGGTAGTGGTAATGGTCCTTGAGGCGGGGCCGAGTTTTAAAATGGTAGCCAAGCTTAAAGGAATTTTGATCTTGGCAAGCTCCTCTTGGAGTTCGAGAGGTACATGAGAAAAAGGATCTGCTGGTTCCACTGTGCGGGGAGTGCGTGGCGAGGGGAAGCGTAACTTTGAGTAAGTCAACCTCGGCTGCAATATTGGGATATGTCCGAGGCGTGGAGGTTGAGATGTTGAAAGTGGATCTTGTCTTTGTTGAGCCGCAGTGGTGGCATGAACATTTGCCAATGTCGCGGCCTTGAGCAGCTTGCATGAGATTCAAAATGCTTTGGGCTAACTTTGGGCATGACATTTGGCATGAGCTTTTTTAAGTCGGTGCAAAGTGAACCTTTTTTCGTCCTCATGAGGAAGGGTGTCAACCAAAAGGCGAGGTTCGCGTGTCCTTGAATAATAGTCAAGGGCGTGATGCCTTGATGCGGCGTGAAACTAGACCAACCCAATTTGGCACCGTATGGGGAGGATTAAGTGCCTGAAAAATTTCCTCTTGGGCTTGTTGATCCACCGAGGTTGATTCTTTGGAGCTGGTTGATAAGCGTGATTCTTTGGCTCTTAGGGGCTTCTTGAGAACTCGGTCAGTGGGCCTTGTTTGCCATTAGCAAGCCAGTAGTTGGTAGCCGTGAGGCGGACCGATGTGGTCCCCGATTGGTACCGGTGAAGCACTGAACTTGTGGAAGTTGAGGGCACGCCCGTGGTGGTATGACCCCATTCTTGGCGGTGTGCAATCGAGCTTTAGAAGGATCAAAAGGAGGGCGTTGGTTGGATCCCGTGGTTGGTCCCGATGGCGTGGGGATAGAGTGGGCTGCACCCGAAGAGGTGGGCGATAGTCGCGATGGTGGCTGAGGTGTGTTTGCACTTGATAAACCATTTTGTTGGACGAATGTGGGATGAGTCGCGAGTGCACTCTTCCGGTGGCATGATTGCACATGTTGCATAAGCTTGCAATGAGGCGGACCATTGGTGGAGTTGCACTCATTGGCCAAATGGCCTTGATATTTGCAAATATGGCACCGTTGATTTGCTTTGTGGATTAGCGTGTTGAGGCTTGAACAAGCCGTTTGTGGAACCATGTGGTGGAATGAACGGGAGCTCTTGAAGAGCCACATACGGGAAAAACATTGACGGAGTGATTGACAAGGTCGATAGCCTGCTCCAAAGTTTTGGACGCAGTATTGATCATGAGGCGAATAGCGGGAGGGAAGTCCTTGGAGAAACCGGACCAAAATCTGCCTCAGTGTAGGGTACTCCTGAGCTTCTTGAAAGCGAGAATGTAAGTCGATCCGCCAAAATCCCGGACTCAAGTGGGCTCTTGTTGAAGTTCATTGAGTTGCTTGAGATGAAGTTGATCATCATCATCCGTGGTCCCGTAATGAGATGGGGCGAAGCGGTCGCATTTCGGACCATCTTGTTTCCAATGGCTTTGTTGGACATGAGCCATTGATGAGGAGAAACCACCTGTGATGTGGTGGAAAAAGATGTGAAATTTCAGTTGAGGTTGCGGCGTGCCCATTTAGGACAGCTAGAGCCTCAAATTCTTCCATGTGGGCCCGAGCACTTTGGTCTAACGGTTTGCCTTTAGTGTTGCCAAAGGTGGGATAAGTCAGTTCGCAGTCCCGAAAGGTAGATGGAAAGTCTTTGGGCCGGGCAGAACGAGGATAGTGAGGATATTGAGGTTGAGGTGGATTTGGCAAAGCAGCACGGCGGACCACTCGATGAAGGGGTGATCTAGCGGTTGAGAAAACCGGCAGGAGCATTGGTTTTGAGATCTGTAAGATTGTAAACCGTGAAGCGATTAGGAAACGTAGGGAAAGGATATTCGAGGCGGACGCCAAAGAGACATGTGGATAGCCGTGCCCACCCTGGAGATGATGGTTCTTACGAAGGAAGTGGCGTATGGCCCGAAGAATGATGGATGTAGGCATGTTCCAGGGGTATGAAAGTATGGTTGAGAAGGTTGAGCCGGGATAAGGCTCCCGATAGTGATGAGGGGACCGAGGTTGTGAGCAATGTTTACCGCGCTTGGGGGGGGCTGGGGCGAAAGGCCCCGGACCGCGAGGGGTGGGTGGCCCGGACTGAGCCCTAGGCGAAGATGGCCTCCCTCTATGTCATAAAGCGATCCATACATGTCGCCGGTCAGTTTCGACGCTGATGGCGCAAGCGAGATGCGTCACGAGAAAGGAGTTCTTCCGGCGTGAAATTACTGAGACGCAACATGGCGTGACGAAGAAAGTAGGAGAAAATCGGACCCGGCGTGCCGGCGGTGTTTGGGGTGCAGGTTCGGAACTCTGGAAAGATACCCTCTGTGAGGACCCGTGGATCTAACGGGAGTCCGGGGGACTATGTCCGCCGATTTCTTTGAAAGAGAAGAAAAGTAGAGAAACGAGAACAAATGGGAGAAAGATGATAAGCTTCCTTGATATCAATGATGAAAATACATGAGCTCTCGTAATAGAGAGAAAAACGAAAGGAGACAAGACTCAAAACTCATCTAAAAACTTATGAGCTAACTCTACTCATATATAGTACAATGGCCTTGGGCCCAATATAGAACACTCATTGATCTCCGGTGCCGACTCGGAAGGAGGCCTGATTCTGAGGAATGTTGGTGCCTCTTGAAGTGCCTAGAATACGCCGACGCGGCCTTGCGAGGCGGGGCCCGTCACTTGTCTGGCCAGGCGCCTCTTGTTGACCACCAAAGGCTTTGGGCTGCGTGGCCAGTCTTACGTGGAGGCTTGGATGTCGACCGTGGTTGGCCCGAGGATCTTTGAGCTTGACACAGTGCGGCGTATGCATGAATAGTCCTGTGCCGGGAGGCCTGAGGACTAACAAAATTGCTTCCTATCGATGACATGGCTACACCCGCAAAAAATCAAATTCGGTACATAATCAATTTGGCGGGGTTGTTGTGAGATGGCATGGAGAGTGAATAGATTTGGCAATGGCGGGAAGCATGATCCGGTGTTGTACTCTGAGCAATTTTCTTTGTGCGACGGTTTCTCACATACAACACAATTCTACTGCAACACGATTCTAAATGGATCAATCAACATCAGATTTAGATGAAGAAAAAGCGACTTCAAATTTTACGGGAAATTCAAGCCCGAGAGAAGAAGGCAATCTAGGCGAGGAGGAAAAGAGATAGGGAGAGGAGAAAGAAAATATCCGGGCTCAAGTTGGCCGGTGGCTTGAGTGCGAGAAGGCTTCAAGAATTGTCCAAGAATTTGGGCGACTATTTCAATAATATCACAAAGCCTTTGAAAGAAGGGGATAAGGCACTGGTGGTGCCGCATTTGTGAAGAGAGTGAAGAATAAATTGCCAATTGGAGGTGGATTTTGTTGATCATGATCAAAGCAAGGTCATGAAGAATGTAATTAGAAATGTTCAAGAGACACTCAATCAGCAAAAGAAACTAAGGAAGACAGATATAATGCAAGCAAGAAAGTCCACATTGCAAATGGTATCTTCAACAGCAAACAAAACCAACCAACCTACTGGCGGTTGCATGCCTCCTTCATGTATCAAGAAAATCTGTTGTTGCAGCAACCAGAAGAAGAGTAATGGCAGAACAAGAATGTGGTCCGTGGTCAATGTTTTCAAGGAAAAAGAGATCAGATGCAATAACTGATGAGGTTAAGAATTTCGTTTACAAGTTCTGGACAAAAACACAAAGTCTCACCATACGGGGAAGCACGTGAGAAAAGTTTGTTACAAAAGATGGTGAAAAAATTGATCATCAATACAAGCGCTTGAAATTTCTCGTAATTATTATGCTTTATATGTTTTACCGCTTGTTACGCTTTTACTATATTCTTTGCTTTTAATTTTTTTTGGAACTCAGTATTTACGCTTTGTTTGTAATTGCAATTTTACATGGCATTCAAAAAGGAATTCAATGAAATGAAGATTTCCTGGCACATTTGAATTCTTTGAAGCCATCTTTTGTGAGCGTTTAAAAAAAGAGACACATTCTTTGCTGCCAATATCACATGCACTTTGACTATGTGATGCAAGCACTCAACAAAATCGAGCAGATCAAATGGGGTGCACAAAGAATGCAATTGTAATTGTCTTTGTTTGTGGTGATGGTAACCAGTAGTACCAAGAACCATGTTTATAAATCCACTAGTGATTTTGGAGGCAAATGGTACGCCCTAAAGAAGAAGATGAAGAATGGCACAAACATCAATGTCTGCGGTTGGCATGCAAAGATTGTGGGGCTGAAAAGGTACTCTTAAGTTTGTCTCTTCAATGTTATGATGTTTAAAGATATTAACGCTCAAGAACTTTAATTGTGGTGTTATAAACAGGTTTGCTTTTTGTCCCTAGGAGAAGATGGAAGCGATTACAAGGTGGAGTGGAAAGCGGTTTGAAAAGGTATTGTTTGGCTTAATTAAATTGTGCTCGTTTAACATTCTTTTAAACAAACCGCAAACCGACGAAAATGTTCATGGTCTGAAATCAGCAAGAAGTTGGATACATGAAGGAGACTACCAAGAAAAAAAAATGGGAGGGAGAAAACTAGCCAAAGTAACAAGACTTGCATACAAGAGCGAGAGTCCGCCCGAGTTCATGAAGCATGCCAACAAGACAATGGTACAATTTGTCACACACAATTATGTAACACTGTGGCGACAAAAGGGCGTGTTTGGATACCTTTCACGAAGATGCAATTGTCTCTCAGTAATTGACTTTGCTGAAAATTACAGTTTTAAAATTGAGAGGAGGCACAATCTTGCCAGCGGCACCGCGGACCCGACCTCAATTACGGTTCATATCACATATAGACATGCAACCCAAAAGCTGAGATAGAGGAGATGGAAGTTAAAGAGGCAGGGCAAAGAGAAGCCGAGAGCGGGATAAGCTGAAAAGAAAAGAAGAAGACAAGTCGAGAGATCATCAGCACCAATCGGAGAGAATTATAAAAGGAAGTGCAATTTTATATTTCGGATGGCGGGGGAGCATAGCCCCTCGTTTGTACAACATTGCTTGAAAAGTACATCTTGACCGCTTAGAGCCGCAGAACATTGAGTACAAGAAACATATTTTGGAGTGATGGTTGCACATCCCGTTTAAAGGAGCAAGGCCTTTCTGAGGTATTTAGGAAGGAACTATGTGTGTAGTGAAGGAATTGAGTATGAGTGGAATTTCTTTGCGGTTCTCATGGCAAAGGAGAACATGATGGACAAGGTGCAATATTGAAAAGGGTTTTGGCAAGAGAGCAATTGAAGTATGAGTCCTAGAAATTGGGCGTGCCAAAGACATTGTCGATTTCATGAATCGGTACATGATGAACAATCCACCGACCCTCATATAAGAGGTAAATTCTTGTTTTTTCTTATATTTTTCTTAGATTTGAAGTTGCATGAATCTGCTTTTATATTGCAGGTTCTTTTGGCATATTGATCCCCAAAGTGTAGACAAATCTGAAAGGAAGGAGTGGAAAACACTATGTGGGAGCTCTAAACTTCATTGCATCAGACCATGTGACAAAAAGAACCTGCAAAAGTTGCTTCTGAGGTGCCTCTCTTGCTATTGTTCCTATTGCTTTCATGGTAAAAGGGATTCTTGCCGCGAACAAAGCACGTTTGGGAGCATGGCTCCGCAAGAACAGAAACCAAAGGTTCTTTGAAGAAACATCCACAGCAATTAGTCAGGAGGAAGAAGAAGAAGATGAAGAAGAAGAAGATGAAGAAGTAGATTACCTTAGTTCTCTTCTAGAAGTTGGAGATAACTTTGTTTGTAAATGCACATCCGAGGATGAAGAGGGAGTTGACTTTTATGTTCTTAGGTGTCTGAGACTAAACACACATTGTTAGATGCATATGAAGATGCTTGGGGTCTTGCATTTGGTGTAGGAGAAGTTATAGTTTAAATGCCATTACTACAAACAAGCGGATGCACTCCAATTTGAGTTGCTATTGAACAAGCCGGTTGCTAGTTTGTATAGCCACCTTGTCCAACAGTGAAGTTTGATATGGAGAATCTTGGTAACAACATTTTCAAGATGAGTGAAGAGACATGCCAAAAAGTTATGGCATCCCTTCGATGGAGTGCTAATTCCTTGCCCGTTTTTTCTGCTTTTGCTTCAAAGAAGCAGAAGTTGAGTTTTTAGATGTACACTGGCTCTTTCCTGCCATATTCTTTCTTATATTCTTTATAATTCGTTATCAATGAAAACTAACAAATTCTTTGTTGCACTCCTCAACCTGGTCTTTATGCCAATTGCAGGAACCTTTTGCACAGGTTGTTCATAATATTCTTCTGAACTGCTCTCAACAACACGTGAACGTTTTATCCTTTTTTTTGCTGGCCCTTACTAAGCTGAATTACAGAACTTTGCTGCTTAGAACAAAAATCAATTTAAATGAGATTAAGTTAGTTAAAACACAAATAAGAAATATCAAAGTCTTACCTTCTGCAAAGCTTCTACAGCTTTCCTTACTGGACTTGGTGACACTTGAGCTGATGCAGTAGATACAACATTTTTTGGTGACTCAGAAGCAGGTGAAGCAACAGGTGCCACAGGTGCTTTATTAAATAATTTGCTGAAAATACAACCAGACAACTTGCTGCTCTAGTTTCCCTTCTGCTGAAATAGACTAACCCGTACTGACCCAAAACAATGTACAGAGAGATGCCAAAGAGTGTTGCAGCACTATTCCACAGCCCGGCACCTCGCCATATATTTGCTCTAGTTTCCCTTATTGGAAATCGTCTAACACATCTTGACCCGGAGAAAGTGAAAGAAAATGAACTCTCGACCAAGCAACTTATGGGACATCTTTACACGTCCTAGTACTTACTGCCAAAAGTCAGCAAGCAGCCACCTGGGAATGCATCAACAAATTACAGGGCATCTCCCACATAAGGCCAATGGAAAAATACAAAAGGGCCACTCCTTAAGTGTAACACCCAATGCAAAAATGTGACGGCATGCTGCTCCCATAAAACCTTCTTACAGCAGACATCAAAAGGAACCACAAAATATGATGTGTAGTGGCAAAACCTTCTTACAGCAGACATCAAAAGGAACCACAAAATATGATGTGTAGTGGCAAATGGAGTCCCTGCGACGTCGCATCTGAAAAAACTAGAACCAGGTCAGCGAGGGAAAAACTCCAGCCAACATGCTCAACTTCCACTAAAACCGCGACCGCGAGGGTCTTCACCCGCAAAGCACCACAACGGCACTAGGGCTCTACATCAACTCCAAACCACCCGGGGAGGGTGGGTCTTGGGAAGATGCTCACATAAACTTGAGGCGGCTCAAGGATGTCGATGGAGAAGCAAAGAAATGCAGTATAAGAAGGCCATCTAGGATCCTAACGGCCTGTGTTCAACTAACTGCCGGATCCTAACAAACTACAATGGTTTTGAGAACCTTATTTATCTTCTCTTCGTGAATCGAAGATAAATCTCATTTCTCAAAACCAGTAGAGGCAAGACACATAGAAGAATGAATGGCCCATCCGGGCGTCTCACTAATAATGTAAATCAGAAAATACAACCAGACAACTTGCTGACAAACAGAGGCAGCCAAGCAATTATGCAAGAAACGAGGGAGAAGAGGCCAAATGCACTAAGGAGTGGGCATCCTCAGGTCCTAAACCCAAGGAGCGAGAGACTAACAGCTGATGTTGCAGGGATGGGCAGACATATCCGTTCTTGGCTGACTCGGAGCGCCAACGCCCATGCGCCTTGAAAATCCTGTCGGGAACATTGAGAGCAGCAGCTGTAGTTGCTCCTCCTCTTCTTGCCGAGTGGGTTCCAAAAGCATCTGCATCTTCACCAATCGCAGCCAGGCATTGCTTAAACCATATCCGCAAGGTGGTATATGACACCGATTTTCTCCTTATAAAACAACCTTCACGTGTTTTTCGGATACCTCTCAATAGGTGACCACCCCCGGGCCGTCAACTACTAATTGTATCTGCCCAGCTAGCGATGAATCTTTCCAAAAGGCTGACTTGGCAGTACGGGCCATGAATCCGTGCAAAGGAGACCCACGCTCCAGACCCAGATTGATCAGTATTGGAGGCCCGGATAAAGAGACTAGCGTGGGATTCAAGAACCAGTATCTCATTCCAATGTAAATTTAGCAGCTCCCTACTACGGAGGAAAGCAACGAAGGCAAGAACAATGGATGTACACCTCATAATGTCAAACAAGGACGCAGCCGGTGATGCAAACTTCTCTATCAGTTTGTGTATCATACATGGAAGGATAGGCTGCTTCTTCCTTGTCATAGCTGTAGACGCCCTCTTCGCAATGTCACGGGCAAGACTTACAAGAGGGTGGTCCGTGGGCTTTGGAAAACCAGCTAGGAGATGATGGAAAGCGATGGAGGAGATGGAGGTATTGACACATGCTAGTGGGTTAGGGGAGGCCAATAACCGGGTGACATAAAGGCATATGGTTGATGCACTAGCAGGTAGGAAAGATAGGTTCTTGGAACTGCACCAATTCTTGAAAAGCAACCATGGGCGATGGTAACACCTCAGCGTATTCCTGGATCTAGAAGACATCAAGAGATTCTGAAAACAACTCTTCAACGCAAGCAACTCATTGTCACCGTTCATAAAGTTCCAAAATTCTGAAATAAACACCTCTGCACAAAGAAAACAGCAACCAAACTCACCTAGTCAGTATTTATGATCCGCAACGCAATAAGAGGACTTGTTGGCTTGTGTTGTGGCAGTTTGGAGAACATGCTCGGTGTCAGACCCCTCCCACCCGCCGGAAAATACAATTGGTCGACTATTGCTGAATCCCATTCTCCATCAACGTCGTGCAAAGCTGGCCACCAAGGCGCTAACTCCCAATGGAACACTACAAGGGTACAATTCGCTTGGCATTCCCGCGCAAAGGAAAAAGCTTTGAATGTTAAAGATGGAGGTGGAAAACAGAAGCTATTGGTGCCGTGCCACGACTGAGCAAAGGCATCGGGTGGGCACGGATCACCAGGAATAGGGTGCCAGCAATTGAACTTTGGCAAAAGGTGGTTATCCAGGTTAGCAAAACGGTCCCAATCATGGGGACCCCAGGCTGATTCAATGATGTTAAAAAGCTCTGGTGTAAGGCCATAATCGTCAAAATCCCTCAATTTTGACAAGTAGTCTGCCCATTGGTTAAGGCTGCGCGGAATCCATGCCGATTTGAGAAGAATATTGTGCCTAAGACACAAGGTGAAGATTTGGAGGCACAAACAATGGAGTGAGGGCACCCGGGAGCCTCCTTTATTCAAGATAAAATAAGAATTCAGAGAGTCGCCATAAGCCAATACCTGCTTGCCCCTAAAGTTCTCAGCATGCAATTCAAGGAAATGGGCCAATCACGAAAGCTCACAGGCGATGGAAGAGGAAGCTTGCTCACTAACATCAAAGATTCCGCTAAAATCCTTACTTGCAGTGAAATCATGGACCCAGACTCCCCAACCAGATCCACTAGCATCATACGACAAGGAGATAATGGGCGAGGTTGGTTCCCAAATCAAGGCAGCATTTAACAAGTCAAACCACTCTGACCAGGCGTCTATTTCAACTAAAGCAAGTGGGTTTAAAAAAATACAAAGCTGGGACCAAATATGAGCCATAAATGGTCAAGAGATGAAAAACGAGAAGCTTGCAAAAGCGGACCAAAAACTGGCCTAAATGAGGCGATCATACCTAGAAAAAGAAGCAAGGCGTCGCGAGGGCAACTTTTGCTTCAGCGCAAGACTCTTGGCTAGCTCCAAAAACTTTTGCCTCCTTAGAGGAGCAATGGAAAGAAGACACGAGGAAGTATTAACAATATAGCCAAGAAACTTCACCTCATGTGTACCTTCTAGTTGGCATTTATGCAAAGCAATCCACGAAAACCAGCGGTGAAAGATCTTCAAGACCTTGTCACGAAAAGTCAGGTAAAAATGGCTAGGGTGAATTGCAAAGAGGAAATCATCAACATACGGAATACAAGGGATAGAGCTAGCCCTCAACAGCTTTACAACCTGGCGCATGAGCTTTGTGAACACATAGCATGCGTGAGACAAATAAGCGGTAGGGGTTTGAACATGTAAAATTTTCCTTGGAATTGAAAACCCATGTAAGTCTAGGCTGACGGGTGTAAGGCAACATGATGATAGCCAGCATGCAGATCAAGGGTAAATACATAGTCACCTCTCTTCACAACAGTAGGCAAATCTTGGATAGTTTCATATTTGAATGGCTTATGCTCTAAAAATTGGTTAACATAGCGAAGATCCAAGATCGGGACCAGACTTACCAAAATACCCTTGAACCACACCCAAAGGAGAGCAAATGAAAGGAGATGTTGACTCAATGGCAGCGCCTTCTAAAAGCAAATCTTGTATGGCACTCTTCACAAAAACAGAATGTTGATCCACAAGTTTGTGGTTCTTCCTAGACCAAGGTTGCAGAGGTGGGGCTGTTAACCATGGTAATCTGTAGCCATTCCAGATCCAATCCAGGACCATAGCACTATTGCAAAAGGTCTGCCACTAGTGGAAACAGTTTTTAAGGCGGTTGCTCAATGGTTTAGATGGGGTCAAGAGATAGCTATTTGCACAACCTTTTAAACAATCTGAAAGGGGATGTGCGGGAGTCACAGAATTACGTAGTTTCAAATCTGAAAGAAGAGATAGACAACAAAATGGAAACACAAGATTTTAGACAACAAAAGAAACAGTACTTTATTAAGAGGAAGAAACAACTGGAGTAACAACAACATTGCAATACTGCACATCAGACAATTACGCCTTGTTATAAAAGGCAGCATTTGTATTAGAAGCCATAGGAAGGCTGGCTTTGTGGGCAGGAGTGAAACTAAGGCCACTGGCGGTGCTTGTCTTGCCATATGCCCAGGCCTTTGGCAGACATAGCAATTGCCAGGATTACCAAGGAAGGGGCTTGCATTACCAAAGAAACGCCTCTGTCTGCCACGACTGGAACCCCATTCTAAAGCCAGCTTGCGGGCCTGACGCAGCTTCTTATCTCCATCATCAGTATTAAAATTTCCAAGCTCAAAACACTCAGCAACTTTTGGACCATCTCTATCCCTAATCAGCACATATTGCTTCCTAAAATTGATAAGAGAATTACCTTTGTCGATGGACTGTTGTAGAGAGGCCCCAAGGTGCTTTTCCATTCTCAGCTTGCTCTCAATTTCCGCAAATACGTCCTCCATCTCATTCAAAAAATCAAACTGGCGTACATTCCCATCAAATTTCAGAGCTGGGGTGCGTGATTTCTTACTCTTCCTCTCAATTTCTTGCTGCAAAGCAGTGATCTTGGCATCGAGCTCTCCCATCCTATCATCTCTATAATGCAGCAAGACGCCGCTCCATACCGGCCCAGCCCATGCCGGAGCTCTCACAAGATCTTGAAGCAGCCTCTGATGTATCGGTCCGTGCCAAGCCTCTCCCATGGTGCGTTTCCCCAGCCTAGGCCCATAAAACGATGGAAAATCCGGCAAACAATGGATGAGAAAATGCGTGTTTTGTGCAAGCCGAAAGTACTCACGGGAGAGAACGAGGAGACAACGCCACGGCGTGCGTAAAGCGGGTGGGAAAACCTAAACTTGACAAAAAAGAAGCAACACTAATGCCTTCGAAAACAAAAGAGTTGCACGCGGACTCACGAGGAAGCGGAGGAAACGGAAGATGCTCGCCAAACTTGGAGGCGGCTCAAGGATGTCTTGATGGAGAAGCAAAAGAAATGCCACAGTATAAGAAGGCCATCTAGGATCCTAACGGCCTGTGTTCAACTAACTGCCGGATCCTAACAAACTACAATGGTTTTGAGAACCTTATTTATCTTCTCTTCGTGAATCGAAGATAAATCTCATAAAAGCGTGAAGCCACGAGGTGAAACCCGCAGGTGTAACAAACTGGAAAACTTATCGGGTGAAGCAAATGCACTACTAGTGCCTACCTCAAATGCACTTTGCACTGCCTGAATCGCAAGTCTTCTTCACTGCAACCTCTAGACCAAGTTCCACAAAAACTTCCCCAGGAACTTCCTTCAAACACACAAGCGATCTTCTTTTCATACAAAAGCATCAAAACATGCCAAATGATAGACATGTTCACATGGTAATGCCATACTCCATTTATATTTTGGATTGAAGACCAATCCACATGCGGCATGCCATCTTCCATGAAACCAGGCAACTGCTTTTCATAGTTATGATAGACATTTTTGATATATCCGAGTCCATCAATTGTCTACCCGCTTCTAAATATTTCTGCTTTCACGTAATCTGAATTCCGGTGAAGTTTTTAATCTTTCCTTCTTTTCCTTCTCTGTAATGCTTCAACACTAACCTTTGGAAGGCAAGCCTCCGGTTTAGAGCAAAAATATATTTCACCACTTATTTTTTGCCTTTAACTCTTCAATGCGCCCGTGTCTCCATCATTCTTATGCGCTTTGGCATTCAAAGCGGATACAACTCATTCTCCATTCTTGCTATCTCGTTCCTTCAAAGCTCAATCACCCTCTCTTCCCTTGCTAAAGAGTTCTTATCTACCTCAATGGTACTAATTATTTTTACCGGATCGGTTATGCGATTGTCTAAATGTTTCCAACTTACTAACCTCCTCTTCAATCAAAGAAATGTTGAAACTTAAATTGGAAACAAAACTTCGGAAGAAGGGAAGTGACACGCTTTCCCCTTAAATTCAAGTTGAGGTGTTGATCTGCACTGAAGCTCTGGTGTACTTTGGCATGAAGGAACTGTAGTTTTGATCCTTTTAACATCTTCTTTTTTAACATCAATGTCATCCCTTTTTCTCCTGGACCAAACATTGACCTGTTTCTTGTAAGCATCCCAATCAACCCGATGAGCCTCAGGGTTATGCTCTGCCCGACTAGAGTTTTCCCATGCAAATGATAATGCTACTAGCTTCCTCAATTCATTATTCGGGACACCTCCATCTCCATACAAGAAATCGATCAAGCCATCCAATTTCTGCTTCAAATGAGGGCGAACATAGTAGATTTTGATTTTGCCTGAAACCATTGGCTCAGACCAAACACTGTTCCAGTCATCTGCAGTGACATTTTCCGCCAGCCATTTCAGCTTTTGCTGTGGGATGATTCCTTCACCAGCCATGAGAAAAGAAGATACTGTAAAAAAAAGCAGCAAGAAACAAAGAGGTTGGAGCAAGCGCCTTGAAGAGGAAGAATCAATTTGAAAAATGCAGGAATCGAAGTGTAATCGAGGAGCAAATTGGCCTATACAATTCAATTAGTAACGATGGGCGCGAATAATTACACCTCTGACAATCAAAATCATTGTTAATGGGGAAAAGCGAAATCGAAAAGGTGCGCCGGCCGCTTAGCGTGCTTTCTCCTTCGGCTTCTCCGGCGCTTTTGTACCCCAATATCTAACTTAGACCTAGTGCACTTTGTCGTGCAATCCAGGGTGCCAGACATCTTGGCGCTATTCGATTGTCTCCGCTTAAGCTCCTTTGTTAGTCTTATATAGCCAACCGAGGACCTCCCTCATTACGCGTGGACCAATCGAAAAATTAAGCCAGCGTGGTTTGCAATGCAAGGCTGTTTCTAAATGGAGAATCTTTTCTCCCCGCCGCATATCTAGCCATGGTACCTTCCTCGACACCTTCGTTTTAATGATATCCCCTTGAGTTGCCGACATTAAATGACATTCTTTTCTTTCACGCCCGTCGAACATTAATGTGCGTCCTTTCGCCAGCTGTCACATCCGATCATTCTCTCACGTCTCATCTCCACCGTTCCTTGCTTCTCCCTTTACCGTTTGGGGACTTAGCCAAAATTTTGCCTTTCAATCGCCTCCTTCGCATCTCTACGCCACAGCATCATCAATCGGTTCTTTGTGTTTAGCCCTCATCATGCCCTTTCGCCTACACTTGCGCGCCCTAAACCTTTTCGTCTATCTGCGCCTTTGTCTTCTGCTCTCTGCTCTTCGCCTCCTCCAGACAGTTCCTTCTGTTCCGACGCTCTTCGCCATGGCTGCACCCAAATTTCCTACCCTTCAAGCTTCTGCTCCAAGGATCACGACTCTTTTAGTGGTGGTTTTCTCGATGCCCACCTTCCGCGAGGCCCTTGTTGGTCCGAATAAGTAATGTGCGCCACAAGCTTCAATTCGCGACATGGAGCTTCCTTCCCCAAATCCGGAGCAATTGAAGCAGTTCATCGCCACATCGTCAACAGCCGGAAGGATTTGCTTTCGGTGGTCGATGGCACCACCATTTTACTTACTTTCGGCCTTTGATTTAAAAAGGTATTCCATATTCCTTTGCAAAAACCTTCTCGCTCTTGGGCGCTTTTTACGGACATGGGCGTCACTTTCGGTTTGGTGCTCCCCTTTATCAAGCCAACCAAAGATCGCCTCACCAATATTGCCAAGTCACATGACACTTTTGTGAAGTTTTACGTGGCGCCAAATTGCTTAATTCCATCAAGAACACCCATATCAATAAGCCGTTCTATAATATGGTCATCAGCGCCATCCGATCCAATCTCCATATTGATTGGCCACGGTGTTGTTCTACGCCTTCTTCAAAGAAGTAGACGCCTGGGCTGCCCCCTCCTCTGTCTCGAAGTTTCAGTGGGTGGCCATCTTGGGCACTCATCCGTCGTTGTCTTACGGTTCTTGAGAGCCCTTCCACTTCTCATGCCTCCCACTTTCAGTGGTCTTTGCATTCCCGCCAAAAACCAACAAGCTATACCTTCAATGCGGACTTCCCCGATCATGTTCAAAACGGACCACGCATGTAATCACTCCTCTTCCTCCACCAGAAGCCACGCCTTCCAATTCCGTCATGCCTCTCAACAATCTCCGGACAAAGGCAAAGAATGGGGCCCTGCCCCTCCACATCCTCGCCCGGCTCTGTACCAATTCAGCCCGGATGTTCAAGCCGTGCCATGCGATTACAAGCCTCACAAGAGGCTCTCATGAATGGTGTTCAAAGCGTCCCTAGAGGAGGCCGGGCGGTTCACCGAGACCTTCAAACGCCCTTTGCACAAGTTCAAAACTTGGAGGCCCAACTTCAAGAAAAAACGCCGGCTCTATTACAGGCCGATGTAGACCTCAAAATGTATGGGATCAGACCAGCCTACTTGAAGATCAACAGGCTCAGTTACAAACCACCATCCAGGACTTGTTGGAGCAGAACAAGACAAAGGATACCCTCCTGGGTGACAAGGAGAAAGACATTGCTAAGCTAGACACTTTGTACACGGAGCTTTCTCACAATTACGCCACTCAAGTCCATGACCTTACCGAGCGTGACGCTAAACTCACCTCCCTCGAAGCTCAACTTTCCACGCTGATCAATCAGCTAACGTCCATCCAGGATCAGCTTTCGAAGGCTCAGAAACAGAAGGTCATTGATGACGCTGAGATTGCCACGCTTCGACTCCAAACTCCCAGGGCAATCCTCTTCACATGCCACGCTTCCTATTAAAAGGGTTCGTGATCAGTCCCGGTCTTACGTTAGAAAAAGGAGAATCGATCCGTGACTGAACATCAACTCCAGCAAGCAGTCGATGCAATGATGAAGCCCAAAACAAACAGGAGGGATATATCGACATTGCTACCAACATCCCTGTGGACTTCTCTACTCCTTCCAGCTATCTTGACTATGTGGTGGCCCGACGGCACCTTTTCCTTTTGAAGTGGTATCGCGGCCAATGGCCCTGTTCATCAACGACCACTCAAAAGTCGCGGATTTCCTTCGGATCCGCCAGATCTTTCTGTCCCAAGACAAGGGTTTATTTTGTGCACTCTTAGTCTTTGATCAGCTCGATTCAAGACCCCGACTTGGTCACTTTCCGTGTTGTTCGCCAATGGCTTATGTTTTTCATGACTTCTACCCGGCGGATCTCCATGATAAATTCGAGATGAGGCCCATTGTGTTTTCGAGGCAACTCCAATGCTGCTTGGTTGTTATCCCCAACCAACCCATATTTCAAGAATCCTGATCAGTCTCAGACTTTTGAACAGGAGTACATGCACGAACTTGCTTTCGGCACTTACACTACATGGCGGTGAAACCTTGGAACAGTAAACAAAAATTTGGCGATCCCCGGCGATCTTGAGTTAAGCCCAAATTTATATGCAAAGACTTGGGAGGCTACAATCAACTGCGTGGCCTTACGAAAAGCAAGACCATCCCCGGGTTGGGTCAATCCTCCTGCTATCAATTACTATCTACTTCCGAATGGGACCATTGGTGTCGTGCTCTTGATCAGAATCTTATTCACGCATTTAGGGACATGGCTCTACAACCCACGCATTACACGGCATGCTTCCCTCTCCATATGCTTCCTTAGGGAGTACCTCCCCGCCCACGGTTCCTCTCTTCGACCGGGCGCTCTTCCCTTTTGGACCGAAGGTCATGGATGGCCACGCTGGTCGACTCGCCTCGTGATCTCGACGGATCTCCGGTGGGATCCCCGATTTGTCGAGCCGCTCCGATTGGGAAGATAATGCCACCTTGGACACCAATCGAGACTTGGATCTATATTGCTAATGGCGTGGTTGGCAAACGGCCTGCGATGCTCTTCATGGCCTTGATACCTTCTTGCGAGGGTCGCCACCTCACGGACCCTTCCGGCCCACCCGTCAAGCTGGTTTACGTGGCTGCTCTCGATGCATCCCGTAAGCTCTTTAAATCGGCGTCAATCTTTTATCGCAATCGAATGCCGGCCGGTTCTCTTCGGCCTCGGACCGCCTTCTCATGGAGTGCTAGTTTGTTCCTTCCTGACGCACATGTTTGCCTGGAAGACATGGCAGCGCTCTCACTTCCTCATTGATGCCGATCCTGCCCTTTGGGCTCAACACTCGACGGACGACTTCAAACACGCCAGACCTCATTGCCCATTACCATAATGGCGCCCGCCCTCATTCCCGCGGAGGATCACTTTCGGGGACTTTGGTTTCCATACCCTCTAAGCACTTCCTTTTCTTCGACCGGTGTCGCTTGGTGGGGGCTGTGCCTCCGCGGTGAGACTATTCATGCATACGACGGACCAGGTCAAGGCCAAGGATCCACAATCAAAGCCGGTCGGTCATCAAAGGCTCAAATGAAGACCAAGCGCACCCACCACGCAGACAAAGACCACGCTGGCGTCAACAAGAGGCGGCGCCGGACAAGTGACGACCCGTCACCGCCGTCGGCGTCAGGCCATGATTTCAGGCTTTTCAAGAGGCACCGGCCAAAGATTCCTCAAAATCAGGCCTCCTTCCAGCCCAAATCGGCCCAGTGTCTATATTGGGCCAAAGGCCATTGTACTATATATATGAGTAGAGCTAGCACATGAGTTTTTAGATGAGTTTTGAGTCTTATCTCACTTTAGTTTTCTCTCGGTTGCGAGAGCTCATGTATCATCATCATTGATATCCATTGTTCTTTTGTTTTCTTTTCCCTTTCCTTTGTTTTCTTGCAAATCCCGCGTGACATAGTCCCCGGATTCTCCTGTTAGATCACGGGTCCTCACAGAGGGCTGTCTTGCAGGAGTTCCCGAACCCAGACCCCAAACACCAGAGAGTTATTTTTCCCTTTATTTTTCTTTGAAGCTCTTAGATACTCTGCCATGTATGCCCATTCCAGGCCATCAATGTCTTGCATATGAATGGAGCAGTCTTGACTCTCTCATCTTATAAGGGCAGCAAGTCTCTAATTTAAAAGCAGTCTAGATCCTATTAAGCCAAAGTGTTCAGAAAGTTTTTATGATAGAAAGTGGGTGGAGCATGCTTAATAATGAATGTGTGTAGGAGATTGTTGTTTATATTGCGGTTTTATTTAAGCGAGGGAGCAAAAGAAGAAATGTTCTGGGAGAACTTCTATAATAGCTATTATTTGAAAGGACGTTTTTCATCATTTCTTTACAAAAATGTTGCATGTTGCCGTTTGCCTGTATTTTAACTGCCAAATCCCTCGAAGTTTTTAGATCGAAACATGTGAAGGTACTTTCAATTGCTAGATGATACTGGCAAGGCATATAAGCTTTCTAATTGAAGTTCAATTTTGAATGTTTTCAAACGTTGATTGTATAGTTGCGTTGACAGTAGAAGACTTGTCTAGCAATGAGTTATCGGATGCATGTGCAGATATGGAGAAAACCTGGTGCATAGTAACAAGTTTTAGAATCTGGCGACTTTTATTTTTGTTACACTTCTTGGACTTATGTTGTGCATCTGTAGTTCAACAATATGGCAATGCACAATAAATAGCTGCTGAGTTACATTATGTGCAGATCGTGAGGTGAATAGTGATAAAGGCACATATTATGCTTAAAAGACTGGATTCCTTTGTCCCCAAATGACAAGATCCCTGATAGAATTTAGAACGAGTTGACGGGGAGCACTACTCTTTTTATTGGGGGGCTTCATCTATTTTGTGACAAAAGTAGTAGTTTGAAGCCAGGTCAATATGAATTTTTTTAATAGCAATTTAATGGCATTCCTGTACAACTATTACATCCCATGTCTAATAAAGATCATATTTGTAATTATGTCATGAAGTTTTTATGCACATATGACATGGTTGCTCAAAATGACAACATCAAACAAGTTCTAAATTTTGTAAGCATAATATTTTGGCTCATGTTCCACACACACTTTTAAATCAAATTGACAAAATTCAAATCAAATTTCTCCCACTACCATTACCAAGTCTTCATTTCACAAGCATTGACAAAGATAAACTCTAGACAATTCACTACATTCCATTCTGCTTATGCACTTTGTTACATATACCCATTCCACACATCATGGCTAATGCCCGGCATCGCCGGGCACACGTTCTAGTATGACTGTACAGTGAAAGAAATATAATTACAGTGAACATATTAAAGTTTGCACAAGTACGAGTGACATAAGAAAGTCATATTTCCATTAATTGTTGAATACAAAGAAAAATGAGCATGGCTCATAATAAACTGTAATTCACACGGCCAAGAAACTATCTACCCATGGTAGGAACAACCAGTATTAGAAAACCGTATCAGCAAAGAATGCACAAGAAAATACTATGTTCTACTTACAAAAATGGAGCTTGGATGTGCAGAAACCATGGCATCGATGAATGCGTGCATGTAAGCCACAATGTACATGCAAGGAGTGTTGTTATTGGTTTCAGGCACTTTGGGATGATGGATAGGGGCATCAAAATTCTTCCTGCCATGGTGGCATCTTGGAGTCTAAACCATCATTCAATTAAATTGGGATTATGTCTATTCCAAAATCGCGCCGTATAAGCCTTTTATTGACCATTATATTGAATTAACCACACTTTTTCACTGAGTTCATTTTTGGGCTAGGAAGATGCATTTTATGTTGAAATGCAAAGGCATCCAAATATTCGGTGCAAATGACCCATATTATGAAAGAATGTTGGCAATATAAAAGTAGGAAATTGCTTATTAATTGCATAATCACCGGCGACAAACGAAATCTAAACATTGAAATTGTAGTGTTTTACGAATAAATAACGGCAAACAAGTTGCTACAAAACGAGATTTTTCGTTAGGTCAAATCGCGGCGTGGCGATTTTATTCGCGATAAATAACGTATTATAGTGGAACATAGACTTTAAAACTAATCCGAATCATCGCCGACAAAGGCCGCAGCGGATCTTTGAGATCCCGTCGATCATGAACAAACCATGCTCGATTCCATATAAGATGGATTACAACATCAAAGGATCGATAGAAGCAGACGGGGTGCGAGAGGTCCGCACCGCGGTTCATCCGGCGGGTAATAGAATGTGCCATAATAACAAGCGTAGATGAGGTCGGTCCGATGGTTTGCCAATTTCATGCATACCTATTTATAGACACCTAAATTATTGGCCCGTATATACATACAAATTATTGCAAGCATAGCAAACCATACACATAATATAAAAGAACAATAATGCATTACCGTAACCAATAATGCTGATATAAGAACACAATAAATATTCGAAGAGGTTGGTGTAAAGTATATTTCATATTCAAAACTTTTTGGAAAATGTATTTCCCCGTATACATATATATCAAAAAGTTCCCTTTCTAGAACGATCTTCTCTAGGTCCCCGTCAATTTCCCCGTCCGACAAGTTGTGGGTATAGTGTTTGTATCTCTTCGACCGTTTTTCACATGTGAGCTATTTTCATTGCAAGATAATTGACAAAACGCAAGGTGAAGTCATCTTTGTCAAAATCTTGAGATGATAGGATGGTGGATTTAGTGATCGTGACTGATTGAAGCAACACTTCAAAAGCGTCATCATCAACTATAATGATGTCTTCCTTCTCCTCGAACACCCAAGTCATCCATCATGTCGCCAAGCATTTCACAAATATTTTTTATCTCAGAGGATCCTTCGGGTTATTGAATGACTTACATTTGCTCGATCCCAAACAGATGCCCAATCTCTATGTAACTCGGGAACTACTCTCAAAACTTCCTCAGATATTTCTATTCTCCATCGACGCATTTAATTGCACAAATCTAAATAAAGTGAAAGCTTGGTCTAACATCTCCTTCAGATACGGTCAGCGGATATACCCATTTCGTACTGCCTCTCAAATGGTTTACGGCATACCATGATAAAGGGAATTGTGCTTTAGGTAACGCTTTTGCGAGCACTCCATTCAAATCGAACACCGGAATTTTCGAGGAAACCGACTAGGTCTCTGTAATAATAAAGCACACTTTGTGAGACAAGGAAAAAGAAAATTGAAATCGGCGCTGGCCGATTTTCAATTCTTTTGAAGAATTGAAATCGCGCCTGGCGCGATTTTCATTTCTGTTTGAATAACATACCTTTCTGGTTCCTGTTCAACATCCGCAATGATGAGCTTACTCTCCGTTTTCTTGATCCGCGGGAAGTGTCGACCACATCACTTTAATGTTTGAACTATGGTTGATACTTCATTACTCTTTATGCTAACCTCGACTCGAGCTTTTCAATCCAATTGTATCATCTAGGATTTTGTCTTCTTCGCTTTTGCGTTACCTACATCCACTTGATTCGGATTTTCCAATGTGATTGGAATGATAGAGCACGCTCTCGGCCGCATAGTTAAAATTTCTTTGCTTGTCGATATTCTTCTTTATGTGCTCCATATGCTTTCATTTCTTCCCGCTTCTGCAGCGGATCTGCGGGTAATTCGGACTTAGAGCTGGAAGCTTTATTTTTTGCACTACCTAGCGGACCCCTAGGTGCCACCTCTAGCACTTTCTCGTAAAAAATATCAAGGAAGTCCTTGGCTTGACCATCAGAGACCACACTTTGGCATTTCCTAGCTAGCTTCCCGCTTCCCGCCCGGCATAACCTCCAACATGAAACTCCCAACATAGACTCTAAAGGGCGGGCTTCAATCGAAAAAACTCGAAGGGCCAAAGAAAACCCGTATTTATTCACCTCCTTATCTTGCCGTCGGTAGCTCATACTTGATTGGTGAATTAAGGACGAATGTCGACCAGCTTTTCTTCTTCCTCTTCGTCCTCTTCAAAGTCCACATCCACATCTGCGCAGCCTCCTTCCCTTTGTCTTCAGCATTGATTCGACATAAAAATATTTTTTCAATAGGGGTTCATCTAGCCGATAGCACCGCCAAGCAATCTTCTCACCTTCTCGTTTCCCCTTGAGTCTTTCATATTCTTTATCATCCATAATGGCTATCATAAGGACTAGCACATGTGAGATCTTACTTTCGATTACTAAACTCACTATCTTTTGTTTTCATCTATCATTACCGCTTGCCTCATCACTTTAATGCATTCGAGATCATTTTGCGCAGCTTTTAGTGCATAGGCGTACGACATGTCGGAGTGGCAAACCGTCACAATAGTATAATGCATCTCGATCGTAAAACCACTGCATGTGTTGAAGAAGGTGCTGTAATCATCTTGTGTCCATCTCGTGCCCACGGCTATCAAGAACAAATAGAGTGATGTCGGTTGGCCCTTCACCCACGCCCGGTATGGCACACTTATAACCGATGGACACCTTATAGAAAAAAAGGAGACTGGCTCTCTTTGCCTTCTTCACCAAAGCAACTTTTCTTTTTAGGGTCGACGCGAACTTTCGTGTGAATCCCCTTAAGAGTTGCCACATTCTTCGCCTTTTGCTGCTTCACAAAATCTTTTGACCAAAATACATATTTCTTAATGTCATCATTAGATACGTTGTACTTTTGCATTAAGCCTATCTCTGATAACATGAAGTCTCCTGAGAGCCTTTGCAGTTCTTCCAACTTGACTTTTTTCGGGACTTTCATATTTTTATCGATTCGCATGCATCTTCGAAAGATGTCATGTGCTTTGCTGCAGACGTTTTCTTGTAGATAACTTCCTTTCTGATGCAACTATCTAGAACAGAGATTAATTCTGCATCATCCAATCCTTGTGCCTTTCTCATTTCTGTGATACCTATATAAAAAATAGACGTATCTTGCGGAGGAAACCTGCCATACGAATCTGGCAACTTCTTTTCCGAATAGGCGTCCCAAAATTCGTTCCATTTTTCCCATACCTTGTCAGAAGAAAAAACAATCTTCTGCGGGCATCCTTTGGCACCGTTTTGCTCTTTCTGAGCGGCTTGTGCATCCCTTTTTCTTCTTTGATCTAGTGCCCTTGGTCTTGTCCTCAGATATGGTTTGGCACGGTGTCCTTTCTAATAATTTGAATTCGCACTCTTAGATTGCCCTTATCCGTCGGCATTGGTTTTCCATATTCGATCCATTGGTTACGAGCGTGCCGCAACTGTTCCACATACGGACTGCAAAATATGGGCCGTTAGATAAAAAAAATAGATAGGCCGTGAAAGTAACAATACAAAACGCGCCAGGCGCATTTTCGTTAACCGCGGATTTACAAAAACGCCGGGCGCGGGCGCTGGCGCCAAAGCCAGCTGCTGCTTTTTGTAAATCCGCCAAAACAAATAACAACATAAAAAAAGGCCCGGTAGCGTTTTAGCATCATCGATATTTAAAAAGGGCGCTGGCGCGATTTCTTCATGTATGCCATATGAAGAAATCGCGCCAAAGCTTTTGTAAATACGGATGGTCTTAAACTTGGGCGCCGATTTGAAACATATGTGTGGAAAAATAAAATACCTTTTGTATAGGAATGTCTTTCCCATGTCTTTCGAAGGCCAGCGATTCGGCTAATTTCGCCTGGCTGTTGTTGAGCCACCGAGGAACCGGGTAATTTCGGTGAATCTGATCTATAGAATAACCGATTTCCGCTTTTTGTGCTTGACCGATCAAAACCTTCGCCTCCAATCAATGTCGCCGCCATCTATTATCATGAAGTGAATATCGAGGTTGCCAATTAAATCTTCAAGTTTATTCCATATCAACACCTTCTTCGTCTTCATATCAAAAGGCACCACATCTGCCGACATTGGCACCTGCCCTGGGTTTTCTATCATGTTGTTGACTATTTCCATTGGCGTCTTTGCTTGTCGTATCTTCTGGCTCGACAAACATAGCCTTGGACTGAAAAGCCCGGCGACATGGATAGGATGCGTGAAGTTAAGGCCCAAAGGATACTTGTCAAAGATATTTCTTGAGTTTGCTCATGGCCTCTAACCTGCCTCGCCTTGTCATCATCACTAGTCATATCTGTAATGCCTAGAACGTCCGGTGTTTCCCCGCTCTAGAAGTTGCATCTTCCTTCTCTTTAAAGCTTGTAGGTACGCACTAGCTGACGACCTTGTATCTTGATTGCTCTTTTCACACCGGTGAGACCTTCACATATTTTTTTTTGGTGTCAATGGATCACCACCGACCGATA
Source organism: Isoetes taiwanensis (assembly GCA_021234155.1). NCBI lineage: Eukaryota > Viridiplantae > Streptophyta > Lycopodiopsida > Isoetales > Isoetaceae > Isoetes > Isoetes taiwanensis. The sequence goes on along the minus strand of JAJEKV010000016.1, from coordinate 8,849,555 downwards.
AATTTGAAGAGGTTATCTGCGCCCTCATCCGTTCTTAGGGCGGGTCTCTTTAAAGGAACCGGCAATGCGAGCATTTAACTTCTTCAATACTTTTTTATTTTTCTGACCCGCTTCAAGTAATACGGAACAGTAAGAATCGTCATGTTCTTCGCATGTGATCAGAATACCTTGTTTCTTCATTTGATCTGTTTCCTTAACTCTAGACATGAAAATCAGATCTGTCTTTTCCGCTAGTCTTGAAGATCTCCACATACCATTCGTAGTCCTCTCGGTAGATCTTCTTCTCGACATGGAGGCTCTACCTCGAGCCTTCATTATTCCTGGCCAGATCTTCAATGGTCACAACGTGTGCCAAATCTGCAACTGATAGATCTTCCTCCGTTCTTGGTTTTTTCTGTGCAGATGTCCCTGGACTTTGCGCAGGCTTTGCTTTTCTTTTCACATTTTTAGAAGATCCTGAAAGTTACAATCATGTGGTGAGTAATGAAATCGCTACGAAGCGCCGCTTTGATAGACGCATTTACTTTCAAAAACATAAATTGTACCTGTGAAAAAGCAGCGAGACAACAAAAACAATCATATCAGAGACGTTCTACATTATAAATCGCGCCGAGCGCATTTTTAAGAGGGGCCCTACAGACGCTCTATATTATAAGAGACATACTAGGCTACAAAAAAGACTTGTCAAAATAACTGGAGAATACAGAACAAAAGTATAAACAAACAAGTCTGCAAGAAACTATAATTAAACGGTCTACATTATACAAAATGGAGAATACAAAACAAAAAACACACAGTACGTGAGAAGATTATAACAAAAACACACAAAACAAGGTAGTAAAAGCAGTAGAAGTGACACAGAAACAATATAAGAGGTAGAAAATACAGAGACACACATACATAGAAAAAGGGACACAGAAATCAATTACAAAACAAAAAACAGATCAATTACCCGAGGCGCTTTGTTGATTTGTGCTACGCTGTTCAACACCTCGGGCTTGGATTTGTGCTTTGGTCAAGCCCACCTCTACCTCGCCTCGGCCGCTGACCAGATCCTCTAGGCGCCATAGAACGCAAGTCGCGGATAATATGAGACTGGGTTTTGGTTTAAACTTATATGTATGTGTTCATAATCTAGGTCGTCGATTACAACCAGAATTCAAATTCGCGTCCTTTTAAATTTATACCTTAATTAACCGCTGTCCGCCATTTACAAATTTAAATTGTGTGTTTCTTTTAAGTGCAATTTCAAGATAACAATTAATTATTAATTTCAAGAAACGATATGTGGCAATCTACTACCACCTAATCGGCCACCTACTATCGAGGCCAAGATCATTCCTACTATCGAGGCCAAGAACAATCGAAAGATCCGTCTACAACGCCTTCAATCCCATTCGATCGAGCCGCCTTCAATCCCATTCGATGTCTCGCTGAACTATGGTGAGTGTGATTCCATTCGAATGCATTCTCTTGTTCTCTTTTTTTCGCCCTCTATTTTTTCCAATGCATTCGGTTCTTTATCGCTATTAATGGGAGAAGAATGCTATCTTTTAACAGCAAACTTGAAGCGCCGAGTAGGCTTATGCAAAATCGAAGATCTGAATCCAAGTTCTATGTGTCATGGTGTTCCTCTCCATTATAAACTGCAATTATGAAGATGAGGCTCTTCCAAGAAGACATCCCGGGCCGCGGATACGGTTTAGCGGCGTGGGCACATTTGTAGCATGGCCAAAAGAACGTCCTGAAAAGGTATTTATATTAATTATATTCAAAATAAAATGAATATATCATAATATCTGCGTGATGTTGTGAATTTTGTATTCTTTGATGCTCTTTAGCCAGTCATATCAACCCCATGAAACTACACATTAATGAAAATATGTAGTTTCTTGGGGTTGGTCATACTGGCTGGAGGGCATCAAAGGATTCAATGTTTTCGACATTGCATATAAAAAAACATAATAAACTAATGACATAAAAGTATAGTGCAAAATTGCGCCATATTCGTATTCCAAAAAAGTGTATGTACATTTCTTCTTCTGCAAAAATGCGCCAGGCGCGAATTCTTTCTATCTCTACAATATGTCACATAGGCCCACTTCATCGGCCCAATACCGCAAAAAGTCCCACCTGAACCACTCTGATATGACAGGATCCTCATCTTCCCTGCGAATGTCGAGTCTCCAAACCGTGAGTGTTGTATCGATCCTTGATACTATAAATCAAATCCTCATTACTTATTTGTTGGCATGAGCCTTACTAAGAGCATGAGGAGCGCGATATGTCCGTGAGATGCGATGGAAGTGTTCCCATGGCCCCGATATGCATCGCCTAATGGATTCTCGAACTCTCTTTGAACGTTTTGAAAAGCACAATCAAGTAATATCTTGTACATGGTCCGAGAGTTGATGGTTGTCCGTGGGAAGTGTATTTGAACTAGAACCAGCCCGATTAGTATTTGAACTAGGATCAGCCAAAGGTCCATGCATAAGGAAAATCCATGGCACTAGAACGAGAGAAATTAAGTAATTAGCAAATGATATATTACTCTCCCCATAAAACGAGTCTGAACATACATAATTCAAAAACGCCGCCAAAGCGTTTGCTTTGTTTTTTCACGGATCTATTTCACTCGGCGCTACCGGCGATTTGTATAGAACCGTATGAAATAGAAAAGCCAAAACTAAAACGCGGCGGGCGCTTTTTGATTAACCTAGTGGAAAATCGAACCCAAAATAGAAATGCGCCAAGCGATTCCCATTCTAACATATTATTCTAACAAAATGTATATAATCGCGGAATGCAAATCGTAATTCAAAATATGAAGCCGCTTAGAGCAGATATATAATAATAATACTTGTTTAGTTCAATATTTAGTTCATTGTTTTAGTTCATTATTTAGAGCGAGATAGAGGAAGAGCTAGTGAAATAGAATAAGAGCGTATACAGTAGAATCATATAAGCAAGATCATAGAGCGGATAGATCATACAGCCAGATAGATCATAGATCATAGAGCGGATAGATCATAGATCATAGATCATAGATCATAGAGCAAGATCATAGAGCAGATAGATCATAGATCATTATTTACTTCATTATTTTAGATCATTAATTAGAACAGATAGAGGAAGAGCTAGTGAAATACAATAAGAGCAGATCATATAGGCAAGATCACAGAACAAGATCATAGAGCAGGATCTATATATGAAGGTGGTAGGGCAGTTTAGGACTGATGCATGTAAAAGTAAATAACATGCTTTATGTAAATAACAGGAAATACTAACCTATTTGTGTTCTGTACCTGAGAATTGAGCCCCTTGAACTCATCAATCACTAACATCCAATGAACCCACAGAATCGCAAGCAACCACTAGGCTGATATCATCCGTGGCCACAATAAAAATAGAGTACTAAAAAACCTTGTTACCTCCTCTAGAACGAACGTTTTTTGCTCCAGATCCCATTTGGGGCATCTTTGTGTAATATAACCTAGCAAAGTAACTAAGCTACATTGACACAGAGACACCCCAAAAGAGAGCCAGAGCAAAACTCGCTCTATCTAAAGGGGGTAACAAGAATTTTGAGAAGTCTGTATTGTTTGCCACGGAGAACATCAAGCCTGGTGAGCTGACAACCATTTAATAGGGTCGCGCTCCAAGCTTACTCTCTTTTCGAGTTTCCTGCTTAATGTATCTAATTCGCCACCTAAAATGAGTGAGCGACCTCATCCTAGGGGGCAAATTAGATACATCAAATAGGATAAACAAAAGAGACTAGGCCAGGGTGAAAGATTGGGAAGTCTCGATGCTTTTACTCAGAATCGCAAGCAACCACTCTCTTTTCAATTTTCCTATTTCACAAGAATCTAAAGATTTATTTGAAATAACGTCATTACACCTTATTATCCATTCACAAAATGATACAGGTCAAAATTTAATCTGTCTCAAAATTTAATGTCATTTTCATTGGTCATTTGGGTCAACCCAATCACCCTGCGGCCCTGGAGGTGGTGGTAGGAACTGATTAATGTCTGGCACTGCCTCTCCCTCACGCGGCTCCTCCACTCCCCTCCACAATTCCATCTCGCGATAACTCTCAAAAGTGTGCATCTGCCCATCCCTCCTGCGAGACTAGTTGTGGCAGAGCTGGCATGCGACCTTGCATATTTAATATGGCATATTGTAACTCAGGAAAAATCCATCCGTCTTGCATTGGACAGAAGCGGCTTTGCAACATCCAATCAAGAGCACATCGCATGTGCAGGCGATGCCCACACCCTAGAGTTTACCAGCCCACCTGTGTCAGGTTGTCACCACACCCTGTGTCAGGTTGTCTGAAATCAACAAGCTTTAGCTCTTCCCACTGGCTCTCATACAAATACTCGCGAGGGAGATAGGAAATCGACTGCTCTGAAGTCACCCTAAAAGGGTCAGAGTCCAACGATCTTGTCAGATTGCACAAGTGATCGTTGTTTTCCCTGAGGACCGTTGCCTCTCTGTTCAATGCCGCTAGCTGCCGTTTAATATCCTCTAATTCCGCGGCCATCTTGTCATATCCATCGGCACGGTCCTTTAAGCGAATATTCTCTTCAGAAAGGGTTAGGTTTCGACTTCTCTCGTTCTCCAATTGGGCTCGAATATCTACAAGGTCATTCACGGCTCCAGCCTCGGCTACCCCTGCCACCTCCAAAAGTTGGATAGCATCAGCAACAAGATATGTAATGGTGATAGGCTCACCATGTGCCCCACTCTCGCTATCTTCCGATAGCTTGACCCTCTTGGTGCTGCCACTACCGCTTCCTTGCCTCCATTTTCTACTCCCATAATTTACTGGCACTTCCTTCACAAGCTCGTAGTATACTTGCTGCGCAAAACTCTTATTAAATTCACAGTTGTGGGGTATATGTCCCTTCACTTGGACATGCCGCTCGACTGCTTTTGCTCGAACCACAGCAATCTTGCACTCGTGAGCCTTATACTTACTCCTCCTACTAGGCCACTCTCTTTCAAACTCATTCTTGGGTGTAAATATGGTAATGCTACCCAAAAAAGCGCGAAAGCACATAGCACCTAAAGCACCTATGACTAAGAAAAAATGTGTCATAACTTGACCTCCACAATTTGTACGCTCCTCCACGAGTCAGACATATATATTGTTTTTTAAGTAACAACTCTAAGGTCGTTGAAGAAAAATGTCTTCAAGCAAAGCACCTAAAGCACTTGTTCGGATGGTGCTTTTTGGGTAGCATTACCATATTTACACCCTCTTGTCCAAATTTGTGATTACGTCGTCATAGTCTGCTCCATGCGGACAATAGCCTGGCCCTGCCTCGCCAGCTACATTATGCACCTCTGTGATGGTGCAAATCCCTCTTTGAAACTTCCTCGATCGCACGCAGCCTTCTTAACTCAGCCGTGCGATACTCATTCGCTCTTGCATGTGCTGCTGCTCTCTCCATTTGCCGAGCAGCTGACATTTCAAGCTCGTTCTCCATGGTTTGCCGCCAAGGAGAGGGGGTCCTCAAATTCGAGGGTACCGAAAAATCATGCTGACCCAGCTGCTCCGATGTATCCACGTTGTGTGGAGGAGATTCGTTGTCCTGTTCACGAGACATAATTATAGTGCTGACTTGTATAGGTGCGCTGACTTGTATAGGTGCGGACTTGTATAGGTGTGCTTTGACTTCTTGTCTTTATAATTTTCGTTAGCTGCGACATATAAAAAAGCACAAAATAAATAACACAAAAAACACGCGAAAAGAAGAGCTAAGCTACACACATGGACAAGAATTTCTCAAATAGCATCAAACAAGCGTTTAATGAATTTATTTGGAATAGTATATAGTACAAGAATATTAATGTAGATTTATGGTCTTGTGAATAACAGAATATGCACGCTAAGCGTGATTAGGACCAGCTTGGTCTAATGCGTCGTCGCCACCGTGGCCAAGTTGAAGAATCCAATCTGATTCCAATTGTGGCCTCGTGCACGGAATTGGAGAGCAATGAAAACTGCTCCGCATGGTGTCACGTAGCTGGGCCATATCAAATTTTCATGTTTTGTCTCTCATTGGCGACTCAACGCAATGTTTCAAATAGTCGCACATTCTTTGATGCTTGCCTTGCTGCTCTAGGCTTCCTATTGACTCCATGTAGGAGTGCTTACTAGCAAAGTCAGCTAAGTAGTAGACAATGTACGTTGCCCCGTGCAAATCAAAGACAACCCTTGCAGGCACTGTCTTCGAGCCACTACCAAAATAAAGATCATCGTGCATATATGGATGCCTGGCCCTTTCCATCTCAATTCTTTTCTTATCTTCGCCATCTAAACCCTTGTAATGCCATCGTTTTACCTCCACTGTCTCGTCGATCAACCTGGATTCACCCCAATCACAAATGCCAATGTATACAGCCTGAGGATCAATACATCTCTTCTCCTTTCCATAATCAAAATGGAGCAATATATTGCCCGGATGCAAGTCCATATGCAAATATCTTTCTTGATGGAGTTTTCGTAGCCCGCTGCAGAATGACATTGCCAAGTCCCCAACCCTAGAGGCAACAAATACATTAGAGGTAATTTGAGATCTCATTTTGTCCCATTAAGGGATGCTTAAAAAGCCACATCAGCTTTTTAAACTGTCCAATAAGAGAAGAGCTCCAGTGTATTTTATTCCAGTATTATGTGGCAGCAGTAATTAATGCAGTTCTAACTAACTTTTGCAGTGTCATTTTTCTACTATAACTTTTGATCAAAAACTCCGATTCGAACACTATTTGTGGCAATGGATTCGTCTCCTCAAGATCTTTCTAATGACAACCCATTTGTTATATCTTTTGGGATGTAAATATATAAGAAAAGAGCAAAAAACCATATTTTTTAAGGTTAATACATATGGCTTGTATTGAAATACATCATAACCATATATCACTTGAAAGATCTTTTCATTCTGCATCTAATGCAACAAACGCCGCAGCATTTTCATGAGTAGATCAAAAGTTATAGGGAAAAAACGACAGCAATGAAGTTGTTAATGCTGCATTAATTGCAGTTTGATGTAGAGTACTCATTCTATTGGAGGATCCTTATGGGGACAAAAGGAGATCTCAAATTACCTCTAATGATTCTTTCTTTCTGCGCTCCTCAAGCAGCCTCAAGTCCGTCTCAACTCTGGGGACAACTCCTAACTTCTTAAATGCAAGCTCTGCAAAGGCATTGCACACATGACTTGTAAAGAAGGTTGCCAACGAACCTCCATTCCAAAAAGGGAAAATTAACCCTTGTCTTTCTAGGCCGGTTGTGCTACCAATGCAGCGTATTATACACCCGTGCCTAACTTGCATTCCAGACTCCCTCATGTTCTTCAACATAGCTTCCACTAACTTATTGGGATCTGTACTTGGCTGAAAATTATTATGTTGAAGTTTTACACAATAAGGTTCATCCTTAATAAAACTAGACCCTAAAATATTGCACTTATACACTGCGCCATATGAACCAAAACCAATTCGTTGTCTGCTTATTATTTGTGATGAATCTACTTTGGCAAACCAAGTTGTCTTGGCATCCGCTCTTCTCTGAGCTTCCCACTCCCTATCCTGCCTCACCAGACGTTTGGCTTTTATGGTTTGCACCAACACTTTCTTAACAAGATGAGGGGTTGATGGGCTTCTTTCTTCAATTTTCGTTGGTCCACGCCACATTCCATGTGTTGGCTTTTTCTTTTAGCTCTAGCCTCAAGCGATGACTACTCAAATTTGCAACTTCGTGGATCATATTCCCTTAGTGCGGTTAATATTACCCACTATCCATGTATACCTCTCTTGCTCACTCTTTTCGGGCTCTAGATCCATCATTCAAGCTTAAAAGCCCTCTCTCGGCATCTTTTACCAGCCCCGCATGGTAGTCTAGCCATCCTTCCTCTCTCCGCTGGTAATCAATTCCAAATCCTCGAAATGAGGCATTGCCGCGGCCGATTACACAACCAGTTCATGAATTCTGGTCTCAAAGTAGACCATGCTTGTTGTAGTCTAGTTCTTTTTCTACGCCCCGGTCTTTGCGAAGATGACTCGGGTTGCGCTCAGAGCCTCGCTTTTGAGACGCCAATGCCTCTACTGGTTGCGGCTCTATCTGAGACACTAATGCCACATTTGGTTGCGAGTTAACTGCTCTCTCCTCTGAAGTCATACTGCTTGTTTTAAGGGATTGTCTAGCTAGCTAGCAAAATGGGACTCCACGACAATACGCAAATGACAACAGCAACACCTACAAGTCAAGCAAAGATAAAACTTTCAATTTAGTGCTTAGCACATGAGGGTAAATCAACTCAAACAAAACGCTGATTTTACTCTACTACGCTAAGACCCTAACATTTTATCCCATTACTAGTAAATTTTAATTGGTTCATAAGTATATATGTGCAAGGCCAAGGATGGGGTAACACATGAAAGGACCAAAAGACGATTTATGATCTATAGCCCAGCTACTGCCAAAATGCGAGGCTAGCAAGAATGGAGTAGATTTTTCCATGCAAATGATCCTTCTTCTCAACCGCAAGATCATGCATTCTAATGTGCTGGATCATCTCCTGAAAGGGCCCCCAAGAACACTTTGAAAATTTGAACTCACTACTAGTGGAGGGAATGAAATCAAAATTCAAAACTCACTACTAGCAACTCTATTATCAAATGCATGAAACAATACTATCTGGATCCCAAAGTAGCCACCTAAGTTAAGATACAATGTCTTGGAGCTGCTGCAACAAGCATAGCAAAGGAGGGCAGAAGGTGCGCCAACAAGGGCTACGGTAGTAGCCATGCAGGGCCAGCTGAAATTCGGCCAGGGCTGAGCATAATCCATAGTGGCGCATTCAAGGGCCACGAAGAACAGAGTCACGGCCTAATCAGAACTCGTCCGTGCACCAAACCCTAACCTCAATGGTGCCAAAGAGGTAAGAACCCTAAACCTGCTAGGGTCTCCACATCGCCAAATTAACGGCCAATGTGCGCCCACGTGGATTCGCCATTGTGGGGCCTATCGCCATTCACGAACCACTCCCCTTAGTAGCTTCGGTCCACTCATTAGATAATCTCAAAAGAGCAAGTGATTTGAAATATTGAGGTGTTCTACTGTAGAATTAATATTTACCAATACTAGAATGGATGCATGCCAATGTCTAATGTCCTCCCAGTGTCATACATAAAGGATATCTGTGTCCTTGCTAATATACGACGTTTTCTAATAGAGCCCTAGTAGAATGTTACATTTGTTAAGGATTTGGTTGATCCTTCCAGCCGAATCATGTGCAGGCTTTGAAAAAGTAGGGGTTAGGCCCTTAAAATTCTAGTTGGAATTCAAAATTTCTAGTTTAGATCTTTGGATGCCTGCAAAATTCCAGTACAAAATAACATAGTTTAGTGTAAAATCCGGTATATCCAAGTCTTATATTAAATCCGGTACGTATTATTAAGGCTTAGAAGGTTTTTCGAACCCTGACATGTGCAATTGATTTTCGTCAGCTAACCAAACAAGTTAAATTCAATTCTTAATTGCATTCGTGAGGGCAACCCAATAAGCGACACCACCTTTTTTAGCGGGGCTTTCTTTCTGTTTATTTTAGCTGGGCTTTGTCATGGCCAGGAATTTTATCACATAAAATCTCTTTGTCCTGGCTGGCAGGCAACCCACAAGGGGAAGCATCTGTTTTAACCTGCGGCCATCTAATTGCTGGAACAATCTAATTTACACTCTAATTGCTCATGCAGCATTCTTAACCCATCATTCTTAAACCATTGACAAGCACCACATTTGAACAAGTTTGTTCAAGCAATTAGATTGTTCTAGAGATTAGATTGTTAATTAGATTGTTCCAGCAATTAGCCGAAATATATGGGCGAACGGGGGAATGCAACAACATCACAGAATAATGTAAATACATTTAGCTACTCGTTCTAGAATTTTGGCAACCTGTTAACAAAGAAAAGGAACTAATACAATTCATAAAAATAAGTGTGCTGATGCAAATTTAGAGATTTCAGGTGCTCAAACATCTATGCCATATAATGAGCTCATAAACTCCGAGAAATTTACATACAGAGGCAGCCGCAGCCGACAATTTATTCCAGAAAAACATTTTAACTCAACTTTTAGAAATGTGGAGGCAATTCGAGGCTAAAATCACCAACACCTGATGGCTGATTAGAGTCTTCCTCTGCTTTATCATTGGCTTGGAGCTGAAAGCAAAGCAGATAATTTGTCTGTGAGGATAATTACATCAGAGAAATTAGCGGGCGTATGGAAATGGATCTTACAGGTATCGATCTGGGGAGATCAGTGGAATTAGAGTCCTGAATTCGATTTGGATTTAGAATACCTGCAAGCGTTTATCAAATTTTGAGGGCTCAGCTAAGAAAGGCATATTATAACTAAGTTACGAACCTGTGAGAAGGCGAACAACTTTAATGAAAGCAAGAGCGACAACAAAAACCAGGATTGGAATGTTAATAGTGGAGTTGAATCCCAAGATATTGATGTCAGTCCTCATCCAAGATTTAAGAACAATGAGGAGCAGGACGATAGCAAATCCAACGATGGGGCTTGCATTGATTTCAAAAATATTGATTCTTCCATAATCATCATCTATCACAAATTTAGATCAGATACACAATTCTCAATCAAATTCTTGATTAAAGAAAAAACCTGAAATAAGTGTCGTTCGGGCTACAGTCTTCATGGCGGCTACAGTCTTCCGGTAAATGTTTGCAGCTTCAAATGCAAGGAGTGAGCGAAGGAGTAAATGTTGAACAAAGGAACGGAGGAGGGAACGAGCTCGAAACTCTGAACTCTGTGTCTTCTGAACTCTGATTCCTCCTTCATCCTTCATGCTTAAGGAGGAAATGGACCTCCTCCTCCTAAGGATGAAATCAACGGAGAGGAGGTCTGTTGATTTCATCCTTTATGCTAGTCCTTGTCTTTCCATGTAATTCCTTGTCTTTCCATGTAATACGATGAAATATGAAATAGAATCAACGTTGATTCTATGAATCTAGTCCATTGATTTCATCCTTCATGGTAGTCCGTTGATTTCATTGCTAGTATGGTCCTTCGTTGCTAGTTTCACTTATGCTAGTATGCTCCTTCATTGCTGCGTGAAAGAAGAAAGATGGCTATGCGGTTCATATCCTATCAATAGCTTCATGTGACCCAACACAAAAAAACAGGTTCCCGTCAACAGGAAAGGAAATCAACAGGAAAGGAAATGATCCCTGTCAACAGCTTCATGTGATCAGACGATCAGACGCTAAGGAACTTTAAATTAGTGTCACCAGTTTAATTTAAAGTTCCTTAGCGTCTGATCGTCTGATCGTCTGATGTGTCACTAATTAGATCACGTGTCCTCATCAGACGATCAGACGATTAGATTTGATTAGCGTCTGATCGTCTAATCGTCTGATGAGGACACATGATCTAATTAGTGACACATCAGACGATCAGACGATCAGACGCTAATTTAACTTCATGTGATCAGACGCTAAGGAGCTTTAAATTAACTGGTGACACTAATTTAAAGTTCCTTAGCGTCTGATCACATGAAGCTGTTGACAGGGATCATTTCGTTTCCTGTTGATTTCCTTTCCTGTTGACGAGAACCTGTTTTTTTATGTTGGGTCACATGAAGCTATTGATAGGATATGAACTGCAGAGCCATCTTTCTTCTTTCACGTAGCAATGAAGGATCATACTAGCATAAGCGAAACTAGCAATGAAGGATCATACTAGCAATGAAATCAACGGACTACCATGAAGGATGAAATCAACGGACTAGATTCATAGAATCAACATTGATTCTATTTCATCTTTCATAGTATTACATGGAAAGACAAGGAATTACATGGAAAGACAAGCACTAGCATGAAGGATGAAATCAACAGACCTCCTCTCCGTTGATTTCATCCTTAGGAGGAGGAGGTCCGTTGATTTCCTCCTTAAGCATGAGGGGTGAAGGAGGAATCAAAGTTCAGAAGACACAGAGTTCAGAGTTTCGAGCTCGTTCCCTCCTCCGTTCCTTTGTTCAACATTTACTCCTTCGCTCACTTCTTGCATTTGAAGCTGCAAACATTTACCGGAAGACCGTAGCCGCCATGAAGACTGTAGCCCGAACGACACTTATTTCAGGTTTTTTCTTTAATCAAGAATTTGATTGAGTATTGTGTATCTGATCTAAATTTGTGATAGATGATGATTATAGAAGAACTAGTAACGGTGCCCAGCGTTGCTAGGCATAAGTTGAGACATAGATTGGGAGCCTGAAAAGGTTTTGGCTAAAATGAGAATAACCAAGCCCCATGTTGCTTTGCTACATTCAACAAATGCAATAGAAACATAGTGAGGACTTGTAAAGGATTTTCAACATTAGAGGGGTATGATAATGGTCACTCAAAAATACCACCTTCATAAAAATTTGTATTATGGAATCCTATGTCTATACGAAATTTTAAATGCCTGGGGTGAGGATAATGTAACATCCAAAACGGCCATAGCCCTCAAAACTTGCATAAGCTCAACATGTTTCTGCGCTTTGGAGCCCTAGGGTCGTGAAAAGGCCACAAATATCTGGATCGTCCAACTCTTATTGTTAAATCTAGGCCGTTGAAGTTTTTAGGGCGTGGTCCATTACTTGCACTATAACATTATAATAAGTAGTGGTGCCCAGCATTGCTGGGCATGAAAGTTGGGTATATCTAGATGATTAGGGAGAAGAAAAGAGCAAGACATACTTGAGATGTATTATAAACGTCAAAGCTGCTTCGTTCTAATATTAACATTCTAATCTTGAGATATGATTCACTTGAAATGTATTATAAACTTCAGAGCTGCTTCATTCTAATATGGAAATTCATGTATATTATTTTGTCGAATGCTTGGTACATTAATTTTCTTGTTCGATTCTAATTAGGCATTTTCATTTTATTCTAGTTAGCATTTTCATTGAAAAAACAATAGAATAAGACTTTATTTTTCAGAGTAGCTCTTGTTCCTAGGCTTAAAGTTTATTGTTTCTAGGCTTAAAGTATTTTAGTTTCTTTCAACTTTGCACCAATCAGGTGCATTATTTTGCATTTAAAAGCAGTGGCTAATGCTTCCATAAACAATTGGAGGATGATTTACATTAGAAGCAAGCTAAGCTCTTGTCAATCCAAGTAATATTAAATGTTAGTAAGAGGCTATATACATTCCAAAATAACTGATCTGTTACATAAAGCCTATGGTTTCATGCACCAAGGGCGTTACAGATTCTCTCGTACACAATGAGAAAAGAATACATGCTTCCATGATACAATGTTGCTACAACTTGGATGGCGATGCTTATTATCACATCAAACTAACCATGAGCACAACGTTAGTATGAGCTTGCAATCAGAGATTGCATAGGAAGCACCTTGGAGGATGTATTTGCCAAATCTAAAAGCCTAGAAGCACCATTCACATAGCGGATGAAATACACTATATCTGCAGTATCGGCCACTATACTACCACTATCATACCAGTGCATTATTTGCCAGGGAATAAGCCAGTCCTAAGAACAATACCTTTTGCAAAAACGAATTCATACCTGTTTTAATCTGTAGCACATTCAACAAACCCTGTTTGGAATGTAATAGACATAGACTTATATTCAAAAGGATGAAACAATTATCTTGAATTTATACTTGTCTTCGTAGATGTACAAACTTAGCAAGCTTATATCAAGTACCTTTTACTGACAAAACCCCCTATAGCAGCAACAGTTACATTTTAGCATCCTATAAATTTGCCTTCAGCATATACTACTGAAATCAAACCATCAAAAGCTAGAAAACTAACCGGAAGGCTGTGTTCGTCAATTGGCAAAGGGAATGTACTTTGTATCTCCAGGATATCAGTTGGCTTTCTCACTGTATGAATGGATGATGTTGGGCAAGATAACAAAGCCTGTTTCGCATCATGATATCATGATATTTATATCATGAACACAAAAGTGTCCAGAGATAAAACACTTCTAGCATACCTGTAATGCAGCACGCCTTTCCTGTTCTGAAGAGGGTTGCTGGAGCACTGCAGACATGCCATCCACACGTGAAAATGTGCTCTGCGAAGAAGAAAATGAAAAACTTTGCTTAGGATTTCTACATACGACCATCAAACATTATAAAGTTAAACATTCTGCAGTAATGTTATCTCTGCAGTTACTGCAGTAAGAATGGGCTTTCAAGGAACTGGAAGAGATAATTATGAATCTTTACCTGCTGTTCTATCTCCACCAAGTGTAAACTCACAGCTACATGCTTGTCATTGCTGAAAAGCAATAAATCACTACCCAAAAGAATTTGGCAATTTGCAGGTCTCTGGCTTTCTGCCATAGCCAATAACCAGTTTCATGGAGCATTTCTGAAGCATATGCGGCATGCAGGAGGTGGAAGGATGGAGTTTGCAGTTGGAAGAAAGCCAGAAAGCTCTATTAAAGTAAAAAAATGAAGTTTAGCCAGAACCTCATTTTAATGGAAGCGCTGGTGCGGCAGTGGCTTGCTGCCCCTAATTTCTTCTGCAAAAAACCACGGATGTTGCCCATATTTCTTTGTTCGATGAATCAGAAAATGGTGCAAATGCCAGGAAAAAAAAACCTAAACTCTGTTGCTATGGCCAGTGCCCAGCTCAACCATCCGCAGCCCGCAACCCAGAGATTGTTCCAGAAGGTGCGTTCTGGAGGAGGAGCTACGTGATCCGCCATAGCCCAGAGCTGCAACACACGGCATAATAGGATAGGGCTTCAACGCAACTACAATATCTAACCGTCCAATAGCTAGATCAAATCTCCACCGTCCAGATTAGGGCTGGGTCCAACACTTACACAATAACATTATAATATAAGATCAAATATTTTTGAAATCAACGCAAGCCCCATCGTTGGATTTGCTATCGTCCTGCTCCTCATTGTTCTTAAATCTTGGATGAGGACTGACATCAATATCTTGGGATTCAACTCCACTATTAACATTCCAATCCCAGTTTTTGTTGTCGCTCTTGCTTTCATTAAAGTTGTTCACCTTCTCACAGGTTCGTAACTTAGTTATAACATGCCTTTCTTAGCTGAGCTCTCAAAATTTGATAAACGCTTGCAGGTATTCTAAATCCAAATCGAATTCAGGACCCTAATTCCACTGATCTCCCCAGATCGACACCTGTAAGATCCATTTCCATACGCCCGCTAATTTCTCTGATGTAATTATCCTCACAGACAAATTATCTGCTTTGCTTTCAGCTCCAAACCAATGATAAAGCGGAGGAAGGCTCTAATCGACCATCGGTGTTGGTGATTTTAGCCTCCGGTTGCCTCCACATTTCTAAAAGTTAAGATGTTTTTCTGCAATAAATTGTCAGCTAAATGTTTTTCTATATGTAAATTCTCCAAGTTTATGAGCTCGTTTAGATGTTTGAGCACCTAAAATTGACTCTAAATTTGTATTATTTTCATGAATTGTAGTTCCTTTCAGTCGAAACTGTTTTTTCCCCTGTTTTTAGTGATTTCTGGCAATATTCTTGGTATTTTTTATTGTTTTTTTTTCTTTGTTTCTCTGTTTTCCTACCTTTCGATGTAAGGGTCGAATAACGAAGGTCTCCCCGTGGTGCTTGTAAGAATGATGGGTTAAGAATGTTGCATGAGCAATTAGATTGAATTTAACTTGTTTAGCTGACGAAAATCAATTGCACATGATTCGACTGAAAGGATCAACCAAATCCTTAACAAATGTAACATTCTACTAGGGCTCTATTAGAAAACGTCGTATATTGGCAAGGACAAAATATCCTTTATGTATGACACTTTGCAAAGTGGATTTTGTTCCCAAGGCATTGGCAGGACATTAGACATTGGCATGCATCCATTTTAGTATTGATAAATATTAATTCTACAGTAGAGCACCTCAACATTTCGAAGCATCTACTCTTTTGAGAATTCTCTAATGAGTGGGCAGAAGCTACTAAGAGACTTTAAAACGTCCATAGCAGCAATCTTCTCCATATGGCAAATCCTTGTGATTTGTTTGCTCATTCTACTTGAAAAAGAAATACTTTAGCTTTGAAACCTAAAAATATTGGCGCATCTTGACAAGAGTCTATAGAGAAAGAACTATCATGAACTACTAGTATAAATAGCAATATACCCTCTTGAGGATGCTTGAAAAATAATGTTTCAACGTTTGAGCCATCTTCATACATAACTTATGTAGGAGTTTAGCATAATTCTATCCTCATTTGTTAGAAACATTTTTTCTTCTAGTTAGTATAGTATAACTTCGGCAATCCTAACTTGTGCAATTGTGTGATATTAATGTCTCAATAGAATAGAATAGAATAGAATAGAATAGAATAGAATAGAATAGAATAGAATAGAATAGAATAGAATAGAATAGAATAGAATAGGCGGGTTTTATCGTCCATGAAGAACACCCCCTTCCTTTTTTTTCGGTGATGGCGCATTAGCCTTTACTTGATGATGGACTGACACAACCGGGATGATGAAACATTCTCAGAGTTAAAAAATGACCTATAATTGCCAATGGGTTAAGAATGCTGCATGAGAAGTCCTAAGTTTTTCTTGCAAAATGTGGCGGCCCCAACATTTTGCGCCCAATTAGGTTGGCCTGAATAGGGTGCGCGCCCAATTAGGTGCACGTAAACAGGGTGGCACCTAATTTAGGGGCCAATCTTTTTTATTTCTTTTTTCATATGTTTTTTATATGTGTTTTATTCTTGTTCTTGCAAATGACAGACACCCAATTTGGTACGCCCAAATAGGGTGGGCGCCAAATTTAGGGGCAATTTTATCTTTCCATATATAGTTTTTAGCGCGTTTTATTCTTGGAAATGAGGCAGGCGATGAATTTGACAATAACATGTCTTTCATTGTTTTATAGAGGATGGAACATGTTCGAAGATTCACTGCCAGGTTTCTTGCCTAGACAATTCACTGCCACTTCAAGAAGTTCGTGTTGAAGAGGTGTTTCAAGTCAAGGTGCAGACACTCTAGGGATAGATAAAAGCTCATTTCTCCTCTAAAATTTGGGATAATATGAATAACATGGATGATGAGCTAGCGACGCCGAACCCCAATTGAAGGCAGATGGAAGATATTCACAGGGCAATACAATTAGTCAGGTATACTTTAATTCGTCTAAAATAGGCTATTTCATTATATATGGACTACTGCAATGCCAATGCTAGACGTGCCATTTGGGCTACTGTACCTTGTGACGAAAAGGCACTGTCTTCGAAGTTGGAAGTATCTATTCTCAATATACTCACGGACTCACGGTAAGACCTGCATGGATGAATAATAGATTTGATGTGTTTCCATATCATTCATTATATTCAACAAACATGTTTTCTACCACCATTGTAAGGTTCTAGATTGAAACGATTCATGGAGTGATGCATCTTTGATGGTTGGCCGATTGATTTGAACGAAGATGCCCTACTTGATTAGGATACGCTATTGGAGAGCCCTTTTGTTCGTTTAGCATGCCCGGACGATATTTTATGCCCTATTTGGGTAGGAGATGCTACTAAAGAGCGTCAAATGAAGGAGAAGAAGGAGATTCTCGAGATCATTCAGGTCACTTGATGAGAGCCAATCCCTGTGAGGAACCAACTATATCCCTGTGAAGAATCACATGTAACCATCCAATTATGTCAATTCCTGGAAGAACAAATGGAGGCCAACAACTGCTAGTGATCACGTTGGGAGAGAGAGACTATTGACTCCTTCCAATAAGACGAAGCTACACAACAATATCAAGATCCATGTGCTTGTTGCTGATGCATATGCAGCACATGCTGAGAATGTCAGTTAGTTATGACAACGGTCATTGAAGCAAGATTTCCAAGAAAATTCTACAAATTTAATTATTGTCCAAAAACAATGAAACTTTGAAGTCATGCTCCTGACAACTAATGGCCTATGCTTATGTACTTGGAAAGCTACATAGAAGATCATTCAAGAAGGGTAAGAATAAGAGAGCATTAGCGCCTTTGGATCTTATATATAGTGATGTGTGTGGACTGATGTCCATTGAGACAAATGATCATAAGAAGTACATCATACATCGATGATTTCTGAAGGAAGGTTATGGTGTATCTGATGGCTAGAAAGTCTGAGGCATTGTCCAAGGTTAAAATCTATGCAGCCCAAGTCCATGCTGAGACAACTCGACGTATTCAAGCATTGCGAAGCGATAATGGAGGTGATCTATTCTATCACCATTTTTATCATCAGTATATAACACCTCTCCTTCCCCTCCCCAGAAAGATATAGGAATTTTATTCTTTCCAGATGCTTTTAAAAAAAAGGACGCAAATATTTGTGCAACAATTAAAAAGGTATGTCTGGTTGCTTCTTCACCTCTTTTATATGGCATGTGACAATTCTTAACTACTTTTTGTTGTAGCAGAAGCACACTCTCATAGAAAAGATTTTTTTCATGTGGATCAGGAATTATTTGTATGGTGAGTCACAATATAATATCTGTAGAATTGCAAATGCCATTTGGCAATTAGAGGGCGTCTCTTTAACTACAATGTTTCATCACTAGTTGAATGTGTCCAGTCACATCATCAAGTAGTAGAGGCTAATGCGCTATCACTGGAAAAAAAAAGGGTGGTCTCCTTTTAAGACATTAATATCACATTGCACATCTGACTACTTTTAAGCTTCAAATAAGGCCTACCCTAAATTTCTACACTAATTGATTAGAATTGTTGAAGTTATACCATGCTAATTGGAAGAAAAAATCTTTCTAACAAACGAGGATAGAATTATGCTAAACTCCTACATAGTTTACGTATCCAGATGGCATAAACCTTGTAACATTATTTTCCAAGCATCCTCAAGAGGGTACATTGCTAGTCATACCAGTAGTTCTTGATAATTCTTTGGCTATGGACTCTTGTCGAGGTCCGCCAATATTTTTAGGTTTCAAGGCTAAAGTTTTATTTTCCAAATAGAACGAGCAAACAAATCACAAGGATTTGCCATATGGTGAAGATTGTTTCTATGGACATTTTCAAATCTATTAGTAGCTTATGTCCACTCATTAGACAATCTCAAAAGAATAGGTGCTTCGAAATGTTGAGGTGCTCTACTGTAGAATTAATATTTACCAATACTAGAATGGATGCATGCCAATGTCTAATGTATGCCAATGTCTGGGTAACAAAATCCACTTTGCAAAGTGTCATACATAAAGGATTTCTATGTCCTTGCCAACATACTACGTTAATGGGCTCATTTTAATAGAATATGTTTCATATGTTTAAGGATTTGGTTGATCCTTTCACCGGAATCATGTGCAATTGGTTTCCATGAGCTAACTAATGAAGTCAAATTCAACAAATGTCTTAATTTCATTCATGAGGGTAACCCATCATCAAGCGACATCACCTTCCTTTAAAGAGACCCCACTGTTTTAGCTAGGCTTCCCCCCCCCCCTTTTTTTAGCACACCAGCCCCCTCCAGACCTCATGGCCTTTCCTCGAATCCTAGCCTATCCACGTGTAATTTCCAGATCAGCAAAAAATGATGTGGACTGTGGCTTCTCCGTTCGATCTCGAATCTTCCATCTCCACGGCTGTGAAAATTAGAAAATGGCAGGAAAATAGGCCAGGAAGGCCAGGATACGCTCATGCGATCCAAACCTCCATTGCTCAACTACCTAGGTTTGCATTACAAGAGCATTAAAGATTATCTATCTATGTGTGCGCCATGTTTTTGGCTAAATATGCAGTCGGAGCTTTGAAACAGGCTTTGGACAATAAATTGCAGGACATGGGACTCTGGCAATCAAAAGAGATACCATGATTTTTTGTTGTTGTGTAAGATGAGGCTTTTCATTTTTCCTTGTAAAATTATCTGTGGTCATTGAGTCTCGTGTTTTGTTTTTTTCGATTGTCCGAAAATATATTGTGTCATCAACAAAGGTTGAACCCGTACATAGGGATGACTACCTAAAACCTTTGATCTTCCATGATGGCAGATTGGTACATTTTTCTGTGTTCCATTTTCCTTCTATATGGATACCAATTGCTCTGCCATTAGCAATATTTCGACTGATGGTTGGAGTTACTCTATTAAAAAGACTAGTTATCTGTTGGCTCTGCTTGGATTATCTGTAACCATAATAGAAAATCCTCCTACAGCAGTAACCGATAGAAAAAGAGGAGCTTTGCTAGTCCTTTCTCACAAAACCCTGCTTGATCCTGTTTTTATATCATTTGCAATGACGCAAAACAAGCATTTCGTCTGATCGGGATTTCGTCTGCCAGGGAGCTACTGACCGATTTGACAAGTGCACGCTTTTCTACTTTGCTAAGTTTTCGTGCTCTTTTGGTGATGTACAAGTATGAGACCAAAAGATCATAATGTTGAAAGGCAAGATCTTAGGCATTATGATCTTAGGCAAATATTTATTTAGGCATGTCGTGCTATTTTTACATTTCGTTCATGCTAGTCACTTGCCTGATTGCTAAGGTTGTGCATCAAGTATGGTGGTATTGCTATGCAGAACTGACACTCGTCTCATCAAGAATGGTGCTATTTCTATAAAGCTCACACATGCTTTGTTGCAATCATGGTTTGGAATTCACAAGCAATAAGCCACATATGCAGATTATTTTTTGTCTTTTATCTACGCATCATTTCCCTCAATCACTTTACGTCCATATTCATGATCAAAGCTTTCTCTGGAACAATTAACTTCTCTAGAGCTGGCGCTTTGCTGGTTTGCAAAACTGTTGTATTGCTTTTATATTTCTTATCTCTCTTCGTATACGTTTCTAGGATCCAGTATAAATCTGAAGATCTCTATTATTGTTGAAACCATATAGATACTGCAACAGAGCATTAGAGCATGTAGAAAAATAGTGTCTTATTGGAATCTCTAGTCATTAACGTTTTTGCATATCAATAGCCATTTTCAGCATACTTCTCTTTGCTTAGATGGACAATTAGATTGAGCTTGATGGTTTGTTAAAACCGTTGCAATTAACACCATCTGCTCCCATTTGTAGGAACCAAGACCTAGAGCACGACATATGCCCCAATTATTTGTTCATCCATAGCCAGCTTGTTTATCTTTCAAGCCCTGTTTCCTATGGCAGCCATAATGGCCACTACTTCTATTTGTGAATAGAGCAAAATATATTTGATGAAAAATGCTAAGCAAATGTGTTGTATTCTAAGTTATACAAGTAGCACCGCCTCCGCAACCAAATCCCATGTGGCAGGCTTCAATGTCGAATGGGACTGTTAGTAGGAAAAAAGGTTGCTCAGTCAAGTAAAATAGAATTTTTTTTCTTTAGGGCTCTATCCTTCTTAGAGTTCAATCTGTCATTCTGTAGACATGGTTAGGATTTAAGATTTCATGGTTCATGCACGAAGAAGCTTGCATGTTGTGCAATCCAAATCCAAATACTTATCCCATAGCTACAACCAAAATCAATTGAATCTATGGAAGTACTCTTCCACGGTAAAGATGACAAGGCCTTGTCTCATATTTACTAGTAAACAAGCTTGATAGTGGTGAATAAACAATGCTTTGGAGGTATAAAGATGGAGGTATATTCACTTGATCCTTTTGAAGAACTTGTAGGCAGCTGCATATTTGTTTGCTCTTTAATATATCCACTTACAAGTACTCTTCATCGAACAGTATCCTCAAAATGTTTCTGTCAACCTATCTAGAAACCCCAGGATAATTCGACAAGCCTAAATCTACTACCAAGCTTTATCCAGTTTGGCCTTGCTAAAGCCTTCTGGTGTGCTTTTTGCTATTTTTTTTTTTTTTTTTTTTTTTTTTGGGTTGATGGACTTGTGAATGCGGATGTTATAAAAAATCAAATTAAGCTTTGTCATTGACCTGGCAGGCAACCCACAATGGGAAGCATCTTGTTTTAATCTGAAGCCCCAAAACATATGGCCGAACAGGGGAAGCTTGCAACAACAACACCGAATAATGTAAATACATTTATTCCAGGATTTTCGCAACCTGTTAACAAAAATCAAAGAACTGCTGATACAATTCATGGCCTTTTGCAGATCAAATACGGAGTATATGTTTTGTATTCAAATGACAGAAAAATCTATCTAAAACGGCAATTCGTGAAAGTAAGTGTGCTGATACAAATATTTAGAGTAAATTTCAGGGGCAGCCGCAGCTGACATATACGGGCTGCCTAAGAAATAGAATTTCTTCCAGAAAAACAGTTTGTTTAGAAATGTGGAGGCAATTCCAGGCTATTTTTCTTCCAAATTTAAAACACAAGAACCACCAACACCTAATGGCTGATTAGAGTCTCCCTCCGCTGCATCAGTGGCTTCGAGCGGGCGTATGGAAATGGACATAGAGTCTTGAATTCGATTTGGATTGAAAATACCTGCAAAGAAATGACAGCGTTTATCAAACTCTGAGGGTTCAGCTCTAAGAAAGGAAAGGAATATTATAAGTAAGTCACGAACCTTTGAGAAGGATAACAACTTTAATGAAAGCAAGAGATACAACGAAAACCAGGATTGGAATGTTAATAGTAGATTTGAAGCCCCAGATGGTGATGTCAGTCCTCATGCAAGGCCGAAGAAGAAGCATGAGCACGAGGATGGCGCCTCCAATGATGGGGTTTGCGTGGATCTCAAAAGTACTGTTTCTTCCATTATCATCTGTCACAGGAAAAGATCAGATAAGAAACAATTCTAAACTTAAGAGGCTACATCAATCATTCTTGATAAAGAAAAAACCTGAAATAAGTCTCGCACTGGCTATAGTCTTCATGGCGTCTTTGATCCAGTAAATGCTTTAGCGATTTAAAGAGTGCAAGGAAAAGTTGCAGCTTCAAATGCAACGGAAGTAATGCAAAGGAAGTGATGTTGCCATGTTATATGAAGAGAAGCTTGGTGATGAGAAACGTCCTCTGCCAAGTTATATTGAAGAGAAGCCGGGAAACAGAACCTCAAAACCTCAGCCCTTGATTTCTAGATTGTGTGGTCTCGATCTGTGCCACGTCAAAGGCGTCCAAGATCTGTTCCAGTATAGTTTGAAGAAGAATATTCACTACAACATAAGCAATTCTGATAGTTGCTACATGCGCTATGAAACTTCCAGGATTCAATCCTAAGTTTGAATCCTAAGATTGAATCCTGGAAAGTCAGTCCATTGTGAAAGTGGTGACGTTATTAGACAATGGACCATTTTTGTCCAAAATGCAAAGAAACTGTCACCACTTTCAGAAAATATATTGTCACCACAAAATATATTGGCAGTTTCTTTGCATTATGGACAAAAATGGTCCATTGTCCAAAAACGTCACCACAAAAAAAAGTCCATTGTGAAAGTGGTGACGTTTTTAGACAATGGACCATTTTTGTCCAAAATGCAAAGAAACTATCAATATATTTTGTGGTGACGTTTTTGGACAATGGAACATAAGCAATTCACTACAACATAAGCAATTCTGATAGCTGCTACATGCGTTATGAAACTTCCAGGATTCAATCTTAGGATTCAAACTTAGGAGGAAAGCCTAGCTAAAACAGCGGGGTCTCTTTATGAAGGTGATGTCGCTTGATGATGGGTTGCCCTCATGAATGAAATTAAGACATTTGTTGAATTTAACTTCATTAGTTAGCTCATGTGCAATTGCGGGTGAAAGGATCAACCAAATCCTTAACATATGTAACATATTCTACTAGTGCTCTATTAAATTGAGCCCATTAACTTAGTATGTTGGCAAGGACATAGAAATCCTTTATGTATGACACTTTGCAAAGTGAATTTTGTTACCAAGACATTGGCAGACATCTAGACATTGGCATGCATCCATACTAGTATTGGTAAATATTAATTCTACAGTAGAACATTTCGAAGCACCTATTCATTTGAGATTGTCTAATGAGTGGACATAAGCTACTAATAGATTTGAAAACGTCCATAGCAACAATCTTCACCATATGGCAAATCCTAGTGATTTGTTTGCTCGTTCTATTTGGAAAAGAAAAAAAACTTTAGCCTTGAAACCTAAAAATATTGGCGGACCTCGACAAGAGTCTATAGCCAAAGAATTATCAAGAACTACTAGTACGACTAGCAATGTACCCTCTTGAGAATGCTTGGAAAATAATGTTACAAGGTTTATGCCATCTTGATACGTAACTTATGTAGGAGTTTAGCATAATTATATCCTCGTTTGTTAGAAACATTTTTTCTTCCAATTAGCATGGTATAACTTCAACAATTCTAACCAATTAGTGTAGAAGTTTAGGCTAGGCCTTATTTGAAGCTTAAAAGTAGTAAGATGTGCAATGTGATATTAACGTCTTAAAAGGAGACCACCCTTTTTTTTCCAGTGATAGCGCATTAGCCTCTACTACTTGATGATGCGACTGAACACATTCAACTAGCGATGAAACATTGTAGTTAAAGAGACGCCATCTAATTGCCAAATGGCATTTGCAATTCTACAGATATTATATTGTGACTCACCGTCTACACATATATAATCTATTATGTCCGATAGGGACGCCCACGTGGCACCAAATTGTACATTCTAACGTCACACATGTTTTTCCCGGATTTTTTTCAGTGTGATAGAAAAATGGAAATTAGCTATGGATCGTCTTGCGCCAGATAGAATCATGCAGTTTGCTTCGCTGCTCCGGCCATCTGTCCGGCCATCTGTCACAAGTTTATGGCACATCTAAATGGTGGCGAACATATGTGTAGATTATCTCTACACATCCATATTTGGCATACATGTCAACAAGAGTGCTCCCAACAAATGGATCTATATGGAGCCCACCATTTAATATTCCAGCATGAAGTCGCTTTCCCCATGTTAAACTGAGGAAATGCTTGAAATGTTGCGAATTGCATATTTATGTAATGCTGAGTGCCCTTCGAAACGACTAACAATGCAACAGGTTGTTGGTTTGTTGAAAGACTTGAAGAAAAACCAATCAACTTGCTAGGGCCATATTTGTTACTGCATGTATCACTGTATTCCCTTGAGTTTTCTCTTACGTATGAAAATATATGGATGTTGGGATTCTCAATTCTATGTTGACGAATTTGAGAGCCAACATCTTTTGTACATTGCAATGTGGCAAAAATATTGTTTGACATTGGAGGTTACTGTGGCAAATGCATTATATGTTGATCTACGCACTCCAAGTGAATGAAAACTGTGTGTCTCTACAAAAAGTTTAACGACGGACTTTGAGCATTAGCACGTAGAATGCGTTCCAACTTCGCACAAGGTTTCAAACTAATAAGTGAGTGAGTGAAGAGAAATGTTCGCGGTGGCCTTGGACGCCGCGATAAATTTCTTGTACTAATAATTCCTGATCCACATGAAATAAATCTTTTCTATGAGAGTGTGCTTCCGCTACAACAAAAAGCAGTTAAGAATTATCACATGCCATATAAAAGAGGTGAAGAAGCAATCAGACATACCTTTTTAATTGTTGCACAAATATTTGCGTCCTTTTTTTCAAAAGCATCTGGAAAGAATAAAATTCCTATACCTTTCTGGGAGGGGGAAGGAGAGGTGTCATATACTGATGATAAAAATGGTGATAGAATAGATTACCTCCATTATTGCTTCGCAATGCTTGAATACGTCGAGTTGTCTCAGCATGGACTTGGGCTGCATAGATTTTAACCTTGGACAATGCCTCAGACTTTCTCCACTCTCTAGAATCTTTCATGCTGACTTGTCCTGCCTTGGCGGTTACGAGATTTGAGGACGATTCCTCTAACTCCAGAATCTATACTATTGTGTTGACGTTGTCAATTCGGTTCTCCACCTTGGCGGTCGCATGCTGTTGTTATAAGATTGGTGAAAATGTTGAGTGCTTTACCACTTCTAACTGTGCAACTTCTCTTCCTGAGAAAAGTCTATTTGCATCCTATGTGCAGGGACTATAATATTCACTGATCAGTTAATAAGGCTGGTATTTAGTCCCCCATGGTGCCTCTTCTTGTTGGTGTTTGACCTCATCATCATGATCTTGAGATGGTGTTGTCGAGGTTGATGTAGCTGCTCTGAAGTATTGGGGTTGACGAGGAAGAAGTTGGTTGCAGTCTGGACGTATTCCTATTCCTGAGCAGCCCGTCTTCGCCGGCTTGTAACTCCTCCTTAGTCAATGCATCTTTGCTTGAAGTCTAAAGCTGATACTACTATAGGCCTGTATATCTGAGATAGTTGCCTTTCCTAGGAGATATGTCCAATGTTATCTATTAGAACCTCTTGATGTGACTAGTGGATGAAGTCACCAACTTGGCGTAGCTGTGACATTAGTCATCGAGTGGGGCCCTTCCTCGAGACAATATGGCACTTGAAGAATATCCTTGACTAGGAGATGTTCCTCCCCTAATGTGATCCATGGTGTAAGTGCCATGATGCCCATTGCTATTGCATAGCCCTTCTTGGCAACTCATGTGTCTATCATTGATGTCCCAATCATCCTTTCTGTAGGTTCCTCCTCTATTATTGTGTTCGGGCTCCCCTGTGCACCACCTTAACCTTTGCTTTGCTGAAGTTTTCTCCATAAGGTTGCCCTCTGCTTTCAAATTCGTCGATATTGTCGAGTGGCTCCCATATCGAGGGGTCAAGGATCTACAATGAAGGTTCCCCTTACCTATTTGACTGCCCTAAAGTGCACAAGGCAGCTAATGCTACCACAACAACAATTACTTATGCCTACTCACTCTACAATTCCTATATCTATGTCTCTATATTTATATCTTTATCTACTCTAACTCCATTTACATGTTTCACCTTAGTGCACTTCAGCATATAGAAGTCCACATTCTCCTTATTGTCCGCTCAGAATTCTGTAAAAAATTATCTCCAAATCGCAAGAATATCGACTTCCATTGAGGATCACCTTAAAAAACAGGGCCATCCACAGCATCTTCCACATAATCAGCACCTGGTCTTAGCTCAGAATATTGCCATGTACCTATTCTACCTTTGTTAGGGCACTTGTCATGTTTGCCTAACCAACTGTTATGACATAAATAACTGTAATCCATATGAGTAACTTGCATAGGATCTGTAGCTTGAATTGGCCTGACGGAATGGAACTTGCTTGAACCAGAAAGTGTAGCACAATCATATCTCTCTGACATATCAACCTCGTCTACTCCAATTTTCCAGAAAAACCTGTTTAGGAAAGAAATCGCAAGATTTCAAAGACACACTAACGCTTAAAAGCGATTTCAAAGATACATGAACCCTTCGCTTTGCCCCTCGATTGTGGAGTTGTCCCTGAAATGCTTGATCAGGAAGACTACTGCATCATGTGCATTCTTGAGTGGTACTGATCCTCTTTTCAACATCTTATGTGTAAGAGCTCGTTTAATGACAGCTCCAGCACCATCATGTTCACCTGTTCCATTAACAGTCAGTCAAAAAAATACAAATTAAAACTACAAATCCATTGACAAAGAATATAGTTACATTTGTCATGATCGGAGGCAATATAATTCCAATTTATTGGAATGCCATTGGTATGGTAGTTCCTACCAAGGAAATAAAAGATCCTTGCTCCTTTGAACTGATGGGAGCACCCATCAGACCACATGGTGTGTTTGTTATACTTTACAGCCCTGTTTGTGCATGATGCTTGTTCAAACAATACTGCACAAACAAGGTATCATGGTCCCTGTCATCTGATATGTAGAAATGAGTCTCTTTTATAATTCTTCTCTCATTCTCATCCAAACTTGGATCATCTGACAATGTTGCATGTCTATATGTAATATGCACTAAAATTGTGCATTGATCATTCTTCCAGTGTAGACTCTATATCTCTTGCTGAATCTTAAAAGTATAATTCTCAGCAAAATCTATGACAAAAACTATGGTGTCCTTTGGAAATGTTGCCAAACATTCCCTGAATTGTTTGGCCTGCCATCTCCCCTCATAATTATGTGGTATAAATTCTTTTAAGACTCTCTTGGCTTCTTGGATAATCTCTACAGCAGTTGTGCATTTGTAAACCAGTTTGGTAACTGGTTTATTAGAAATCTTGTACTCTCCCTTGCCATCAAGCTCAGGTTCTCCTATGGGTTCAAGTACCTGCAATGGTAATGACAGATCAATGTGATATAACTTGGGATAAAATAAAGCTGAATTCTAACCTTGTCACAGGTCTTCCATTCAATGTTGTGTCCTGGAATGTATTTCAATTCATTTGGACAAGTTGGTAACTTGGCAGGTCCACAATTCTTCACACTTAGAGAAACAAATCGTGTGCATACCACTCTTCCGTTTCATCATCCCTTGGACAAACTAGTGATCTCCAAAGCTCACTAGTAGAAGATTATGTACATTTATTTGCCATGCAAGTTGGCCCAGGGCCACAAACCACACATGTGCACTTGCAGCTAGCTCCGTGTAATTTGTCATCATGCCTAACCTTATTTATTGCAAGACGCTCCCAGGATACAGTCTTCGGAGCCTTTGGAAGAGAGTTGGTCCAGCTATGTCAGGTCTTTGACATGGTGATCTGCAATGGGATGCTTAGGTGGCCGCGATCAGGGGGCTTCACTTGCGGCGGCGACCTGGCGATGGTGGAGCCAGCGTGGTGGACTATCTCCTAGCTCTAGTGCCCCGAACTTGATATCATTCGAGATTTCGACAGGTACGAACAAGAGATGAAGAGACTTTGTCGGACCACTATCCATTTTATGTCACTTTGGATTGGAGGCACTTTCGGTGGGCCACATTACGGGGCGGGTGCCCCGGAGTTTGGGATACACAGAACTATCGGGCAAAGCGAGGATATGAGGTGGCGCTTTTGAACGTGAGCTCGAGGTTGATGCCCTCTATACATTGCATGATAAGTGTGAATGGTTGGTGAAGGCCTTACTCACGCGGCAGATATACATAAATGCTTTGGCAAAGAAGAAAGCCCCCGCGAAGGGACACTGCGCAATTCCCTCAAAACCCCTGGTTTGACGCTGAATGTAAGGCTCTAAAGAGTCAGCTACGCACCATCTTAGATCCACAGCTCTGGCCACAGGCCATTAAAGACTATAAGGCATTCTTGAAATCCAAAAAGCATCGCTACATTGCAAAAAATCAGCAACACATGTTTGATCTACTGATGACTGAGCCAAAAGCCTTTTGGCATAGATTGCTGTATAAGAGGCATCAACCACCTGGCAATGTTACCTCAGACCAGTGGAGACAGCGGTTGGAGGAGTTGTATGACCCCCCAGGAGCAATTGCTGACGTGCCAGATCAAGTAGGAGAAACGCTACAGCTCTCAGAGACGGACATCCACCAAGGTCTTAGGCATCTTGCTAATGGTAAAGCAAAGGACTTGCAGGGACTTCAGGTCGAGCTGTTGAAATGGGGTGGGCCAGCTTTGCTCGGCCTTTGGCGGGATAATCAATTAGGCCATCGAGAGGGGCCTCCCGCGAATGGATGGTTAGCAAGGTCACCCCTATTCATAAGAGGCGAAACGAGGATGACTCCACCAACTACCGTGATGATCATGGTGAGCCCGTTACTTTCATAAAACTTCTAGCGGTGTCTTTGGAGAAGAAAAATGCAATGGGCGGAGGAAACTGGAGTACATGCGGTTGTCGAGGCGAGGTTTAAAATACGCCCACTCCACAGTGATCATATTTTTACTCGAATCCTTATGGAAGCTAGCCGCAATGCACGCGTGACTTGTATTGTTTGTTTTACGTGGATTTTAAGATTGACATATGATCTGTCCCTCGGGACTGTTGGGCAACGCTGCGGGAGCTACATGTCCCACCGTGGATTTGTAGAATGCCATCTACCAGCTCTATGACCCGGAATATATGCCACTTTGCTGCGTCGGACCATTAAGGGTGAGCAACACCATAGGTGTTAAACGGGGATGCGTTATCTCCAAACGCTCTTTGGACTCTATATTGACAAGTTGGAACCTGGATGCAAGAACATGGAGGTGGTGGCCCTTGTTGCCAAAGGCATATCTGATAAAAACGGTTGCTCTATCTCGGGGCGATCGGGCTTATTATCCCATCCTCTGGAGGGTATGCGAGGAACATTTGGATGCTCTCGGTCAATTCTCTGACATAGCAGGAATGACAGTCAACCCGGCAGTATTTGCCAATCCCGTCACGGCATGATATCCCGAACTTCTATTATAGAGGACAAAAGGATGGAAGTTGTAAGGACCTTTAAGTATCACGGGAATCGATTTCTCTGCTAACATGCTATGGGATGAGTATGGAAAAGAAGAGGTCAACCTGAGGATGGAAAGCCACATATGCAATCTGCGAATAGGCTATTCTGAGAATAGATCTAGCGATTGGGCATAAAAACACACACGCTCCGGTACTGTGGAACCCGATATTCTTTGTATGGGGTAGAGGTCTGGGGGCCAGCGCATTAGGGTTTTTTTGAGATTAAAAAAGGGCCTTCAAAACATGCCAACTAAGCCAAATGAAGATAAATGAACTACCAATCAATCCCGAGCAGACGTGGTTCGGTCGAGAAAAGCGTTATAACTAACTCCTTTGGATCACATTTTCTAGTATAACTATTGATAGAAAAGTCCAAATGAGCTTTCATTTAGTGCAATAGATAGATCTCGTTGAGATCTTTCCAATCTTAGGTGCTTTGCACATATTTTAACCACACAACTACCATTAACATTATTGACACAAACCATTGCATTTAACACATTTAAATTAAAATCCCCCTTAAACCCCCTTTGGTTTGGGTGCATATTCACCTGGGTTACTTCAGGAACTTGAGAGGGATGGGCATATTTGCCCTTTATTCCAAGATCCGGACCATACATAGCGATCCTCATTTGTGGGGTATGCATGTACAAGTTTTTGTATACTGTATATTAAGGTTTACAAAATACTATAAGGTTTGAGAGAATGTACTTAGTGGTGTTAATTTTGTACATGTATTGTAAATATATTTTTTGGGGCTCTCGCTGCCCTACGTAACCCCCCGTGTGAATATGCACCGAAACCAAAGGGGGTTTAAGGGGGATTTTAATTTAAATGTGTTAAATGCAATGGTTTGTGTCAATAATGTTAATGGTAGTTGTGTGTTGACTACTATATTAAAAAAAATTTTGGAGCAAACATAAATAAACTTTATGGACCTAAATATTGCAAATTGTACTCATGGTTCTAGGTCTCTGCATGATAAGTATTCAATATGGACCATTGAATCAATGGTAAAGGGTCCTGATGGACTTGAGAATGAAACAGTGTCAATGATTCTACTCTTTTTGTCTTTGCATGTGCACATTTACTACTAGTTATGGGCGATGAAGAGTTTCTGAGCTCTGCACGTGCGTTACGTCTTTCAATGAATGATTTACAAGGGATTCAGAATGTAAGAGACCGATGAACATAGCAAGCAACTACCCACACGAGACACAATTATTAGGGCAATGAAAATAGAAGAAACAAAATGAATGTCCTATCTAGAGGTAATAGCGTCATAGATTATCTTATTGGGTTATCTCGGTTTATAGACCAAGTGGATATCTCTTAGATATAAATCAAGCTTACCAAAGAGGGCCGTGTTTACTATTAAACCCCTAAGAGTCACATACGTTTGACAATTTTAATGATTTACTTGATAATGGTTAATTGCATGGTATTAGATAGCTGGGTACTCTACAAAGTAAAGCTCAAACTTTATATCTCGGTCAATCTTGGATGCATTTTGCAAAAGCAACTTTTCATCCTAAAGAACGGCCCGAACCCGCTTTATGCCCCAATGGTTGATATCACAGTCATATCGAACTTTTGCATCAAATTAGGGGGACATCTTGAGAACCTTTTGTGTAGCTGGTAGCCGTAAATGTACTCGCTCAAAGTATGACCTAAGGGTTCAAAGATCAACAAGAGATTAATCCTCTGCTCAAGGTGCCCATTCTCTTCTCCTTTTCATCTGTTGAAAAATAAGCGAGGAAGCGATTAAAGGCACAGGGAAAAGCAAAAGGAAGTGAATTCAATGAATTTGAGCATCTGGATGCAGCCGGCCAAAAATTAAGGGCGTCTTTGTTCCACGAACCAAATCAACTCCAATAGCCCACACTTTCCAAGCCGATCAACGTCTGAATTGCACGAGTTGAGGTAAATTCATTTGGAAAGCTTAAAGGCGCATTTGCAAATTACCGCGAGAGATAATCACTCACTTGTATGTTTTGTGAATGCAATTTAGGCGCTTGAAGGTGAAGCACAAGTGCGAGGTTCATCAAATTGAATCCATTTTGCACCCGTTTTTCGGCTCACCTATGACTTTCCTGCACATATAAGGCCCGGCTTAAATAACTGAACCAATAAGAACTACTATCTAGGATAACGACTTCAAGATTACCCATAGGCGGGCGTGAAGGAGTCAAGCGGAGAAAGAAGATCAAATCCTTTAGCAACACCCTTTCTTTGGGTTTTGCAAATAACAGATCATCGTGAATGGGCCAACAATAACGAGGCAGTCTCAATACCAAGCTAGCTGCTAGATAAACCTTGGCTAGAGAGTCATGTAGAAAAATACTAAACTCACAACAAAGTCAATTCTCCTTGAAACAGGGCAAGAAACCTTACGTCCTCTTGAAGAGTACTTAAACCGACTAATGCTCCTGCTTGCAAACAAAGCGTGTTTGTATGTAGCCAAGTTCGGTTTTGCAAAGCTCAAGATTCAAGCCCGAAATCTATACACAAAGCTTTTCTTGCGTGGCTTGAATCCACCAAATGCAAATGCTATGGCGATCAAAAATGTTGCTGATGCCGGAATGGTAGAGATACCTAAAATCCTTGCACTTGAACATCAACAGAGGTGCTAATAGACTCGCACGATGCCGCCATATCTCTAAACGCTGCCATAGATGTGAGCCCATTTCGAATCGGTTCAAACATCTTAGTGGATGAAGATTACCTAAAACACAACCCTAAAAAAAACCCTAAAACACAACCCTAAAAAAAACCCTAAAACTAATGGGAGGATATTCACCACAGGATTTGGCCCCTTTTCTAAAATCAACGGCTTACAAAAGGGTGCACTCTAGAAATACTATTTAGTACACCTGGATGAATACGGCCACCAAATCATATGAAAACCTTAGAGAAAACAGTATAAAAACACAAAAAAAACCCCCTGTTATAATGCTACATATTAACCACTTATAATTGTCAAAACTTCAAAAAATATGGTTTTTACCATTTTTTACTATCATACGGGGCTAAAAGATATGCAAACCACCCAAGGTTGGAAAGATCTCAATGAGATCTATCTTTTGCACCAAACAAGAGCTCATTTGGACTTTTCTATCAACACTTATGCTAGAAAATGTGATCCAGTGAGTTAGTTATAATCTGTTTTCTTGTTGGATTACCGGTTACGTTTTTCTGATTGGTAGTTCATATAGCTTAGTCAGCAGTTCTTAGAAGGCCCTTTTATGATCTCAAAAAATCCATAATGGGTTAGCAAGGGTACTTGGGATAAGCTAGAGAGGGTACAGAAGGCTTTCCTGACATACAGCCTAGGCGTCAAGGACACGGTGCCTTATCCAATTTTGTTGTATGAGACTGGCTTTTGGCCCCTGCAGCATTCTCCTATGTGCAGGCACCTTGCGTATTTCCATAAGGTTGACAGAATGGATGCACAACGTCTTCCTTCCCGGGCTCATTATTGGCACAAGGGCCTAGCGTCCCAAGAGAGTATGGCGGGGGCATTGTAGGGGATGGTTCGCCAAAGATGGTCCATAGACTATCAACACATTATGGATATGTCGGATATCGGCGGGCGAGGAGCTGCATTTGAATGGCGCTTTGTTGCCTCTACGTGGGATCGCCCACTCTTGCAAAGTCCAAAGCGAGCACTACCACACAGGTCAATCCGTCGCTTGAACCACGCCCCCACCGGTGTTTGAAGGCACACATCTCCACCAAGAAACGGAGAGCTATAGCTGCAATAAGGACAGCACTACCACCCCAAAACTAGGTCCACATGTTGTTTTTCAGTGTCTTTTTTGCAAAAAAACAACACCAAAAAACTACGTGTTGTTTTTGTCCTGGGATTGCTAGAAATGGCGTGTAGTTTTTAGCAAAATTTTTTATACATGTATTTTTGTTTGTAAAGTCTCTGGCGTAGACTTTTTGCCAAATTGTCTACATGTAGGAATTACATGTATTTCTATATGTTGTTTTTAAATGTAGGCATGTAATTTTCAAGTGTTGTTTTCTTAAGAAATAGACATGTGGTTCATAATAAAACATGAAGATCCACATGTTGTTTTTAACTGTTGTTTTGCAAAAAAACAACGCTAAAAAACCGCATGTGGTTCTTAATAAAACTTGAAAATCCACATGTTGTTTTTAACTGTTGTTTTGTAAAAAAAACAACGCCAAAAAACCATGTATCGAATTTTGTCCGACTGTTGCTTTAGAGTATTGTTTCTCATAAAGAAGAATCTTGATATATAGATGTGGTTTATAAAAATAAATGGTTCCATGTGTTATTTTTCTCAATAAGAGACATGGCAAATTCTAAATGACTTTCATTCACATTTAGTTCTAGACTTCTTTTCTTTCGAAGTCTTGAAATGCTTCATATTATGTTTGGTTCTAAATTTAATTCTTTCAGTTTAGAATTGCAAATAGCCTTACACAACCATTGGAAAACATATTCTTATTGACCTTTATCTCATAAATAGAACAAACATTGGAAAACCTATTCTTATTTAACTTAATTTCCCAAAATTCCAGTTACTATTCACATACAAAACAATACAAAACAGAGATTGTAAAAACTCGCTTTCAACAATAGAACGGGAACTTGGGAAGGGGGTTTCTTTTTGCAAAATTTGCCTTCTGCCATCGAAAGAATTTAGCAAGAAGCACATTGCTTTGAATCCGTCAAAGACCTTTGATTACGTGGTGGTGAGAAAAATTGGATTGTCTTTCTCTTCCTTTCGCTGATATTCTCGATAATTGCATACATCAAAATCTCGGTAATTCCCACATCAAAATCCTTAGTTCTTCATTGTAAGCCATTCGAATACCCCTAAAATCAAGGCCCACGGACCTTAACATGATGATTTCAGCTCTTAGATCCCCGTGTGAAATAAATCCACGCAACAGGCTGCTTGAAATATCCTCAACATAGTCGCGGCGGTACCATGGCGGAGTTGGCTTGTTGCAATAAATTCCAGAAAATATCATTGGAGGAAAAAACCATGGAAGGGCGAGACTATTAGCGAGACTATTATGCTAAAAGAATGCTTACGCATCTCCCTATCCGCACTTGCTTTGGTGCGGGGAAAAAATGTGGAGGAAAAAAAGGCAAAACTTTTGAAGGTGTAGGAGCTCCGACCATGGCGGAAAGAATAAAGTACCAAAGCTGGTTATGTTTGTTTGAACGGATTGAAAGTTCCGGAAGCACAAAAAGTGGCGGAATCAAGAAGAAACGAGAGAAAGAAAAATACGAGAACATTAAAGGCGGGTATCCCATTCGAGCCCCGGAATCGCAAAGGCGGAGGCCGTACCGCGGTGATGCGGCCAAGCCGCACTGCATAGACCTGTTTTCTTCATTTCTTTGCTCCCCGATTTGATCCATGGATGGCTCCGGTGGCCAAGGCTGGCTATGGCGATAATCAAAGTCGCCCAAACGTTATCATACGCCCCGCCGAGGAAACCGTGAAAAAGGCAAGGCACATTGGCCCAACCAATCGGCGTGAGGAGGCCTAGATCGAAATCTAGGCCGTCTAAATCATTAATCGAGCCATTCATCTTAGCGGGGAAGAAACACATAGTTAAGACAATAATGATGATTTAATTTGAGCCATTCAAATTAGCGAGAAGAAACACATAGTTAGGACCGTGGATTTATCTGCCAGTCATCTCGGCCATCCAGTTATCTATGGTAGCCTTGATTAAAAATAGATTGGATCCATTGCTACAATTATTCGCGTGGCTCGTTGCACCCATTGGGCTATACTATGTCGAGCGTGTCTATCTATCATTCTAATTTGACATCGGACCTTATATCTAAGTGTTAATTGTTTTGTTTTTCATTGGCTTACCATTGAAAGAGGAATAAAATACATATTAAAATCATTGAAACACAACAAAATACACAAAATTTGCCATACATTTCAATCGTGTGTTGCAGGGCAAACACCAAAATTCGCAAATATAGGAGAAGCATCATCGAAATCCTCTTGCCTTGGGCCCCTCGCTTCACAAAGCTTCCATGGCTAATCTTGATATATCGAAGGTGGCCTAGGCACCACTTGAATAACGAGGGCCACTCTTACATGTCTTATCATTAATTGGCTTATATGTCTCATTAATTTAAAGGTATTGTGCATCAACAATGTGGAAATGATGGACAAAAGGACTAGACCATTGAAAATTTCAAGCATGGTGGCTGCAAAGGACACACTTATTCAAAAATCAAAGTTAGTTTCTAGGCATAGTTTAATGGATTACCATTATATGCAACAAGGATATAGACAATACCCATGGATATCAAGTTAGAACCATAATTTCTCCACACTATGCTAGAACATTGGCGCCACTTAGATTATAAAGGGTAAATTAAAATTTCGTTTCCTCACAATTAGACAAATGTTCAAATCAAAGTTGGGATCCTCGTGCATTCTGAGTTCAATTACGATGAAACAACGTTTGGGAGACAAATTTCCTTAAAAAACAGGGTGTTAGAAGAAGATATTTGCATGGCCAAGTTTCCCATAATAGAGTGAATAGTCCAAATATTTTATGGTATTCAAACCATTAAGGATGTGGTGTTTTAGCATGAACAAGGCGATTAGGATTTAGATTTAATTATAATTGAACTTTTACGCACTTGTGCGGAAATACTTTCTATCGGATCATATATACAAATTTTTCCTATCTAGTGAACAAAAATAGCGATGTACAGTTCTTAAAAGGAAAAAAAAAACACTTTTTACAATGCAATACTCGGATCACAATCTCGGTTGCTCATCTTGGCCATTGGATGCGGTATAACTATATCATGCATGTTTTTCTAAATTTTGTCATTTTAAATTTTGCCATGTCTCATGTTGAGTCTATGTGGCATGTTTGAGCCACATGTCGGTTGAGCCATGTGCCATGTTTGAGCCAGGGGCATGTTTGAGCCCTCAATGGACTCCAACTAGACCCTCTATAGTACAACACAACTTTTGCATAGTCCAATGCCACGTCTTGCTTGCCACTATTACTTATCTCACTCATAAAATCCCCTTTTAATTGGCCTAGTCATTTTCTATCTAAAAGTGCATAAAATGCTTAGTCATCATGTCACATGCCCACCATCCAAAGAAATGCCATGTCACCATGGAGAAATGTGTTTTTTTCTATAAATTGAAAAGTTGTGTGAGGCAAATTCTTTATTTTCCACCCCTTTATATTTTGCCACCTCACCACTCATCTTTGCCACCTCACCATACTCATGCCATGTCATCTCCCATAATTTTTGCAAATAGTCACCTTCTCAAAAAGAAAGAATTTTGCTTGCTTTTTCATGCCACCTCATCATTCTAGTGCCATATCATTTGCCATGTCACATTATGTGCCACTATTCCACTCTACATTGCCACTCTGCTCCAGCGAAGCCGATTTAGACCAACATGCGGGCATGTTTGAGGCTAGGGGCATGTTAGAGCCGATGTCATGTTTGGCTGCTAGGTGGCATGTTTAAGCCTATGTGGCATATTTGAGCCTAGGGCATGTTTGACCCAAGGGGCAATGCTTGAGCCTAGGTGGCATGTTTGAGCCTATGTGGCATTTTCGCCAAGGTATTTGAGGCTATGTGGCATGTTTGAGCCTGGGACATGTTTGACCCTAGGGGTCGCTTGAGCCTAGGTGGCATGTTTGGAGTCAGTATGTGGTACATTTGAGTCTATATGGCATGCATGAGCCAATCTAGCATGTTTGAGCCCCCTAAGGGCGGGGGCACAACATTTCAACCATAAGAAAACATACAAACTTGTATCTCATTCTTTCAAAAATAAATCATTTGAAAGGGTTTTTTATGACCCTAGTGGCATGTTTGAGCCATGTGTTACGTTTACGAGCCTAGTGGCATGGTTGATACTATGTGGCCAATTTATAGTTTAGTCTTGGGAGTTGCACATCCATTGCCGGGGACCATAGGGAGGGGCATTTGGGACAAAAATGCTTACGGAAGGTTTTAAGGGTCCATCTTACGGCTTCAACACCGTCCCTCTACGTGATGACAGCATGCAAGATCTTGGTTGAATCAAACTAGGATATAAGCCTCCAAAACATAAACCCTTCAATAACCTAGCAACACCACGGGGTTTACATTTTGAAGGCCAAAACATGCTAGTTTTCATGGATAACTTCGTTGCACCATCTCTAAATATGCATGCGAGCCATGACAAGCGAAGAAAGCGAGGTCAAATTTATCGGCCATCTGAATAATCCCAAACAATGTCTTGATCTGCCAAAAGCGACTCTTGACTTTTGATTGCCACTTCGAGAGGAGGATAGATCAAACTACATTGTGTCGGTTCGGTTGCTTTCGTCTTCAAGCGTGACTTCTCGGCTAGCGTCCCAAGTGCAAATGACCAAAAGCGGCCTCCAAAAACGTAAACCCTTCAAGAACCTTGGCATGTTTGAGCCACCTTGGCATGTTTAAGCCTAGATGTTATGTTGGAGCCCACGGCGTGTTTGAACCACCTTGGCATGTTGGAGCCTAGGTGGCATGTTGGGCGGAATGTTTGAGCCACCTTGGCATGTTTGAGCCTAGGTGACATGTTGGAGGCTAGGTGGCATGTTTGAGCCACCTTGACATGTTGGAGCCTAGGTGGTATGTTGGAGCCCACATGGCATGTTGAGCCACCTTGGCATGTTGGATCCTAGGTGGCATGTTGGATCCCGCGTGGCATGTTTGGGCCACCTTGGTATGTTTGAGCCACCTTAGCATGCTGGAGCCTAGGTGGCATGTTGGAGCCACCTTGGCATGTTGGAGCCCGTGGCATGTTTGAGCCACCTTGGAATGTTTGATCCTAGGTGGCATGTTGGAGCCTAGGTGGTATGTTGGAGCCCACGTGGCATGTTTGAGCCACCCTGGCATGTTGGAGCCTAGGTGGCATGTAGGAGCCTGCGTGGCATTTTTGAGCCACCTTAGCATGTTGGACCTCGCGTGGCATATTTGAGCCTAGGTGGCATGTTGGAGCCTAGGTGGCATGTTTGAGCCACCTTGGCATAGGTGGCATGTTGGACCCGCATGGCATGTTTGAGCCACCTAGGCATGTTTGAGCCTTGGTGGCATGTTGGTGCCTAGGAAGCATGCTTGAGCCAGCTTGGCATGTTGGAGCCAACATGGCATGTTTGAGCCACCACGACATGTTGGAGCCTAGGTGGCATGAAGCCCATCGGGCATGTTTGAGCCACCTTGGCATGTTTGAGCCTAGGTGTCATGTTGGAGCCTAGGTGGCATGTTTGAGGCACGTTGGAGCCTAGGCGGCATGTTGGAGCCCTCATTGGCATGTTGGAATATAGGTGGCATTTAGGAGCCCGCATGGCATTTTTGAGCCACCTTGTCATGTTTGAGCCTAGGTGGCATGTTGGTGCCTAGGTGGCATGCTTGAGCCACCTTGGCATGTTGGCACCTAAGTGGCATGTTGGAGCCCACGTGGCATGTTTGAGCCACGTTGGATCTAACCGTTGAAGTTATTTTTCACGAATGTAAAACAATAATGTTACATTCCCAAAGTTGAGCACCAAACAATATTCCGGTGGTGGTGCTTTGCTTAAAAATTAGCCTCAAAAAACTATACTTAAGAAATAGGCTGGCGTAAAAAACACGCCACTTGAGAACCACACGTAAAAAAAAAACGACCACTTAAAAACTACACCTACTTAAAACCACACCTCAAAAACCATACTTACTTTAAAAAAAAATGCGTAAAAACTATACCTAGTTATATAAACCACACAAAAAAAATACTTCCTTAAAAACAACTTCTTAAAAACTACACCTAGTTATAAACTACACCACCGAGGAAAACCATACTTCATTAAAAAAGCGACCATAAAAACTACACCCGCTTATATACCACACTTCAAAAACCATACTTCTTTAAAAATGGCTATTTAAAAACTACACCCACTTATAAAATCGACACCTCAAAAAACAACACCTCGATTAAAAAAAATATACCACTTGGGAAAACCATACTTCCTTAAAAACAACCACTTAAAAACTACACCTCCTTATAAAACCACTTCAAAAACTATACTTCCATAAAAAAAGCGACTCTTAAAACTACACCTAGCTATAAACTACACCTCAAAAACAACACCTTCTTAAAACAACACCCCTCAAAAAAAGCAACACTTCTTTTTTTAAAAATGACACCTCAAAAAAAAAAAAGACCACACCTTAAAAAAAACTATAGCTCCATAAAAAAAACTACAAACTACTCCTTAATAAACCACACCTCCACGTAACCACATGTAGATTTTTTGGAACAACGACATGTGGTCTTTTTGTTCTTGTTGTTTTTTAGGTGTGGACCCACAGGGGTGGTTGTCGCGGGGGTCCCACCATCTCGCAGGGTGAGACAGGGGACGGGTGGGAGTGCGGATGGAGGCGAGGGAATCCCGATGAGAGATTATGCCATCTTTGTCACATGCGCGATAGTAGAAGATGAACACCATGCTCTACGAGAATGCCCGGCCTATGCACATATCCGAGCAGCTCATGCCGATCTCGGATGCTCGAGATAGCAATTCATCAACTGGCTGGCTTCCAATGGTGGCACGTCTTACGTCCTACATTCTGCAAGTCTCCACCGGTCCGTGGGAGTCCCGCTTTAACCACGGGGAATTTGGCCCGATAGGGCCTCTCAATGCCTACTACAAGGGTTTTTCCTCATGGGGGTCTTTTCATCCCAGTGGTAGAGACACATTGTACAGGGTTTCTGTGGTTTTCTTTTGTGTTTGGAATCTTTCTGTTATATTGTAAAACCGTCTCATAGGCCAGTTGGCCTCCGTGGACGTTAAAATATACTTCCTTCCTTCCTTCCTAATGAAATC
Organism: Isoetes taiwanensis; assembly: GCA_021234155.1. Lineage (NCBI taxonomy): Eukaryota > Viridiplantae > Streptophyta > Lycopodiopsida > Isoetales > Isoetaceae > Isoetes > Isoetes taiwanensis. The sequence goes on along the minus strand of JAJEKV010000016.1, from coordinate 8,808,395 downwards.
TGTTTTCACAACAGCAAGTTTCTTTATCCCTAACCTTCCTTACATATGGTGGTTTCAGAGCATGAAACATCGAAAAAGACAACTCAAACTTGGGATATTCAGCAATAAAACGCTTATAGAAAGTAACCTGCAAGTGCAAGTTCACAAGTTATAAAAAGAATTTAAAAAGGCAACAGAAAATCAATATAGAAACACTTACTTGAGTTTCCTCTAGAAAATGCAAGGGATGCATTATGTTCACTCCTTTGCCTAGTCTGATCTTCACCACATGTTTTTTGCAAGGTGACACTCTAGTGTTATTCCTCCAAAAGTCAACCACAAGTTTCCTCTGATCATAAGAAAGCTTGTCACTTTGAGTGGTTTTCTTAAACATTGACCATGGTCCTTCCCCATGTTCAGCAACAAGTCTTCTCTTAACAGCAACAGAGAGAATTCTTCTATTCAGATTTAGTTGCTTTGCAAAGGCCCTTCTATTTGTGTCAGCATTAACAGGGTAAGCCATGGCAACACTTCTTGCTCTCCATGCATCTGTATCCTTTGCATATTTGTGGGCTGCAAATAAATCCTTCAAGTTGTCCACTATAGCTTTCATTGTTTTGAATTCTTTGGTGGTTTGAACACCTAGACCAGGCAACCATTTGGCTGCACCCCTTAGAATATCTTCTCTATCTTTTTCGTTAGCATTCCTACAAATATTATTAACAAGTTTGCCAATATTCTTTGACAACTTTTTTTTTTTTTTTTTTTACGCCAGCCTAACCAAGCGTGCAACCCTCCTTGCAATTCTAGCCTATCCACGTAGCAGTTCCAAGTAAGCAAAACGTGAGGTGGCATGTTTTGCACCTTTAGATCCTCTCTTTTACGAATCAATGGCCGAGAAAAATAGAAAAATAGCTAAAAATGGCACGGAGATGGAGAAAGTCGCGAAATAACTCCCTCCGTCCATCGAGCCCTTATTTTTTTGCTTTTGCTCGTCCTATTCCTTGTTTCTGTGACAATCCGCAAGTTCCATTCCTTCCGCTCTTCGTACTAACAGAGCCTATGTATTGCTATCTGGTAAGAACCCTACATGGGCTTCGTTGTTGGTCCTAAATCCAAAACCGGTTCCTTACCTATTGAACATTTCTTGTTTTCAGGTGGATTCGTCCAAGTGTGATCTTACATTTTTTCCTCTCCTCATACCAACAAAACCGAAGGTAAGAACCCTATATGCCGTAATGTGCGTTTGATGTTTCTGTTTTGTTTCTCAATTTGTACCGAGATTGTGCTTTAGTATCATCCCCAAACTTGCATGTTGCGTGAGAGCATCCTCCTTGAATTTCTTCATGGTTTTTTCGTATTGAACATTTTCGTATTCACGGTTCCTTTCGTATTGAACATTTCTTGTTTTTTAGGTGGATTCTTCCAAGTGTGATCTTAGATTTCTTCCTCTCCTGATACCAACAAAGCCGAAGGTAAGAACCCTATATGCCGTAATGTGCGTTTGGTGTTTCTGTTTTGTTTCTGAATTTGTACGGATATTGTGCTTTCCCCTTATCCCCTGTAATTTCTGTGTGATCTTTGCTGACAGAAGCCTTTATATTCATAGCTGCATCATGAGCCATGCGAACATGCTCATTATCATCCCCAATCGTGCCTGTTGCCTCAGAGCAGTCTGTGTGGCCATTTATCTGTTTGATCCTAGAGCACCCTATCATAATTAATGTTTAAGGCTAGCTAGGTCAAAATAATGTAAAGCATTATCTGGCCAAACCTGCAAAATAATGTAAAGCATTATCTGGCCAAACCTGATAATTGTGCTCCTGGTTGTTATATTTGCCTTGAATTTCTTCATGCGAACATCCTTATTATCGTCCCATGCCATGTGCAAGCCATGCCAAATAACAAAATATGCTCAACCATCTCAACTTCTTCCATGAAACAAGCTTGTGGAATCTGGTCTATGTCTTGTTTCACCTCACCTTCAGTTCCACCTTTTATTTCATCCTCGTATGTTTCAATACCTGCAGCATAAGTTAGACTGTATAATCAGTGACATGTACATAAATTTGTACAACAGAACATTCAGCATGTGCTGAAGGCAAGGTGTTCCAGAAAATATTCTCTCTAACTAGAATGCCATTAGATACTTCGTCTACCTCTGCAACTGCCTCACATTTTGCATATGTCTGTCGAAGCGCTGCCAACATGAATACGTTTTTCAAATGCATTTTCCTTAATTTTAACATAAATCTGTTGAGCTTTTTCCACGTCTCTAGGTCTTAGTACAAAGAATATCAAAGAATATCATACACCCATGTTACTTTTTATAGAGCCAGACCCAATGATGCATGCAGAAGTAATTCCATGGCTTGTTCAAATTTAGATATCCATGTATAGTGTGGATGCAGCAATGCACTTCAGATTCTGCACGTCTGAACTTGGATAACTTGGAATAAACAGGCTTTAAAAAGGGCTTGAAAGATATATAGTTCTGCATGCATTTCTCAGATTTTAGAATAGAAAGGACAAAGAGGCCCACATTTGGATAGTTGTCTTAAAAGTATGAAAATGGATGTGTAAACTTCCCTATGTGACAGAATGCGAGGAGGAGTAGCCTGAATAATACATCTACCTGCCCCATTATGCCGAGGCTGCACGTTAGTCTCATGCATAGTATTTGCAGTATATATTTACTTCTCCAGTCCTCCTCGCGTCTTTTAACCTCAAAATTTGTTCTGATATTCTCCAGAATTTACATGATCTGTTTGTCCTAGAATTTAAAGTTCATAGTAGATGTGAATTATATTCCCTGGAAAACACATCGCCATGGAGATATTTACTGGCATTTCCGTGGCAGCATGCTTGGTGTTTCAAGCCTTGGTGCTTGGTAAATTCAAGTCTCACAAGGTATTTCTGTTATTATAATTTACATGATCTGTTTGTCCTAGAATTTAAAGTTCATAGTAGATGTGAATTATATTCCCTGGAAAACACATCGCCATGGAGATATTTACTAGCATTTCCGTGGCAGCATGCTTGGTGTTTCAAGCCTTGGTGCTTGGTAAATTCAAGTCTCACAAGGTATTTCTGTTATTATGCTGTTACAGGTCTGCTGATAATCTTGAAGAAGTGGAAGCACAACAGGGAGATTATAACCATTGCAAGACAGCAAGCAAATTACCTGCACTTCTTGAGAGCAGTACAAGCCCTCTTGTAAGTAAGGTGGAATTTGTCCTACCAAATTATTTTGTTGTATTCTATGACCACAAAGTTTGATATATCAAAATTATACGGTATTCTATTTAGACTGTTGGAATACAGTTTTAACTTATAGAGATGTAAGATCTCTCAAATAAATGGGTATGTTACATGACAAATAAATAAAGTTTAGATCTTGCTTAAAATGAATCAAAGCAGAACAATTACCCATCTTTTCAATGATATTGCATGTCAAACTGTTGGTATAACGGTATAGGCATATGAGAGTAGGGCAGTTTTAGAACAATCAATGAATATTGGCAAAACCCAACTGTTGTAATTAGACTAGCTTAATTTATAGCTGTAGCCAGAGTATGTGTCAGCAATAACACGTTGAGCACATTTCAACAACATAGCTATTTTGAATCTTCTCTACATTGTATATGCCCCACATTAGCCGTACAACATACAAATTGAATAGGATTTTCAAAACTTAATTTATTGTAGGATCTTAATTTTTTTAAGAGCTAAGGCTAGCGAAATTAAAAAACGACCAATAAACAGAAGCACAAACGAAGGACCAATAATTGACACACTTGAACCTTCTAACAATAGGCACCTTCTTTCCAGCAAACCATTATCAAAATTTAATTGATTGATTAACAAGAGCAACCAATGGCTAATCTTCCAAGTTCAAGTCGACAAGGATCTTCAAACAAACGAGTGAAGTACTCGCAAAATCTCTTTCAAATAATGCCGGATTTATTTCAATCCTTCGATACAAGGATAAAAAAAAGCAAGTGTGAGAATGAGACACAATCTAAGTTGGATTTAAAAAATTATTGCTATGGCGAGCATTATGAAGACGTTGATAGTTCATTGGATTTACAGAGGCTTGTAATTAGTCTTCATATTTTGAAGGATGGTAATGAATTTCGCACGATATCATGGCTTTCGTTGTTAGAATCGCATGCAGATAACAGTGAAATCATTAATAATGTGTGGTTCGACAATCAAGATATTAGGGGTAACTTGACTGAAGCAATTGATGAAGAAGTTTCAAAACCAATCTCCATTATTGAGATCTCGTCAGATAGTTCTGAAGAAGTATCCGCTGATAGATATCTCTATGAGCACTTAACTGATTGCTCAAGTATCAGTACAAGTGTGTCTGAAGAGGTTGAAGCCTTCCTTCTTAAGATGGATCCAATTTATCGTGCCTATAAGGAAGCGCAACTAGCAACATTAAAAATTAATAAAGACATCGAAGAAGCAAGCTCGTCTTCATCAAGTGTCTAATTATTTGAAGAAAAGATTCTGTTCATGCTTTATACTAAAAATTTGGAAAAGGGATAAATGACATTTCATTGTATATTACTTATATGCAAACAATGGAAAAACTATTATTGTTTATACAGTTTTATGCACTTCTATAGAATTTTATTCTTCTCTTGTGACTATTGCATTAGATATGCTTTGAAATAGGCATTATTTCACATCAATACAAGGACTTCTTCTCATAGAATCTTAAAGAGTCAAACATAGCATCTTTTAGCATCCATCTCGTCATTTCATGTATGTAAGTAGCTATTACGTGCTTTATTTGTACATAATGCCATGCTTATCGTTTATATTTTCCATCATATTTTTTTTTTTTTGCGATGCGACAGATCTTGAGTTTATAAATAGAGAATTGGTCAGCGGTTTTGCACCCCAAATTCTATTGCGACAAGTAGGTATTCCCGTAAATACTCATTTTTTTTCGTCTCTCAAATAATGGCATGGCTATAAACTTGACAAAGTTGGAATTTCAAGTAATGGATACTTGCAGTTTAATGTTTGCAAATATCTGGTCTATAAAAAGTCAGACATAGCACCTCGTAGCATCCATTTCACTACTTGATATCTTTCTAGTGTAATAGTAACAAACGTTAAAAATCTAAGAACCCAAAATAAAAGAACAACTTTTGCATACAAATCATGCAGGAAAAACGAAAATTAAACATGCCAAGGACCACGCGGTCTTTGACACTAAGGAATAAACGTGAGAATGCAAGACAAAAAACAAGAAAACGCAGAAAGATCGCACTGCTCCCATCAGCAGCTTCATGGCTAGATGTCAATCGAAGCCATGATAAATGGCTCGAAATGACGCGAAATTCGATCAAGCTTCTTGATGTCTGCGCTGTTTGCGGTAGATGCCAATATTATAGCTCCAATCGCAGGACAATGTCTATTGTCCAAGGAAACCAATTTGATGTACCACCTTATAGCTTGTACAATCCATATCTTTACTACCACTTGACGAACATGCAACATCAAGTGATTTGTCGTGCTTGCAAGTCTAAAAACATGGAATGTCATTACGCATGCTCCTTCTCTCCGACGTATATTCGAACTATTCTATTGCTTCCACTAGTTTATACTCAAATGATGGCTCTCGTGGATGTCTCTGTCAATGTTAAAAAAAGAATAAACTCAATTGCATTTGGATTGCAACAACAAAGGAGTTTGCTTGATAATCCACTATTAGCTTGGGGAGAACTTCATGATAACGAAAACGAAGGAGCTCATGAAACATCTGTCCGACAGATACTTCAATACCTTATGACGAACAACAAATATGTCAACGAGTTCCAAACCCTATTTGAAAGACCTAATCCATCCACTGGCATTTGCATTTTGTCGAGGAATGCAATTAACAACATTGTTGGCAACGACAACGATAGAGGCATCTACTCGAACATGGAAGCAGCAAATGCATCCATCTTGTCAGTATTGGAAGATGTAACGCCCTTCGGCGTACATACAACATACTCTACAACATCATTATACCAATGCCCAGGTTTGGTTCATAGGCAGTCTGCAAATCCACAACATATGTACACAAACCTATTGTCGATGAGAAATGAACGGCCAATCCAACTTAGGCAAGGGCCAAGTATTGAGATGAGCTTGTTTCCCTTTTTGTTTCCCAATGCAAAAGGGCATTATAATGGCCAAGAAAACATCTACAGTTATCTAAGATACAGAATGAGTTGCTTCTTCTCATTGCATACAATGTATAAGCCATACATCATGATGATGTACCAACTACGACAAGCAACACTCATCGCTAATTCCCTTAGTAGATGTTACTTGGAAAAGGACATGATACATTACAGACAACAGAACCCAGCAAGGACCGAGGAAGAATGCATCAGACATGTACTCAAGTTCATTGTCCCTAAAACTATCCCTAATTCGCCACAATGGCATAGAAAACATTTGAAAGATCTTCTTGCTATGGTAGACAACTGGGGAGTTCCATCGTTCTTCCTCACGCTTACAGCAGATGAGACCAGCATCACGAGGTGGCCCGAAATAGATGACCTAGAAACAATTGTCAAGCAAATTGACGAGTCCATCAGTTGGGAAGACTGTCCAGTCGAATGTGCAGCGTTGTTTTGTAACAGACTAAACATGTTTATGAAAGAACACATCTTGTCTGAGAATGGATACCTTGGAAAAGTAGAACACCATGTCATACGATATGAAATCCAAAATCGGCATTCACTGCATGCCCACATCATATTGTGGGTAGCTGAAACTGACATTACAAGAGTCACAAATGAGATCGATGCTTTCATACCATCTGCAACTAATAATATACTCGAATCAAAGCTGCATAATCTCGTCAAAACAAAACAGATACACAGCTATAGGGTTGCATGCTTCAAACATTCCCACATCAAAAAATGCAAGTATGGCTTTCCGTTCAAACCACAATACGACCATACTGCCAAGCTTGATGAACAAATTCAACGTTGGACCTACTACAGGCCAGGAAAAGAACACGAACGTGTAGTACCTTATCACCCAACAATCCTATTGCTATGGGGTGCCCACATGAATATACAAAGGATAACTAATGGCAGCTGGACATACTACCTATTGAAATATGCAGTCAAATGTGAGCCCACAGGCCATTTAAATATACAGGGAGAAGACATTAGAAAATTGGGAATTACAAACATTGACGAAGACAAATGTAAGGTAATTGCAGCAATGATCTTATCAAAGCCAATATCACCTACAGAGGCTGCGTTGACCTGCCTTCAAATACCCGTAATACAAAGATCAGCCAATGTGCATTTCATAGATACATCCCCTCCTTTCGCCCGCCAACGGTACGTAGCCAGAGGAACAACACCCTTCTTACATCCTGTAGACCTATATTGTGCAAGACCACAAAACTTACACGCTTTGACGTTCAAAAACTATTGGAGACATTATAAGAAAACAACTTCCAATCCAACCATTGACAATGATGAACTTGATAGCTATGGAAACACAATAGTAAGTTCAGAAGATATTGTAAGATTTACCGACTACCATCCATTACATCATTTTGAGGAGTTCTTCTACAATGTCCTACTGGAAGAAGTACCGTTCACTCAGGAAAGCCAGCTCTTATCTGCCAACAACGTCACATCATCATACTTCCTTGAATGTACAATCAGAGGCTTGATAGAGAACGAAGATGACATCATCAAATACATTGGCGCTTATGGTGAATATCACCTCTTAGAACACGAAGACCAAGCCCAAATTTTGAATGGAATTTTGCAAAAAATGGATGCAGTTTATGAATTTCCAATAACATCCCCAAACATTTCCAATGAAAATGAAGACGAAGAGCTAACTACACAAAACAGTGGGCTAACAAGACCACAAGGAAACTTGACAGATGAGCAACATGTCATATACACATCCTTAAAACATACTCCACACGGAATCCATGTCGTGTCTGGACCACCAGGCTCTGGAAAAACATACTTACTCAAGCACCTCCTAAGCCATTACCAAAACAAAAACAAGAGAACAATTGTGACAGCAACAACAGGAATAGCAGCTTGCAGGATATGCAATGGAGCAACCACACTCCATCACCAATTTGCCATACCAATAAAAAAGCAATGGCCACAAACAATATCAAGAACAGATGTAAGATATCAGCAAATCAAAACATTCGACATACTGATCATCGATGAAATGTCCATGATGACAACATTAACACTAAACATGGTTTTACGACAAATCTCAGAAGTCCATGCATTACCAATTGAAGAAATACTACAAACAAAAACCATTTTGATATTCGGTGACCATGCCCAACTCCCACCAATCTGTCACCACAAGAAACGAGAAAAATCCATTTGCAGCATATGCCCCCTCTCAAACTCCATTCACTATCAACAAGCCAAAAAGTACCACCTACACCACTCCATTAGACACTCATCCGACCCAATATACGCAGAATTCTTAAGCAATATACGTCTCCGACAACCCACAGACGACGAGCTAAGAAATGCCCTAAGAAACAAATTCATTGACAGAGAAGACGCATATGGCTTTATTGACCAAAATACAACAACTTTATGCACCCATAATGAAGATGTCCAGCACTACAACAAATATGCGATCCAGAAGATATTCCCTCAAAATCAAGTGAAGCCCGTGAATCTCGAAACCAATGTATCAGAAGAACAAGCACTGCAAACATGGCTAGATGATCCATCATTCCATGAACTTCCATTCGTAGCAGTTGGCTGTAAAATCATTATAACAACAAACATCGATGTCGCATCATCCATAGCTAATGGTACACCCGGAATAGTGACATACATCAACAACGATCCCGATACACAAGAAATTCATTCTATCATATGTAGCATCAATGATTCCTTACAATATGTTGAAATAAGGAGAACCAAAGTTGAGCACAAATACCATGAGGGCAAACATTTCTACAAGAAGACGTTCCCAATTGCATTGTCGTATGCAATCACTGCACACAAGTCACAAGGAGGAACCATAGAAGGAAAAGCTATCATCGTTGTTAGAAAAGCATTTTCCCCTGGTCTACTATATGTAATGTTCTCCAGAGTTAAAACAAGAGATCAATTAAGAGTAGTGAGGCCAATACAAGCGACAGACTTCATACCAAACAACAGCCTCGCATGGCTCACTTAGGTAAATACTAACAGAGTATAAGCCTCTAGAAATAAATAAAAAAGAAATAAAAAAAATAAAAATAACAAAATTGAACACCTTGATATTTCCAGAATCATAATGGGCAACGACAAAGGCAGTAGCAGTAAGAGCACATCGAAGAAACGTCCACATTCAATATCATTACATTCAATATCATTACAAAATTCATCTTATATTATAATGTTATTGGGTAAGTATGTCGTAAACTAAACCCTAACCCTATTTTCGACATTTAGGGTTCTCATATGTCCGGCCCAGCTTCTGATATATCGGGCCCGTTTTCATGTAGCTCCGCTTCAACTTCGAGGGATCGATCTGTTGTGTTCCATGAAAGACCTCCCACAAAGCACCGATAATCACATCTGAAGCTGCCATTTCTGTTTAGAACAAAACGTTTTAGACAAAAAAATAGATCAACAGGGTCGATCCGGCCGAACAGATGCAATGCGGCCATGCCCAGAGACATGCCTGCATACTGGCAGGTTGAGAATCTATCATCTGTACATATTTGATATGCAATTATTCCCTGGTTTTAAATGGAACATGTTGGTCGTTTTGAGCAAATTCTTATAAATGCATCCGTTGATGAGTCTTAATTGGAAAGTTCAGGCTCTTATGTGGATGAAACTGGAGTTCAGCTCTATAAGCTATGCCAATCTCTTTTTATTAATTTAGACTTATATCAAGAACTCTGGATTACCAAGAGGAACTAGGTTTTTATTTACTTGCCAAAATATAGATTGTGCAAAATTTCTCTATTCTACTGTGCAAAGCATATAGGAAGAAGGCATTGAGTTCATTCTAACGGTTTTAACATCTGTTACAGGTCCAATGTTTTTGTTGTAAGGAGCTCATTTCTATGGACAGAAGGGTACATTGTTCACATAAAGGATGCCACGTCACATTTCATTATAACTGTGCTCAACAATTAAGGGACTGCATTTGGGGAAAAATGGGCATCTGCTGCAGTTCAAGCAGATATCTACAAGGTAGGCTACAAGGCAAATCTGTGTTTTCCTATTTATTTCGACACTGATCCGACGACCAGATTGTAATTTGCAATTGGACCTGTACAAGGGCAGATTGAAATGCACTTTTAGAGGTTAAAGGAGGATTTATAGCAGATTTTGCCTCGGCAATACATTCCTCAAATGATATGGTGTGCCAGCTTATGTTACTTAACATTATCATTGCTGTCTTGCCTCAGATGGGACCAACTTTTTGCTGCTAGCGTGATGATTGTTGAATTTATGCATTTCCTCAATTGAAGGTTAGCTTTTATGGCTTTAATTTTTGTTGCTATTGTTTACTTGGGTTTGTATTTCAGTGATGCAGAATGCCATGTTTATGCATATAAATCATCCTGATTTATTTGCAGGAAAACTGAAACTTTGGAATGTTAATCAAGAACTGTTGTTCCTCCCTGCAAATATACAATCAAGGACATGTCTATGCTCAGTGGTATTTTAGCTGTTAACTCTTAGCATTGTTGGTATTTTCATGGCTTTTGCTGAAGCATATACAATCTGCTAGCATAATTTCATGTAGTTGCTAGCAAGCTTAGCAAAGGTTCATGGTCTGCTGCAAAAGTACTATATGCAGATAAACATGCAGTGCAGTATATGCTCCTTTAGGCATTTGCAGCGTATAGTCTGCAACTCAAGTGGTTTGTCTTATTTATGCAGATCAAATGGTCCATGGCTTTTCAAATTTGGTCCAATAGTCTTTATCCAACGCTCCCAAGTCTTTCTAGCAATCTACAAGATTGCTTTAGCACATTATCATCTTGCAACTATAGATCTGCACCCAGAGCAAACTTTAGATTCAGTAAAACTTATCAAGCGAAACATGCAAATAATTCATAGCCTTCTGTTTAAGCAAGCAGAGCAGTTTAAGAAATCATGTTGGACGACATTTATTGTGGATATGCAGACAGATGATGCAAGTTTTTACCCTTTGCAGGCTTCTTTTGTAGGTTCTTCCATATTTCATGCCGGAAGCGCCCCATTAACTGCCTAAGCTGACAAGAAAACAAAGCTCCAAGCAAGTTAAAGAATTGACCTATGTTTGAGATTTTTGGGAAGAAAATTCCCTTTCTATTTGGATGCAACTTTTCATTCCGTGTACCTAGAAAAGCAAATATTGAGTTCTGTCTTTGTATCCTCTAGACTTTAATCATTTTCTGTTGGACATGAACTACAGAAATACCCTGTTACAGGACTAGAACTATTTTTCTGCAGGTTTTCAACTTGGAAAGCATGATGAAATGAAAAGTCTTTGCTCAATAAGTTTCTCTATCACGGTGATATGACTATCATGGCTATTACCCGAGGGATATGAATATCATGACATTGGGATAATTAAGCATGTCTTTGGCATGCAGAGTTGGAAGGATGGTCAATCGCTTTGCATGTATCTAAACTGCATGTTGTACTTGCTTACATAGATTTCTATTGTGTATTGCCAACTTAGTGCAGAAAGAAACTGACCTGTCTATATTTGCAAGATGTTGTCTGACAATGTCTACTAAATTTGTGTTAGATTTTCTTCATCAATAACATATCAGTTTGTATTCTTTCCAATAAAGTGCAAGAAAAGACCTAAATTATTGCAAGTTGTTATCGACAATAGGTAGTTTGATAAGAAAGTGATGTCCATTTAGACTTAGTTTTCTATTTACACTTGAATCACTTCAATAAATGCCATGTGGTGCATTGGTTTTCTATTGAGGCTTGAATTACTTTGAATTACTTCAAATATCTAACATCCAACATGGTGCATTGGATGTACTCAAGTATACATAATGGATTCCACAACATAAAGACATTTAAATCACCGTTGGATGTATTCAAGTATAGACAATGGATTTTACAACGTGAAGATATTTAATATTATCGATAGCCAAGACGTTGATGGAACCAAATTCTACAATATAACAATGACATAGCAATTCAAGTCCAATCCTATAAATGTTAAGACACAACCACCTTATAGCCCAGCAACGCTGGACATTTTTTCTATTATAGAAAATTTATGACACTGGAGTTTGAGCTGAACAGATTTCTGTTCATACAAGTTCTCAACTTATGCCCAGCAACGCTGGGTACCGTTACTAGTTATCAATATAACATAAATTCATTGGTTATTACAGCACTAAACAAGCACTAACAACATACCTTCATATTTGTTTTCATGTTGAATATCCTCTGTTCTTGTTTCATCTAAACCGCAGCAGGTTCGTCTTCTCCTATTAAGGCACAATAATGAAAAATTAAGTGTCCAGAGCAGTCAAGAACAGGCAGTAAACATCTGGCATACCTCTACCAGGAATCATCTTGTCATCAAAATTCTTGCTGAAACTAAGGCAGCACTCCATAAATCTTTCGGATTGCTGCTGAAATTGTTGTAAGCCTGATAGAATTGGGCCAGGATAAATTGCACTCGGTTCTTGGCCAAGGATGACAGGAAGGCGGAATTCCAATCCATAGTGGAGAGATGGATGAATTGAAAGAAATTTCGCAAGAACATGAGACAACACTGCCATTTCCCATTTCGAATTGCAAAATTGCTCTGGTGCCTAAACGATCCAAGAAAAGAATCTCCCTCCGCTCAGGAAATTTGCATGACGACGGCCGAATGAAGGGCGAAAATTTAGTGACGGTCGAGGACGGGCGTGACGTCTGCGTCTGAAGTTCGAAAAGTAGTTTTCCTCGCCCACATGCTTTTTTGCATATGTCAAGAAAAAACACACCCTTATCTTCATCTACAAGGATGTTCACAGGCATATCGAACGTATTGACAGGATACGGAACCACTATCTGCTCATTGGTGATATCCATATTGATGCGAGCCAGGTGCCGTCTCATAGCCTCCCATTCTTTAGCCAAATCTGTAGGTATTTCGGCTTTAGAGCTCGAAGCTTTGCTTTTTGCACTGCTGATTGGACCCCTAGGTGCTTCCTCTAGCACTTTCTCAAAAAAGAGCTCTAAGAAATGCTTGGCTCGATCATCGGAGACGATGCTCTAGCATTTCCTTGCTAACTTCAAAGCTTCCCTATCGATGTAAGCTCCGACGTGAAGCTCCCAGCAAGTTGTCCCCAATGGGCAAAATGCTTCAATGAGATAATGAGAAAGGACCATAGAAAACCCGTTCTTATTTAGCCTCCTCTTATATAACGTTAGGAGCTCATACTTAATGTGTTCCACAAGAACGGGGTCCGCCTGGTTTTCTTCCTCATCTTCCTCTTCAAGTTCTAGTTGTTCCACGTCTACCACAACCTTCCCCTTATCTTCAGTAGCTTGCTCAAGATAGAAGACATTTTGCAGGAGGAGTTCGTCGAGCTGATAACACTGCCATGCAAGTTTTTCGTCTTCTGGTTTCCCCTTAAGCCTTTCATATTCCTTATCATCCATCATGGCTATCATAATGATCAGTACATATGAGATTTTACTTGCTGTGCTAAACTCATTGTCCCTATTTTCATCTATAAGGATTGCTTGCCATATCACTTTAACGCATTCCAAATCCATTGCAGCAGTGCATAGGACATCTCGGAGGGGCAAATTGTGACGATGGTGTAATGTATTTCTATCGTAAAACCACCGCATGTATTATAGATGGTGTTATAGTCATCAAGCGACCATCTGGTGCCTCGGCTATCAAGCATGAAGAGTGTGATATCGTGCGGTCCTTTACCCACGTCTGGCATTGCACACTTAAAACTATTGGACACTTGGTAAAAGAAAGTAGATTCTTCTTCCGGAGTCTACTTTACCAACGCAACTTTTCTTTTCAAGTTGGATGCCACTTTCATGTGAAGTCCACGCAGGTGTGCAATGTTTTTTTATTTTTGCTGTTTGACAAAGTCCTTTGATAAAAAACATACTTCTTCAGATCATCGTTGGAGACATTGTATTTTTGCATTAGAGCTCTCTCCGACAATGACCACTCCCCTGTAAGCCTTTGTAATTCCTCTCCAACTGCCTTCTTGAGCACTCTAATATTTTTCAGTTGGTCGCAGGCGTCTTCAAATGATACCCAGTTCTTTGCTGTAGAACTTTTCTTGTAAAGGACTTCCTTTCTGATGCACCTGTTCAGAACCGAGATCAGTTTTTCATCGTCTAATCAATGGGCCTTCCTCATCTCTATGACGACAGGATGGAAATCTACCTTGTGAATCAGACAACTTCTCCACATAGGCACCCCAGAATTCATTCCATTTATCCCAGACTTGGTCAGAAGCAAAAATTATTTTGCAGGTATCCTTGGGCACAGTAGGGGCTTCAGAAGCATCCCCCATTTCATCTCCCTTTTTTTTCTTCGACCTGGTGCTCTTATCTTGTCCTGTATTGTAGTCTGAAAAAGTGTCATTTCTAACAATTTGAATTCAGCGTTTTTGGACTTACCCTGTCTGGTCGACATTGGTTTCCCATATTCTATTCATTGGTTACGAGCATGCGTAATTGCTCTATATAGGGACTGCAAAAAATAAATTTGTTAGTAGGGAAAAAATTAAGCATACTAAATATTTTTTCATAAAAAATGGTTTGGCTATTTTTCAAAATTTTACAGTATTTTACGATATTAATTTGGCTAAAGTTATTATTATTATTACATTTATATATATTTGGACTTGGCGAAACTTTTGAATTATGTACTATAAACTTTCACTTGGAATTTTTTTTCAATTGGAAAAAGCAAAAAATGTAAATTAAATTCTGTAGCTTTAGATATATTGTACTATAATTACAAATAATAATTAACAATCAAGGAACATATAATAATATTGAAAAACTTTTAACAGAAGCTCACAATATAACTTATAACATCCGTAGTCTGAACTACATTCAATACAAAGACATCTTGTAGAAACCATCATTCAATTAAATTGGGTTTATGTCTTAATTTTGGGACAAATTTCATATTGCATGTTTTTAGTAGCATATTCAAATTCACACATTTCACCTCAAAATTATGAAAACGTAATATCATGTTATTTACAAAATAGTCAATATTTCACAATATAGCACCATATCATAAAAACGTGATAACAAAAATTTACATAGTTATTCAACTTTCTTCAAGCACCCCCAATGATATCATAGCCTTCTTCCTGACATCCTGAGGTATTGTAATTCTCGCATTTCTAGCTGGAATAGTGTTTGGAGTCCATGAGTACAAAACACTTTCATAGTCTAGCCAAAGATCGTGATCACTTTCGGATTTCTCCTCCATCTCTTTGTCCAACAATCTGAGTACCTTTCTTTATCCGACACGTTGGTCAACCGATGCCTTGGACACCACCATTCCACCCGCATGGTTGAAGTTAATATTACCTTCTTCTTTGCAAATATCGAGATAGTGAACCCCAACCACACCGGATATGTATCTAAATCTCGATGGCTTTACTACCACAAATTGGTGGCATTCCAAGTCAGTGGAAGGTTCATAAGCATCCATGCCTAGAAACTTTGGCCTATTGTTCTTAGGACCAACATAGTGTTTGTCGAAGGAGGAGGAGCATATTGCTTGAATACTACTTACAAGGTCATCAAAATCCTCAACCCTGCTAAAGGTCTTCCACCTAGTCTTAGGCAACCACCCTTCTTTCAATTCATCCGAGGATGTGTCTATCTCCCCAACAGGTTAATCACCTTCTTCCCAAGAAGCCACCAAGGCACTAAGTTGGTGTCATCCGGATTGGTTTTGCCAATGCTTTATATAGTCTTGGATTCCTTCCTTAGTCAATCCCAATTGCTTCACTTCTTCAAGTGGGTTTTAAAGCTTTTGGTTGACCTAGAGGTATCATAGGCTTGCCATTCTCATCTCTACGCCCATATTTCCTCCCTCCTCTCCACTCATCCTCCTCAAGGTCTCATCTTCCATTGAAGATTGGAATCCCATCTCTCACCCAAAAGTGAACCCAGAGGCCCAGAATGACCTTCAAGATCCAATGTATAACCATCCACAAAGCTCTTCCAATCGGGCACTTCTATGAGAGAGAAGCTATAGGGTTTGGAGTAGTGCATTCATGCAAGATTTCCATTAGCCTAGGAAAGTTGGTCCTTTGTTCTTCAGTATACAACTATATTTTTACAAATAATGCATCCACATCCTCATGGGTATGCCCGGCATAAGAAACCCTAAATTAACTCTTTCAAATATCCCCACATCTGTTAAGTAGGATAGGAAAGAAAACATCCACTGCTCTTATTTTGGGCAAACACTTATCAAGTTGCAAGAGAAACCTTTTTGGGTAGATCTTGAGGTTTAGCACGCGAAGTTGAAGCTCCAACATGTTCATTAGACCCATGCTTCCTAAACCTTGCCTTGTTGAACTTTTCAATATTGTTAGGGTTTCCATCTAACAATGCTCTATGTAGTGCCTGCCGCTAGTCAGAAGGTCCCGGAGGTGACCATTGTATCCATTTTCATAGTTTCTCAAACACCTCATGATACTCCCAATATGAAAATCTGGACCATCACTCCACAACTCCAAACTAAAATGGCCATAGTAGGTTTGATTCTCAAATGCAAGATTGCCCCTACATTGAGATCTCAGAAGGGTATGATCTTCCACATGACTTTGGTATGTACTTGAATTGTGAAGACAAGTCTTTTGCTGGTCCATCTTGTCATGTATAATACATAAATAGTTATTGGGTTCCAATGCAGATAAAGTCCTCCACATCCAATAACATGATCTACATGATAGTTGGTCATATGGTCCTTCATATGCTCCCTTATCCTAGCCCTTTGACTAGGTTGCCTGATCTTATCAAGAGTCTCCTTCAACTTAGCACATAAATTGCACTTTGCAAAGTTGTTTGAAGTTGCTATGGTGACATGATTGAAATGCTTCTTCCATAACCTACTAAAGCTGGGTTGGGATATTGAAGAATTCCCAATTCTCGAAGTAGGGAATTCACTTCTTCCAAAAATACTCTTTTGAGTACAATGTGATGGCAACCTTTTCTCAACAACCGCTTCTTCCCTTTCATCCCTTCGCTTTTGTGTGGCATAGACTCGTATTGAAATCAATATATTTTTCAAATATCTCCCTCGGCATAAGGTCCTAGCTGTTGGTCTCAACAAACCATTATTTCCATGTAAAGCAATCCTGTTCCCTATCCTTTGTTTTTTACCAATTATGCCATGAAGAAGTTGGAATTGCATGGATACTCTGCCATGCTTTTGCACATATCCATTTGCCTAGCAAAGGGTATCTTTTCCTCGCTTTTGGGTTTCTTTCCTTGAAGTGCATGCTCAAGATTGTGTACATGTAGGTCCTCCTCTCATCAACAAAGTGTAATTTTGAAAAGTGGCTCTTGCTTCCACCAATTGTTCTATTGTGAAGAATTGCATACAATCACTCCAACAATCTGAGCCCCTAACCTTCACCATTGTCTCACGCTTGGTGTCACTAATCAACTTGGCTCTTTTTGCTAGGATAATGTCCGCAACCGATACTTCTCCCCTTTGCCTAGGTTTAGAGTTCCAACTCGCCAATGGATCAATATCAAGACAATCATTGTCCCCAACAACCTCAGTGCTCGGAAAAATATAATCCCTCCACAAATTGAACACTACTTATAGGCCATGTGCCATGATGCAAGGAACCTCAATTGTTTGACACAACCAAAACATTCCTTGTCATCCAAACCTTTACCTTTCCAATTGTCTTCCAACAATTGTCTTCCCCAGCCTTTCATCATTAATGCCTTTGACTGTGATCCGCTAGCACAATGACTCCTTGGCCTACTATTTCCTTTGTTGCACTTGTGCATGATTCTCACCTTCTTGTTCCTCCATTGCACCCTACTATAGAGGACTAATTGTTTTTCTTCAACATTCTTTGCTAGGAGTTGGTTTTTCATTGATATTGCTCTTTTCACCATCTTGAGTTGGAGGGGCACCATTGACCTAGGCAAATTGCACCCTTTTAGTCAATGAGTAAGAAAAAATTATTACACCATAAGATAAAAAAAGTACGTACATTTATGGAATATGTAGAGGTAAATCAAATTTTTAAAAGCAAGAAATTCCTTGGAAATAGGTTTAATATAATAATAACAATGGGCGTAAACGAAATCATTTAAAACAAGAATTTTCATGGCAACAACAAGGAAATGACATTTATATAAATATATCCAAATTTTAATTATCGAAAATTTGGATATATGATTACTTAAAAGACATATAACTAATAGACGGAGAATTTATTATCCATAATAATATACCCTAGATAATATAGTCATGGAATTTCAGACACCGGGCGTATTATTTGAGGCAATAAATTATTCACGCTAATTTCTAATTAACCCTATATAAACCCGGTTCACGCTCTCAAGACCATTCTGTCCCCAATTTTTTTCTCGGCCCACCATGAAGCTGCCTCAAATTTCAAATCCTGATGAAGAACCCGAGGTCTCGCAAAGAGACGCTGGGTTGAAGAACCCTCTCTTCCCCCCATAGATTTTCTTGCCCAATTCTCCTCCTCGATTCTCGATTCAGAGGATGATGCTGATTTTGACATGGAAGAGGAGGGAGTTGAGCCCTCCCATTCCTCCCACCTCAAGAGGAGGAAGAGGAGGAAGAGGAGGAGTTGAGGAAGAGGAGGAGATGTCCTCCCAAGAGCATGAAACCGCCTCGCTTCAGGGTTGGCTTGACCCCCCAAAGAGAATGAAATCTCCAAGAGGAGGAGGAGGAAGAGGAGGAGGGAGGGGAGGAAGAGGATGAGGAGGAAGGCCGAGAATTCACCTCGGGCTTTTAGAATGGTTATCGAGAGATGAGCCGTGTTTGCATGTCCTGATTTTATTTTTTTTTTTCACCTTTCTTTTCTTTTCTAACACCTTTCTTCCTTCTTTGTTGCAGACGGGAAGATCAATGATGCATCCCTAAGCCCCTTTTTTTTTTTTTTGCTTATGTGGCTTTGGACACGCCCTCCATTTTTTTCCTCAATTTTGTGAAAAGCCTTCTGCATCCGTGACATTCTCCTCTTATGAATGAAATCAAACAGTTTTATAAAATTTTCTTCAAACAAAGGTTCTTCGAACAGTTTTTCAGACATAAAATTATTTGAATTAAATCCAACTGTTTTCTCCAATTATTTTGTCTCCAAGTCTGTTATCTCTAAAATTTTGTATCTTGCAAATTTTGTCTCAACAAAGTCTCGAACACTATAAATCAACCACATGAGAAATCTCTGATTCATCACAAAGAACCATAGGAAATTTTCCTATAATGACCCTAAAACAATTCCCCAACCTTACAAGTCATTTTTAGCCTTCATAATTTTGCCTTTAAAATCATTTTTTAATTTAGCCTATATAAAATTTCTAAATTCTATTTTTTCAATGCAATAAATGGAATAAAATGTCGCGGAGAATTTATTGCATGAAATGCAATATTCTCCATATATACCATATACATGTCATGGTCAAGGAAGACCGTACGCCAGGCGTGTTAATTCAAGCAATCAATTATTCACGCTAACTTTTTCTAATTGTGCCTATATAAATCCATTTTACGCTCTCAAAGTTCCTACATTTTCTTCCTTCCTTCATACGATTTGCCTGCGCCTTGCGGGTTTGATCCACCGTCCCAAATCTTGGTGGAGCAGATTTATATTCATCAATGTTAGATGTTTGGTTTCGCAATTCCTAACTTACTAAAAAGACTCCGCCTTTTGTTCCCAGAAAGAATCCGGTGAGCGTGAGGAAATCGAGACTCCAGAATTAAACCAAAAGAAGAGGACTAAGGTCCGCAATCAAAAAGCCTCTAATTAAAACCATTAAGTATAATCCTCCGCTTCTTCAATCCTTCCCAAATTTCGTAACTCAAGGTTAGTTTTCATTTAGTTTTAAGTTGCATCTCAATGGCAGGTTTAATCCAAGAAGACAAGCTTTTGCATTTGCTCGAGGCAGAGGAAGCAGATGATGTTTATGAAAACCAGAATAGTTTTTTATAAACTTCATCTGCTTCTTTGTTTCGAGTAAATTTTGAGTTTCTTCCTTCCCAATTAATCATGCTATTGCATGCAAGTTTCTATTATGAATAAGTGTAGTAGAAAGCATTAGAAAAATCTGAAAGATAATATTTGAAACACGCCAAAGATAATATTAAGCGTAGTTTCATTAAAGTTGGAATTCCCAAGACAAGTTGGAATAATTTTTATATAGTATACCTTGAGGGTTATGTATACCTCAATACTTATAGTATGGTTATGTGTATTACAAAAGGTTATGTATACCAAGTATACTATGGTTATGTGTATTACAAAAAGGTTATGTATACCTGATAACAATAAGATTACAATAAGATAACAATAAGAGTACAAACCAGATTACAATAAGATAACAAGTACTATTATTTTACTATTACTTATATTACGGTTATGTGTATTACAAAGGTTATGTGTACCTGCTGTATACTAACACAACCTGATTACAATAAGATAACAAGTAATATTATTCTTCTACTATTACTCAATGATCGTAATCCAGCGTATTAGCGCCCGCAGATCCTTTTCGATCATGAACATTTGATACTCCCCTATTCCACGTGAGATGGATGATAACATCGACGGATCGATAATGGCGAGGATTGAGAGCAACAAGCAGAGCCCAAAGCTTCGTATATATCTCGGCCATGACCGCTTTGAAGTCCTCATGATTCATCTTGCAAGTGATAGAATCACGCTCAAGACCGCAATAAGTCATAGCTAGACGGAGGCCAATGTTGTCAAGACTCGGCAATTTGATGTATATTTATACCCACCAAAATTATTGATGGTATACCCACCAAAATTATTGATGGTAATACTCACCAAAATTATTGATAGTATATACATAGAAATTATTGGATCATATACATGTATGGTACTCGTATAAAGGCAATGAACACCAATAATTCACATCAATAATTTTACTTCACTATAAAAAAGCAAATCCATCCGGCAGAGCTCATTCATCTCCCATGGCTTCCTTTGCCCGATCGCCCGTGAGAACATCCAATCCTTCAGGTGCTACCTTAGCTATAATGATCTCAGGTGAATGCTATGTAAATGGTATCAAACTTGATCCATGGTCGCAGCCCAAAGCGATGGTCCTCATGAAAGTGCCGCGGTGAAGCCTTCTGTGTTAAGGTCCACCTTTATTGGCTTCCCGATCGAGATCTTTGAGCTGAATAGCATCACGGCTTTGATGTTGATGATGAGTGAATCAGATCGCTTAAGGATATAATAATGACATGAGTACCTATGAACTATGTAAGTCGCTTTTTATTTTCAATCACACCTATATTAGTCAAGCAAAAAATGACGAAGTGAATCATCTATGATATGTATACCTAATATAAGCACTTATGATTTGTGTATCCATTAAGGATATATATAATATAAGCATAGTGAATATTAGTTGATGTATAGAATCGAAAGTACATGATAGAATCATACCGTATTTTAAGTACATGATACTTGTATACGCCAATGATGGCGCTTACAGTCCCAAATAATTCACATCAATAATTTTACTTCACTATAAAAACAGCCCATTCGGGCTAGAGGTCATTCGCCTCCCATGGATTATTTTCCCTTCTTCTATTCACCATATCGTAGGTCAAGTGCTCGATGAGCCACTCGATCTTGTTGGTTGCCTAGATAGGCATCTTCTTCTTGATCCCTACCGCGAAGAAAAGCTTTGGGCGCCGATTCATTGCCCTGCCAATTCGTGTTATGATCCATCTGATATGGCTTCCCGAGCGCATGAGCTATGAGATCGTGGATCAC
This sequence comes from Isoetes taiwanensis, assembly GCA_021234155.1. Lineage (NCBI taxonomy): Eukaryota > Viridiplantae > Streptophyta > Lycopodiopsida > Isoetales > Isoetaceae > Isoetes > Isoetes taiwanensis. The sequence goes on along the minus strand of JAJEKV010000016.1, from coordinate 8,786,392 downwards.
TACTACGTATCCTAAGATGATTGAATCACATGTTCAACATATAAGCACTTCACCATCTTATCTATGAATCATGTATGCATTTATATATTAAAGATGTAAGCAGCTATATATGATCACAAATATAGTAATGTTATGTATTAAGATGAAAGATATGTATTACAAGTACAAGATCTCATGTATTAAGATGAACAATGTGCTATGTCTTTCCACATGTCTATAATATATTTTCGAATTTGACTCAAGTTGCCTTTGCCATTGGCATCCTGCATAATGAATAGCATCTAAATTTTCATACCTTGAAGGATCTAAGGATTAGGCCGCCAACGCTAGTCAAGCAGTCTTTGTAGTCCCCTCCCAGAGGGCTTCCACCACGATACAAAAAATATGGCCAAAATATGTAGATTCCGATCAAGAACAAAGATTCTCCTCCTCGCATATCCTAACCAAGTGGCAAGTGTTATCATCTCCGTGTCCGACTAGAACAAACATACCCTTTGTCACATGTACGTGGAGGATCAAACTCTTCAAGAGGCAACACACCGACGCCATCCGACGGGCACAATAAGATGGTAAAGGTCGGTGACCAAGGCAGATATCACCTCCCGGAACAAATGTCGCTTTTGTTCTAGAGGAGCTTGTCTTGTTTGTGGCCAAAATGCATCATTTTGAGGACGCCCAAGCAACATCCTCCAAAGAGATAAGAAGTCGGGCTCCAATACTCAACACTTGCCGTGGTATTGCCTTGCAAACAAGCTACTTTCTTGATTCTTACATATGTCCTTCCATAGGGAGATGTATTTGTTGATGCTATCCTTCAACCCCTCGAAGATCTTTCAATGTTGGTCTAGGAGGAATATTTTGTGGCACACCACTTGGTATCATTGGCTGACCATGTTCATCCTCTTCCACATTCTAACTCCCGAGAATCTTTTGGAAGCCACTCTTTATGTGTAGGACGATTTTGTATTGCATAACAGCCAATCTCCGCCATCTTAAATTTGAAGAGCAATGGTTCAAGATGCCCAACCAGGCGCTGGTCCCATCGTGGATGAATCCTTTCACAAAATCCTTCCAATTTGGAACTTCATCAATAAAGTATGGAATTGGGGATTTTGCATTGCATTTGCTAAACAAGTAAAGTAGCTCCGTAGTGTCAAAGCATCCCACCTAACTCATCAAGGTTGAAAAATTTCCAAATAAAGCATCAATATCATCATGGGTGTGGCCACCATCATAAAGCCCACTTGGATCTCATCAAAGACCTTAAGCCAAGTCAAATAAGATAAGTATGAAAAGACATACCTATTTTTGTTTTGCCCTCACGCATTATCAAGTTGCAAATAGAGATTTCGGGGAAGAGGGTTGAACACCTCAGATTCGTTGTAGTTGAAGTATTTGGCAATACTTCTCCCATGGAAGCAAGTTTGTTCTTCAAAGGATTGATGTCCTTGACCGCTTGCATCCATTTGTAATCTGTAGCTTACTTCCACATAAGTCACCTATCTTGTCCTCTTGCACCAATTCCAAGTTATGCAATATTCTAGAAAGTGAACCAATGTGGAAGTTTGAATCATCTTTCCATAAATCAAGTGAAAATGACCATAGGCACGACCACCATGCCCATGAGTCAAAGCTCCCTCGCCAAACCGCTTCTTCAAGCCATCACCTCTCCATACGATTTTGCTAGATGATGACTTCTAGGCACTAAAGTCTTAACCCGATCCATCTTATCATGTATTATACATAGATGATTTTCGTGGAGACCGGCCAGACAATGCTCTCCAATGCCAATATTGATTCTCACGAAGAGCGTTGTTCTAGCATATGAGCCCGACGCTGAATTGCAAGATTTCGCCTCTTGTATCTTTTGTTTTTCCAAATTTTTGCTTAATTACCACGCCAGATGTTGCATTTAGAGAAGGTCAGATTTTTTTTGCAATGCTAACATCCTGAAATTCCCTTTTCCATATACTATAAAAGAGTTCAAGGCTACAGCTTGTTCCCGTGAAGCTCTTCAACGACCGCCCAACTTCTTTATGTATAAGCTTCCTTATTAAGAATGGAAGGAAGCTTATGACATTTTCTTTACATCATCTCTACCTCTTTTTGTTCTATGGGGAATACTTTCAAGATTCTCCTAATGAATTGCCTAGCACACATTCGTGGCTGTAGTGGATCCGGGGCTTAGAGCCAAGATACCATGTTCAAGCTACCTTTGCACCTCGCTTAAATCTCGCTTTCCCAATTGTAAAATGTTGATCGATCGATACCTAAAAGCCATGCTACCACCCAAAATGCATTGAATTCCATCCCCTTGAGCACTATCCCGTCTCTCCTTTCTCCGTAAGTCACACTCAAAGACGCCAAAAAATACGTAACCCTTGCATTGTATGGTTGAGATAAAAATTTTTCTTAATTCACATACTTGATGCTTGGTAAGTTTCTTTGTTGCAAGTATTTTGCAGCAAAATTTGTCTTCATGAACTTATTGATTGAAGTTGTGGAGCATAGCCTTTCCTCTTTGCTCTTTCCCCTTTGGGTTGTCTTGGAATCCTATGTGTGTAAGTATACTTCTTTTTCGCTTGAATTGAGCCCTAATGTTGTCCTCAAAAGATTCTATTTCCATATCCTCATTTTCTTTAGCTTCGAAAGCTTGCGATGTTGTGAGACAAATTCTTCCATCCCGCAGAAGATCACATCGCTATTTTCCCATTGTACAAGGTAATTTTCTCACCGGCCTTTCTCGCGACAAGCATGACATTTGAGATCCTCCTCGTAATTAGTGCAGAAGGATCTTTCCCACACGTAGCCCCACCTTTGAGTCTCCTAAAAATTCATCGCCAAAATCCCTGGGATCACCGAAGACAATTATGGCCTCTCGATATTTACTTCCGGCCACATGCATGAAGAATGTGGCAATGCTTATCCAAGAGATCAGTTCTGAGAAACTAGGTGGTGGTTCATCATCATCCGATGCTATCCCCGCGAGGAAAACGCGGTACCTAGATCCACCGTAGGGGATCAATTTCTTCATCTCGATCCGACATTGCCTCTACAGATTCTACAATCGAGGTCGTTGATGGAGAAGCAAATCAATGGCATGATATCTTATATCTTGCCGAGGCCATTCGATAAACGCGCCTCACGCCTCTTCAATGTTGTCGGGCATCACATGGAATCTGGCGGATGTGGGTAGGCACCACGTACCGGTAATCTTGCAATCGCCACGCTGAGTGCGCCAACATTCTTCCCATGGATGCAAGTTCTATTCACCAAGACACCCTTTACCAACCACGTGATTATTATCGACAAGGTTCACCATATTCTCTCGCGGTCGCCATCGCTTGAAGGAGCCGATACCGACAATCGAAGTCCGATGATGTTGTGGAGGGACTACTAGGCAAGTTCTGGGTTTCCGTGACGACGCCCGGCGAGTAAGTTGGGGCTCCTTCACAAAGATTTCACTTGATTTCGAGGCCATTCGATAAATGTCCCTTACGCTTCAAATAAATGTTATTCCGCCTCCCTCACACGAATGGGAAGCACATGGGTGGGCACTATGGCTTCAAAGACCTCCACCTAACACATTGCACCATGGAATGTTCCCCGCCATGCATGGCCTCTATGCAATTCATGTCCCCCCGGCCAACAACCACATCCCCATCGATTGGTTACGCAGGGCCTTTTCCGGTGGAGAATCAATACACATATATATATATATATATACTTGTTAGAGACATGCAACCCCTCGATGACATATACTTAGTGAAAATAGCTAAAATGTGAAAGAAATTATACCCACATGAGACAAATGGCGCAATGCCCCATTTACGGGAATGATGCCGCATTTACCATTTACCTTTAAAGTGGAGCTTATTTATGTTATGGGTTATTTTCCTTTGAATGGAAGTACAAGGCCATTTGAAATGGAGTAACAAGGCTTATTTCCCATTAAATGGCGCAATTTATTTTTAAAGGAAATGGCGCAAATGCTCCATTTCAAGGAAAATGGCGCACCGCCCATTTCAAGGAAAAAATGGCCCATTGACAGTAAATGGCATCTTTATTCTAAATGCTATATCTAATAGCTAGAGTTATGGATTCCTATTACTACAAGATTCAAACAAGACATCAATTGTTGAGAACTTATCTATCAACAAGATAGAGAAGATCTACCCTTAAACATATTAAAATATTTAACATCCCACATCCTACATTAAACATACTAAAACATTTTACTAGAACCAATAGCCTAAACCTGGACGCCATTGACGATTCCATCTTCGCCATATCGAGAATGCGCTCAAGAATTTGGTCAAGCGCCCAATAATCTTGATAAGTCCGACAAGCTTTGAGAATCGACAAGCTACCGAAAATGAAGACGAGCACCATTGGAATGAAGCCAAGCTACCAAGAATGAAGCCGAAATTTAAGAACGAAGTCCAGCTACCGAAGAATGAAGACAAGGGCTAAGCTGGTGCAAAAGAAAGACAAGCCGCCAAGCCGGGTAACCGGCGCTATCGACTAAGGAACCAACGCCTAAGACTTGAATAGACGCCGAGAAGCGCGCTTTGGTTCCACCAAGAGATCTCAAGCCGCAAATACCTACCAATATTGAAACGAGGACGAGGTGCATAAAATCGCGAACCATCGGGAGTCGAAAGTATAGCCCATCGACCATATGTCCGGCCTCCGACAAATAGAGAAAATGAAAGGCTTCATTATGAAGTGGACTCAAGCGGCAAAATTCAAAGTTCAAAAATACTCAAGGCAAATTCAAATTTCAAATTTGAGCTAAGCAAGGGGGATACACGGCGCAGTATAGGGATCGACTTAAACTACCTAAGATTTATAATGGCGAATCGGGCGGAGAAACGGACAAGGGAAAAATTCAAAATTTTAAAAATTTGTAGAGACGGATCAAGGGAAAAAAAAAATCGAATTTTCAAAATTTCATCTGACGGCTAAAGAATTTGAAGAGACGGGGCGGTGTAAAATTGGTTTTTCTTTTCCCCGACTTTTCTTTTTCTTCCATTCAATTTTCATTTTCAATTTCATTGTTCTTTTTTTCTCCCGCCTCCCCTCGGGCTTCCGGGCCAAATTCTAGCCTAGCCTTTGCACATTCATTCTCTCCTAATCAACCATCTTCTCTCTAGCGTTGATCCGAGCGCCGAAAAAGTGGAGTAGGATTTATACCGGTCCTCAGACTTTATACTTTTATACAATGGCGCAATCTTCGGATCAAAATCCGTGAGCCGTGCTCGTTAGTATCCGTTTTTCAGGTAGTGTCTTAGGTAGTCAAGTGTAGTGTCTTAGGTAATCGGAATGAAGTACGGACGCCACCATTTCATAAGGAGAGGGGTTTGTAGCAAAATTTTTCTCCTATAGTTTGTGAAATGGGCGGCGTCTATTAATATTCTTGCAGAAGCGGACCTATAAAGAGCAAATGGCGCAACCGCTTATTTAGACTAAATGAACGCACCGCTTTTGCTCTTTTATGGGTCCTTCGAAAACCAAAAATGGCGTACCGCTTATTTAGATTAAAATGGCGACCCGCCATTTGCTCTATTATATAAATGCAATGGAATAGCCTATTTAGACTAAATGAGCACCAAGGCCATTTAGTCTAAATGGTGAATAAGGCTTATTTAGTCTAAATGGCGACCTCGCCATTTAGTCTAAAATGCCGCTTGCCCTGCTTTTAACTTTCTAGCACATGCCATTTCTCTCACCATGCTTACCCTCAAGAAATGCTGCCAAGAAATGGAACGGCGGGTGACTTCGAGGAGCATAGTCCTCGAAGGTCTTGGTGTATGGAGATCGCTAGAGCCATACCCTTGACCAAGGCGAGACCCAACTAAGGGAGACAAGAGGCTAGAACTTTGCCTCCTTGTCAAATCAAAATGTGTGAAGAAGGAGCTCAACCGCGGGGCTCGGAGGGGGCATCATTGTCAACATGAGAGAAGTCAAGAAACAAGGAAGACTTGACTTTCTTTGGTTGCACGCTGGAAGATCCGTCCAAGGCAAAGATTGATCTCTATTGCATGGATTGGCAAAGCATACGAAGCCCGCAATGATGGAGTCCAAAGATGAAGGACCAAGCAATCGCCGGCCAAGAAAAAAGGTTGGGTCACCGCCATCTTATGAGTCCGTAGAGCAAGCGATATCAAAGGCACCGGTGAGAGATCCTCAAAGGATTCAAGATTCTCGCGAAGCCAGCATGGACATGTCCAAAAACTCCGCGGTCCTACATTGTAAGAGCCAAGATCTCGTGCAACATGCCGCCAGAATGGATAAAGCGATGGTCACCGGGAGAGATGCAGAGAAAAAGGTGTGGAATTAAAAAATGCCACCAAAGCCGGCAAAGGAACAAAAATGTGGAGGTGGTGATGTACTACAGTGGAGACGTAACAAGAAGAAGGACGGCAGAAGTTGAGAAAGGGAGGGGCATAGGGATGAGAAGAGGGATGAGACTGAGGCTCATAAACATGATTCTCCCTGAAGTCCACCGAGAAGCCCGGCGATGAAAAGCCTCACATAGTGACCGCACTATTAGTGACAATAAGGAGGCTACAAAGCACATAAGAAATGTAGCATCCACAAAGAGATAGCACTCCAAAGAAAGAGAAAGCCAAAACCAAAGCACGTGATAAGGGCAAAAGGAAATTACAAAAGATTGCAGATCTTGAAGTGCCCGAGAACTAAAGATGGACCGCGACGTAAGAAGAAGAAATGGCAGAGGAAACACTAAAGAAAATACAAAAAGCACGGCCACATGTTCCCCCTGGAGTCACATACACCGTAAGAATATCTATCTGGGATCTAGAAGAGGCCCCACCTAATATGACCGCCAGAAGTTATTAACCCCGAGGCATGTTAGAGGCTCTCGAAATCATTTGCCGAGGATCCACACCCTGATTCATTCCAAATAGATGTAGTGCCCTTTGATCCTGACATACAAAGGAGTTGCCGAAATGGTCACAGAATCAATTTGATTCGAAAAAGATTTTATATTATCAATGGTAATCATTCTGGTCACGTCGCTCACCGTGCGTTAGTTGGGGACAGAGGATGCTAGAGCCGAAGCCTCAAAGAAGATCTATGTCTATAGAATATGCAGAGTTCTTCGAGAGATCGACTCGATCTTTTTCAGCTCGCTGTGGATGTGAATGATATAGTAGCAAAGACCGCCTTCATGAACCATATGTGGATCGGGATCCACCATCTTCGCAAGCAAGCATCAGAATGCGGAAGACCAAACCGGTAAAGGACGCCAAAGAAGTGACGAAAGTACAAGGTATGTTTACGCCTCCTTACCCATTCATTTATCGAAATGGCAAAGCTCCTGTTAGATGTAAATAGCAACATTTGAAATTTAAAATCGCCAGCCTCTTGCAAAGACTACCTTGAAATGGGCGCATAAGATTCGTGAGGGCAAACACACTAAGGATGTCAATCTGGCTTGTCTTCATGCCGATGATGTCTATGCACTCTTCCGCCGATGTGGAACAAATGGAGGAAGGGAGAACTTAAGGACAACAGGGTCAAGCTATAGTAATCAATTTTGCTAAAGACAAAGATTACTTCAAAGGACAACTACCTTAGATGCATGAGGGGTTTGACTATGATGATTGTAGAAAGGTCCTCAAGAAGCTTTAAGCCGGATATATATCGCCAAAGTCACCTCAGATTACAAAGGCGATAATTTCTTCAAGACGAGGGCTAAGAATTAAGAGTACTTTATTACATGAAGAAGGAGATACCGCCTTTCATTGCAGATCAAATTGGCACTAAGTACAAGAAATGAGGACCTAAGGAAAGCCACACAACCACTCTCGATCAAGCACTTCTGGTTTGGGGGTAAGTGCCACCATAAGTGGGTACGGTGAAGGAATACTCAAAGAGGGAGTTCATGGTAACATGCCATTCTCCTTGGCCAGTCCATTCGAAAAATCCTTCACCAAAATGTAAAAGGCCCCGCTAAGATGGTTTTGTGGAGCATGTCAACTTCGGGATTCCAACTAACGCAGCTCTACCTCGCCAAAGATGATATTTTTAGATGCAAGGCAGCCTACTCCAGCCTTGGAAAAGTGAGATCGAACCGCTGCTTTTTCAATAATGTCTCACGATGATGCAATTCAAGAGACATACCTGGATTCTATGTTCTCGTCAAGCCTGAGCATAACTTACTATTTGCCGCCATGCTTTGAAAGACTAGAATCCAGGTCTAGAGTGTTTGTAGGAATCTATGAAGAAGAGACCGGAGCTACAGTGTGGTTCAGAATCAAAGAGCCACAAGCTCTTCTATTTGCTACGCAGGATTTCGCATGCATCGGGAGAGCCCTCGACGAAGACCGGACTTTAGGCTATTTACACCATCCTAGAAAGTTCCCGCGAAATTCTCCTATTCCTAAGGAAGCCATCCAAGTGAGGGCTTATGTTATGGCTAAAAACTCATGCAAGAGAAGTGTTTAAGGAGTTTGGCAGGTATGGAGGAGAATATCCGTGCATAAACAGATTGGTCCCCGAAATCGCGTTTCTACCTTTGTTGATAAGCTCTCGCCTCAAGGTAACATTGTACTAGATTTCTTCTCCTCGTGGAGCCTTCTCTAGGGCATCCCTTCATGTAGGAAGAATCAGCGACATACGAAAGCATGAGTTAGGAAAGATGAAATGCGAGAAGCATTCGGTAGGGTCGAGAACGCCATGTACCCCCTCGCTTGACCCAAAGGCCATTGACCAACGCCAACCGAAGTCTTGACTTTGCAAGATGTTGAATCCGGCAGGGGCAGACGAAGAAGCTTCTCATACGTAGAAAGGTGAGACGCCGCCCCCGTCGAGCAGAGCAGATCAAATTGACCGCAAAGAAAATTAACCTTGATGATTATGAGAAAGTCTCCGATGAACACTTCGCCAATGACTATTAAAAAAAATTCTCGTTTTGAAAAATTGTATCTTATATAATATTTCTATTAATATATATATCTATATGGTCTTCCGAAAAATATGTGTTATCTATAGCAAAATGGCGCGAGCACTATTTGTTTGGTTCACGCTCACGCAAATAAATACCGCCACTATTTGTTTCGCTTTAAATAGCCGCCAAGACTATTTGCTTGTTTTCACGCTTCAAGCGCAAATAGCTACCGCACCATTTGCTTCCTTTTCACGCTAAAGCAAATATCGCTTATGCATTTGCTTTGTGGTTATTTTGCCAAAGGAGCCGCCGCCACCATTTTGTTTGCTTGTCGGGCTTTTGGCAATTTAATATTTGCTTTTGTGTTTCTCGGCCGCTTCCTCATACTTTCCAAGCAAATGGCGCCATAAGTTCTTCCGAAAACTAAAACCGCTACTGCTTTTTATATTAAATGTAGCTGTTTTTTTGCATGATAACCGGTTTTTTAAGCAAATAGTGCCATATCTAGCCATAAAATGTGTGATAAAACAAAAGAAGAAACTGATTTCAATGGAGAAATGGAATCACGAATTTCCAACTTTAATGAAATTGCTATTTGAAACACGCCAAGCGTGTTTTATGCTAACCTTAGCCTTCAATGAATAATGACGCTGGCATGCACTCGTTAGAGGGAGAAAATTGCAGATAGATAGATATAGTAAATAGGATAAAGGTTGGGGTAAATAATTGCCCGGCCTTTATCTATTTACTTATCTATCTATCATGCATTTTTTTCCCTCCTCACGAAATGCACGCCGAAAGGCAGTATAGTTTTTCTATATAGCAGCTTTTACACGCCGAAGCGCAAACAATTGTATCCCTACTTTCAACTTTTACGCTTAAACACGCCGTGGTTCTTAGTTTCTAAGTTTATAAATAATAAATATAACACGCCAGCGGAATACCGATAATTCCGGCCACTTCCTATTGATAGATGCCCGTTACATTAATCACCCTATTGGTGACGGAAGATGGATTGAATTACATTTGGGCCAAAGAATCACACCCCCCGCCTCCGCCCAATCTCCAACCGTTGAACCGCAGCACCAGCACCAACCGCCGGAGCACCGGGCCTTGCAACCCCCGAGTACTTGGATCAAGTAATGATGATGGCGCCAGAGCGCAGTGGCAATGATAGATCTGGGCTCGGGGCCCTTGCAATCGCATCTGAGGTGGCCCTCTTATCTAACCACTTCAAATGCAAAGACATGCATTGATCGAGAGTGAATCTCGCATCCGGCCACCGAGATTCAAAATGAGGAGTCGCTTTAGTGGTTAGCCTCTATGCCCTGATGCCCCAACACGAACCACTACCACAAAGCGATGTATAATGATGCAATGGAGATGGCTCAACCAATGGAACCACTACCGCAGCGCCATAATGATGCATTGGAGGTTCAACAGAGCAGCGGAGCAGAGCAGAGCAGGAGGTGGAGGTGGAGCAAAGCGGGGTGGTGGAGCTAGAGCCCCGTGTTTTTTGCCGGGTTTTACCGTAAGAATTCACTATGCCCTCGCAATGGAAATGGGAGATCGATAGCCCAGCCTACTCAAGAGACCTGGCTTGAAACAAAGAGTCCGATTTTGTCCGGTTTATCCAGCTTATCCGCATTATATACAATTGTAATCTTTTTCCAATGAATACAACAAATTTTGTCTACTTCTATATTTCTACAATGTAATACATGTTACATACCTTTTTTTAAGCGGTTTCTTTGGCCATGCAACAAATGTTCCAACACTTTCTCCAACCGTATCCCCACCGGTGTCTCAGGTAAAGCTTCATCCATAGCGCATCGGTTAATCATCAGAATCCTGACATACTTATCCCCGGAAATTCCATGACAAGCTTTATACGATCGATGGAGTCGATCTTGCATAATCCTACTTTTCTTTTTCTCGATTTGTAGTTAACATGAAACATTCATCTTCGGACACCTTAAAATTGCTATTCGACACCTACTATTGGAAATTAATGTTCAAGCTATTGGAATGAGATGAGTACCAGAATTCTCAGAGCCATTCTTGAGAAGCTGATTTGAGTCTCCTGTTGATTTGAGAAGTCAAGGCGCCATGGAAACTCCGGGCGTCGAAAAAATCAATTAGAAGAAAGATTAGGTTAACCACGCTTAGGGCGATAAATTTGGCGGATACTTTTTGGGTAGATTGGTTTTAAAAACTTAATGAAAGAAGCTCGGCGGATCGGTCTTCGCCATTATTATTTGTATGTGTCAAGAATATTTCAAACCCATTTTGTGTTTTCTTGAAATTCAAATTTCTATTTTTCGCATGGTAGAAAAAGCTATTTCTTCGAAAGCACCGAAGGCCAGATCCGAAAATTACCTTCCGACTGCTACTAGGCTTAATTCCAGAGATGTCTTCTAAAGCCGAATCGAGGTCGAGGCGGGCGATCGGGCGAGGAAGCGGTGGAAGAGGAATCTCTAAACCCTCGCTCTTCTCAAGTTTCCGAGGACGCTGATCGTAATACAAGAATGTATCACAATGTAACCCTATTCATTCAAGGTATTTGCCACGCAATATACACCGTCGGTGGTGGAGAGTATTATGCTTGCATGAATTTGAGATATTTCCTTTTGCCTTTCAATAATATGCTTTGCATGAGTTTGAGTTATTATGCTTTGCATGAATTTTAAGTATTAACATCGCCAATCGCTCGATTGTCCGCTCAGAAACATAATTTTGCTCGCTTTTTATATATAGAATATAGCGGTAGACAGCTTGGAGATAGCAATGTTCAATGAGGTTAAATAGTGTGAAATATGGATTCATGAAGGGTATGTAGCTTAAAATGTGGATGCAAAATAATTTAGTTTCAAATTAACGATAGCAGGTCAATAATAGAGATACCAACACGCCAAGCGCGATTTGTACTAATTTAGGTTTAAATGCACGCCAAGCGCGATCTCTTGTTCAAAAGTACTCTAAAAAGTGCTCATCTTCATTTGCAAAGCTTTCAAGAGGAAGAAAACCCCTAATAATTCGGGGTTCTAATCCCTCGCCAAGAAAGCAAGGGCGCATCGCACCCGCATGCAGTACCATATGATCTCACCTTAGATGATGAAGGGTCGATTCTTATAGCAACCAATCGACCACCGCCTCAAGAGGAAATGGACGAGGGTGCCGAGTTAGGTACGCTGACCTTGCCAAGACAAATGGCAAGCTCGACTTAACTCTCTTTCTCGAGGAAAAAAGGAAGCGCACAAGATGGCCAAACAAGGGATCCTAATCTCTTGAGGAAGAGGATGACACCAATCGCAAATTGCTCTTGGAGATTACAATGTAAGGTAAGAAAGATCTGCCGCATTCTTACTCACTCAATAGAGCTACCGATATACAAGGATACGCTCATGAAGACGATGTGAACGGTGAGACATGTTTTAAGTATGGTTGGCCAATCAATGTAGCAAAGTACGCCAATATCTATTTGCCAAGGGGTTACAAAATTGCGTAGAGGCATGTTCACTAAAACCGACACCAAGTCACTATTTGCAGCAAGCTAGGGAATTAGCCGACTTTGAAAGCTTCTAAAAGGGTCCTAGATCTAGGGAAGAATGTTCAACCCGGCAGCTTGTCGAAGGCATGGAGGCTTCGCTTTTGAGAATGAACAGACGTAGTGGCGCAGTTTGTGAGAGGCCATGAACAAGTCAATAAGTTTGACCATTATCCATTGGGTCTTAAGGAAACTTTTAAGATCCATGTGAAGTCCTCATCCGCTCACCAAGCTCCATTTATGTTAGCAGAGATATGATCCAAAGACATGCCATGGAGATTGTTCGAGCATGATTAGTAATCCAGTCAAATGCCTATGCCGGATGTGCTACCTTTGGGATATGATCTCAACAAGCTTCGCCGTGGATCTAACGCCCGAGAGCTATTATCAAGTGATGATATTAAATATGTCATCATCGACGGCAAAGATTCCGTTGAGGCACAAAAGGCCATCATCAAAAAGAACAAACAGGCCAAAAAGTGTTCTACAATCACTATGCGCGCATAGGAGGTGTCGTATCTTGATGCCAATACTTCACCCGGCAGATTTGGCTCGAGATTAGTGCAACTTTGAATGAAATGGGGAAGACATTTCTATACAAAAGGTAATCAACCTGGTTTCATAAATTGTATTCACGCCAAAGCAGGCTAAATCAAACCAATCCACGCCCGGCGCATGTTTTGAATCATCGAATTATTCCAGCGCGTGTTTTCAAGTCAACCAATTGATTTGAAAACACGCCGGCGCGAATTCGATTGATTTGAAAAACACACCGGGCGGAATTGGTTTGATTTGAAAGCACGCCGGGCGGAATTGCATTAGTAACTTTATTCATTTCACGCCAGCGGATTTTTCTCTTCATCAATTCTATTCAAATCGCTACCGGCGTGTTTCTATTCTATGATATCGATTCAATGTCCGCATCTATTGCAGTCCATACGCTGAACAACCGCGCACGCCAACAAGGGTGGAATATGGTTGCCCATTGCCCACCGCATTGCATGGTCAAAGTCCGAGGCATTCAAGCCGCCGGAGCGGACTCGTCGCCGCATAATTATACAGAGAAGAAGAAGACCGCAAGAAAATCAAAGAAAAAGGTGGTGATGACATTGCAGATCCTTCAAAGCTCATCCAGCGTCAGTCGACCAACCGCACTCATGATAAGATTGTGTTTTGTAAGGAGGCGATGGCTCAAGTGGAATGAATTCTCGGGACGCTTTTATGCACAAGGGAAGCTGCCGATACTATGGGTAGGGTGCCTCCTATTGATGTAAGCATCTTTGACTTGAGTGTGATTTAGATGAGAAAGACTCGGGGGCTAGACGACGCCGAGACCATTTGGGTTTTAGACCGCTAAAAAGAAGGAAGTCTTATACAAGAAGGGTGCTTTCACCAAGGATAGGATGTCCTTCGCTGAGTGCCGCAGCCCATGTAAAGGATGTAACGACAATGAAGTCACCGAGGAGCTGAGTTACAAAGGCTATCTGGGATGTGGCATTATCCCGAAATTGGATTGCCGGACAAATACAAGGTCAAGAATGATGACATCAAGAAGTTTGTATTCTCGGTCAAAGGACTTCCTAAAGAATTGGAAGGCTAAAATACAAAACATAAGGAGACTCTACCCCTAAGGTACCGGGCCGAGTTGAGAAGAAAAGTGGCCCTTGTGAAGAAGATTACCGGAGAAGACGACAATCGCCCAAAAGATTCGGGCTCCATTGGGTACAAAGGTCTCTTGCCGATTCAACTTCGGCCTTTAAAAATATATCACTCTTTGTGTTGGACGCCAGGGTGGGAGAGGAGATATGGGCATGAACCCGTATGGACTACAAAGAGCTTCTTTACCAGTCCTGATAGGATTGACAACCCAGAGGTCCTTCACTATTGTCATCGCTTGTCCTTCGTGAGTCACATCCGCATGCACTATCTCGCTGCTCATGATCTGGAGTGCCTCAAAGTTATTAGGAGGGATGCCTAATATATGATGTTAAGGATAATGAGTCACTAACGTAATCGGAAGATGGCACATGTGATCTTTATTATGATATCCATGCCGCCGACGAGAGGAATATGATATTGCTAAGGCCAAGGGTGACAATAGCAAAGCTGCATGGGAATGTTTTTCTTCTAGATGATCCGACTTAAGAACTATATTCTTTCATACGGATCGATCGGTCGAATGTGATGAGTCGAAAGAGGATGAGGATCGGACCCCCTCCTAAGTGGGGAAATCAAGCACGAAGCTACAAACCAAGGAGAAGGGCCCCCAAATAAAAATGGATTTCCGCCTATGGCTGCTTACTCGTCGAGGCATTTGCTCCAATTGATACAACCTCGCTTGGAGCTTCATGTTGGAGGTTATATTGCCCGAGAGGCTCTTATGGGTGCAAGAAGATGTCAATGCTTTGTGAGTGATGAGCAGGCCAAAGACTTTCTTGAACCATTCCTCATGCATGTGCTTGCTAAGTCTCCTAAAGGCCCTTATGGCAACCTGGAAATCATCGCGCAATCAAAAGTCTCAGAGACTTGTCCAATTCGAAAGTGGATGTTGCTTCCGAGAGGGAACTAGTAATCCGCACCGACCGATAAGGAAAGCAAGAATGAACAAATGGTCGCTAAACCGGTTGCTCAAAGTACCGCGGATGGCGGCGAACTTAGGGAATATCCTTGCCCACATTGCGGGTGATGCAAGCAACAATATAGAGTAGATTCACAATTAACAATGAACTAATTGACGGGGAAACCCAAAAATGAAGGCAACGACGGCGCTCTAGTGATTCACGTGTTTGCCAAATCAATAGTAAAATAATGTCACCAGAAGGACGCAAATGAACTAATAGAAAATAACAATTCTAACAGTTAGAAGGGAGATCAAGATTAAGGGTTGGCGAAGGGGAGAATGACGCCGATGACGGGCAAAGTGGAAACTAAGATGTGACGCCCCCCACTGTATACCGTGCACTCGGCCAGATACAAACGGGAGTTCATCCCCCATACCAGCTCCATGCTAATACAGGGCCCTCCACATGACACTGCAACCGTGACGGGTTCCAGTGGGAAGAGTGGAAGGGTCATTGCACCCCGTCTCCCTCAGGGCCTACCTAGCTGCGGAAGCGTAAACATACATGTCAGTAGCACATACATCAACATCATGTGACCATCACGGCGATGGTCCTCCACATATCTGCATAGACAAAGATCGGGGCATTATCACATAGGGAGTCCTACCCAAGGCCTGCACCAAGGGATGATCGACCGTTTGGGTCTCCGTGAGTTCATTGCGCATTAATTCATGGCAATGGATTTGGCCGGCATATGAACATGGCTTAGGGTTGTCCACTCCATCCGCCCCTCCCGTTGTACACTTTGCCTGTGATAGGTTGAAGAACTTCGGGTTGGACCGTAGGCTCTGCCGATCATAGCCAAAGGGGCTATAGCCGTGCTACATCTCCCTGCACTGATGAAGGTGTAAGGAGGTTTCCTCCCACCGTGATGATCAATGCCATAGCGCATTAGAGGACATCAACGGTCCGCACTTAATTTTAACCCACTTGAAGGGAACTACCACCACGGGCCAGTCCCCGATCCCCGCCAGCACTACCATCGCAACACATGGCCTCTACCAAAACCTTGGTGGCACCGCCGCCGCACGCTTCTTATCCCCAACGGTGTCGAACCCATACTGTGGCACGCAGTCCCCGAGTATTAAGCGCTAGTCCGGCAGTGTTCTCCGGAGTAGACTTTACATCCCGAGAGAGCAACCGCTATGGACACAGCCTACCCTTATCAACCGGTTCCACCCTAAGAACACAACACAAAGGCTATTTGTACACAGGTCCGCGAACTATAGTGTGCTAGAGAGGCTACTCTAGGAGCATCACTACAAAGCTTTAGGTCTCTACCCCCTTCCCAATACAAGGAGTTCACAGAGATACATCATCCATATACATCACGTAAGAACTAAAGAACAAGATCTAATCTATATCATAGAGTTAGGTTCTTTAGTTAGAATCTGCTATCTAGAGTTCTAGAAGGTCGCTATGGGCAATCTAATAGGCTAAACCCTTATGCGATTCAATGCCTAAAATAGGGTTTTAGACTATCTAATTGGCCAAATACCCATCCTTGAGGAACTCCTCCGACCGAGCTCGACCATCCTCCCCGGAACGTCTGAATCTTGAGAAACTAAGGTAGTAATTCTCCCAATCGAGAGTCAGATGCGGTTTTTGGCTGCTGAGGCAGCCAAAACAGAGTTCTAAAGCCCTAAAATCGAAAATTAGGTTAGTTAGGGTTTCCAACCCCTATATAGACAAGGGGTGGCTAGGGTTTCCAATTATCCCCTTTTGGCATGTGGGATAATTGGTAATGGGCCCACTTGCCTTTTAAGGCTACCAAATGTGCCCACATGGAAATGTGTGCACCCAAATGTGCTCACATGGAAGTGTGTGCACATTAATGAATGTGTACATTGGAAAATGTGCACATTAATTGCTCCTATGGGTATGGGCCACGGCATCAAGGGCCACGGAAATGTGTGCCCACATTAGTGTGTACATTGAAAAATGTGCACATTAATACTAATGCACACTCTTAGCGAAGTTGCCCCTAGGGCTACCCACTTGGCTATCACGCTACGCATTACCGCCAATGGGGAGCCAAGTGTCTGACGGACGGCAAGCGTTAATATATCGCCCCGGAGCGTATACTGTGCTGGAACGTCACATTCTCCCACCTTTGAAATGATGTCCGGCGGCAAAGATCGGGTTCTCCCCACCTTGAATCCTCCTAACCCGCAATCAACCTCGATGCATACAATGATATACTTCATAATACTTACACATTTATTAAAATTACCTCAAGGTAATACTTTTATCACATTATTATATTATAAATTAACTTATCAATTCACAACATTTCTAACAGATACTCCAACATTCACTTAACATTCACGATTAAGTTTATCAAAATTTAAAATTAACGCTCGAGGCACTCTTCATTCCTTGCAACACATTCCAACAAAATTTGTGTTGCAAGTCTTCATCTTCGACCTCCTTGGCCTCCTGAGCTTCACCGCCTCTGGTGCCGACACTACGCGTACCATTTAATTATTAATTAAAATTTTTGGTTATATGGTGACCACCCCACCTATCTACATGGATGCATGGCTAATCTCCTAGGAAGAGGGTGAATCTTCCATTATGGCCGGAGAGCCGGCCATGCCTATATATGCCGCTCATGCCTACCTCTAGTTGCCCGGCGTGGAGGATATCCTTCTCGAAAGCTGGATAGATTCCTCCTATCAAGCATATATGGGGCTAAAGGTGCTTTCCCTTATCAATCGTTTCTCCTTCATGACCTCCTTTCTCGAGGTCGCTCTACTTCGTGGGGTATGGTAGACTTTCTAATCCTTCCACTCACCCAAAGAAACGCGGTCATGTCTACATTGACATTACACCAGCCCTAGAGATCACCGTAGGGGTCCCATCATCGGTGACAACGATGCGAATCCATACTTAGCGTAGGTGGCATGCGTGGGTAATCTTAACTATACAGGCATTAACCTACACAAATCGACATGCCTGAGGCGACATTTCTTCTGGAGATGACACCTTGCCGGCCCCATTGCTCCATAAACCGTGGGTAACGCTTTACTAAATCTTTCTTAAATACCCATCGTGCCTTCTTCCACTGGTAAGTGTTTCCACTTGACCAAATCTTCGAGGAATTCCCATCTCCCTCGCTTTGAAAGCTTTATCAAGAATCAATTCGAACTATTTCCAACCGCTCCTCCGCCATTTCAACAACGCTATTAATCCAAGACTTAAAATCGGATTTGGAGTATGCTTCTTCAACAAACTCACGTGGAAGACCTTTTATGAATCTTTAGGGTGTACGGGCAAGTCTAGCTTGTAGGCTTGATTACCTACTCTCACCGACTATTCGGAGGGGTCCAGCCCACCTTGGAGCAAGCTTCTTGCAATTGCCGATCCCCGAAGCCGCCGCCGCTTCACCTTGATCTTGAGCCAAACATCATCTCCAACTTCGAACTCTCTTCGCTCGATGCTTGTCTACGATGCTCTTCTCGACGGCTTCTTGCTGCTAAAGGTAGCCCGCGAACTTCCTCTACAAGGCTGATATGTCGGCCAACATCTCTGGCTGCCCGAAACTTCCACTTTGACCTGGGGTTGTGCCAAATTAAGTGTCAGAGTTAGGCACCGATAGCCGTAATTGATCATAAATCGGCGACATTTGGGATGATTCTGCTTGGTGCTATTGTATGCAAACTCCACCAAGTGAATAAATTCTTCCCACATACCTTGCTTATTCCGACATAGTTTAAGTAGCATGTCCTCTAAAATCTGTTAATCCAAACTCCGTCCGCCATCCGTCTGAGGATGATATGCCGTGCTCATGGATAGCTTCGTCACGGATCGTCGCCAAAGAGGTCTTGCCAAAAGGCACTCATGAACTTCGATCTAAATGGGAGATGATCTCCCCCGGCATGCCATGAAGCCCCGAAGATCTCTTTG
The DNA here is from genome assembly GCA_021234155.1 of Isoetes taiwanensis. Taxonomy (NCBI): domain Eukaryota; kingdom Viridiplantae; phylum Streptophyta; class Lycopodiopsida; order Isoetales; family Isoetaceae; genus Isoetes; species Isoetes taiwanensis. The sequence continues at coordinate 8,767,398 of JAJEKV010000016.1, read as the reverse complement.
GTGAAGAGCTTTGCTGTATCCATGGCCAGACCGTGGTTACGCAAGGCACAAAATGTGCCATTTTAGACAACTTATCGACCACTACCATCAAGGCATCTTTCCCTCTTACGGTCCTTGAGCCCCGCGATGAAATCCATGCCGGATTACCTCCCCACTTAGCGTTTGGCACCGCTAATGGCTCTAGTGCCCTCGAATTCGGTTGCTCTGCCTTCGTCTGCTGACATAGCTGGCATTCCTTGATGTAGCGAAGCTATTTGCTTCTTCATTCCCTGGCCAATAATAGCCGCTGCGCTTTGAAATATGTTTTCATGAATCCCGCATGGCCCAGCTATTGGGCTGTTGTGCGTGTCATGGAGGATCAACTTCCTTACACCCGATGATTCGAAGTGCGCACAACTTGTTCTTATGGTATAACAAAGTTGCCTTCCTTCTTATAATGCTTGAAGGCCTCCCCCGCCTTTATCCGTTTCTAGCCTCCTTAGAAAGGCTTGCCCATGCCTCCTTGAAATCCCGTCCGTTGGCAAGGACTCTTCAATCCTCTTACGAAATTTTTGGAGAGCGCCGAAATTGCATTGCAATACACTCTAGTTGTCGATGCCTTGAAAGATCTGCTACCACATTGAGCTTCCGGCTTGTAGACTATATCAAAGTCATATTCTTCGAGGAACTCCATCCATCTCCGGCTGCCTCGGATTAAGGTGTGGTTTAGCGTGAATACATATTGGAGGCTCTCGATGGTCGGTATCCAATTGGAACTTCCTTCCCAAGAGATAATGCCTCCATATTCTTAATGCCCCTCGACAACCGCAAGCAACTCCCCGATGCGTCGCGGGGTAGCGAAGGCACCGGCGTCGTTTCATCTTCACGGAATCATCACGCTACCACACTCTTCTTGCATAAGCACCGCACACGTAGCTATCTTTACTCGTGATCTGTTGCGAAGCTTATCTTTTAGAGTCCCAAGAGGGTTAAGATCGGGCTGTTGTTAAAGCTTCCTTCAACAATTCAAACCCTTTTGGGCTTTCTTGTGCCAATGCTCTGCAATCTTTCACCTTCTGCCCTCGTCCGGTAATTAGGGGGGCTGCTATCTTAGCAAAGTTCTTCCGCGAACTTCCTCGTAGTACCACAAGGCCGAGGAAACCCGACTTCATGCACATTCTTCGGGCGCCGCCAATCGAATGGCGGCCTCAATCTTGGCGGTCCGTTGAGATGCCTTACCGAGATCACATGACCTAGATACTCCACCTTTTTCTCTTGAAGTGGCGCCGACAACTTGGCGCATAACCGGTGCCTCTTCAGCTTCTCTAGTACTCTTCTCAAGTGTTGTATGCGTGCTCTTCAAAGGGATCTGCTATACACCGTAATGTCGCCAAAGAAAACAATGACAAAGGTGTCCAGAACTCCCCAAGATGTCGCTCATGAGCCTCATGAACGCCGCAACATTTGATGTCGAAAGGCATTACGTGGAATTCATAATGCCCATACCGCCGCTCCGGCGGTCTTATGGATATCTTCTTCCTTTATCCTGATCCGTGATAACCCCGACCTTAAGTCGATTTTGGAGAAGATCTTTGCACCTTGGAGCTGATCCATCAAGTCGTCCCGATTTGGAAGCGCATACTTGTTCTTAATGGTGTGCTTATTCAACTGCCTATAGTCTATGCACATCCTCAAAGATCCGGCCCTTCTTCTTGACAAAAAGAATGGGCGCCCAAACGGCGAGACACTAGGTCTAATGAAACCTAGGGTCGAAAGCAGCTCCCTAGCTTCGCTTCAACTCGGACAACTCCTGTGTTGTCATTCTATATGGAGCCTTGCTTGTTGGCTTTGTTCCGGTTCGAAAAGTATTTCGCGACTCGACTCCCCTATAAGGAGGGAGCTGCTTGATCTCATCCGAAAGAGATCATGAAACTCCGCGGATTAGCCGAGATACTTGCTTCGCAACTTTTGCTGATCGCGTTGTCTCCTTTGCTTCCTTCCGACATTCCGCTCACTAATCTCAAGCTTGAAGATGTATGCCACTTGCTCACTCTTGATGCACTTGAACAGCCGCTTAGAAGACATACATCGCATGATGGGAACAACTTCGCTATTTGCTTATCTCAATGATCTTGCCGCGTTGGGAAGGTCACCTTTAAGCTTTCCATTATCGATAATGGCCCCCCGCTGGCCCAAGGTACTCCATTCCTATGATCAAGTCATACTTTCCAATGCCCATTACTTCTGCTCCCATCTTGATATTAATCCTCGCAAGTCGATGTCGAAGTTAATTCTCTTGCCCCCGGAGTCACCACCTTCTTGCACCACTTGCTAAAACAACGGGTCTTGGTTTTTGACTTTAGCGGCTTCAACTTCAACATCCAACCGTCACCATGCAAAGTTATGGCTTCTTCGAAGTCTATCAAGACTATGAATGACTTAGTTTCTAGCCTTCCCTCTTTGTGGAAATTACCTTATCTTGGCTCTGCTTTCATACTATCATGCGGCAAAGATATGACACTCACCCCAATGTAGTCGGGGCCTCTTCGTGGTGGTCAGTGGGCTTCCCAATCTCCCAGAGCCGGAACTCATGGCACGGGCGGTTTTGTCCCTATGGCCGGTCTGGAAGCACCGGCACAACTGCTTTTCTATGCACTCCCGCCTCTTTTCCTTGGGCATTGCTTGCAAAAAGATTGCACCGCTTTGGAGTAGTTTTGACCTTTCCCTCGCTTTTGTCCTTGAAGGACACACTGCTTTTCTCCCCGCTTTGCTTCCCCGTTCCCACCATATTGTGTTCTAAAATTTGGACTGGGTAGCCTGGGCTATAGCTTCCTGTCGCTTTGCCTTTCTCGAAGTAATGGCTGCTTGTGCCCGCTTATTCTCGAGGTCCCGGACCCTTTGCAAGCTTATAGCCTTGGATTCTCGCTCGATCGGGTCCTGGGTTTATTGCTCTCACAAGCTTAAGGGATCTCCTCATTCAAATTTCGATATAGCTTTCTCATGATGCTTTCTCCCAACCTGCACATCTCTGACCTTAGCCTCATGAATTCCTCTCGTATATTTCTGGCCCGGTTGTTGCCTTGTCAGAATCCCAGGTAAAGCTGGCAGATCATCTTTGGACTTATGTTCCCTTGGGCGTAATGGCGCTTAAGGCTTTAGCAAACTTCACGAACTTACAAGCATCCCTGCTTTAAGCCGCGGTGCCTTTATGTGCCCCTTCCACCAAATCCGGCGGCTCCTTTCAAGTTGGGTGCTTTAACTCGCCCTTGTCCTTATCCCCTTCATACCATAAGCATTTCGTACTCGCTCATTTAGATCCCGATACCTGCCTCTGCTTCCAAACGACTGTTTCTCCCCTTAGAACTGTTCCGGTTTCAGGCCTTCCATACATTGCCCGTCGCGGAATCACCTTCTTACCCCTGCCTGAGGCCACTGTATCTCTTTGTGTCGTCCCTCAGGGGAGATTGTTCCCTCCTCGCCTTCCCTCTGTTGGTTCACCTTGCTCTTCCTCCTCCTCAGTGAGTCCTGGAAGTCGAACTTGAGTGGGAAGATTCGGACTGGGATCTCCTTCTCTTGCTCCTCTTCTGTCCCTTCCTTCCCTCCGAGCTGATGCTTGCGGCATCTGAGCATTGCCACCAGAACCTACTCCCGCTTGTACGACAAGAATGCCTTTATCTGCTCTAGATCCTCATCCGGGCTATCTCCTTTCTGGGGTCATGGGTTCCCTATCTTCAAATAGGTTCCTTTTGCTCTGGGTGGTGCAGGCGGGGTTTGTTCCTCTATAAGGTCTCGCGAATTGTCGCTCCCCTGCGCTTAGCCCTCTAGCCGCATCCACAAGTGATTAATGGCTATATGGTTATTCCATTTGTTCTCTTGCATTGTTTATGTTTGTTGGTATAATTGTGGGGCAACATACATCAATAAAACATTTAAAGTGCAATGTAATTGTATTTATATGTCATATAATATTTTAGGTACAAAAAGTCTCTAGGATCAAGAGTCTAACTAGTCTTGAAATCACGCAGAAGGCGGATTGTCTTCAAGAAACTTCTTAACTTGGGCCGTCCCTACCGAAAGTGACCCAAGTTCGATGATGCTTGCCGGGCGAAGCCTCCCCTCGATGGCTCTCACCACCAGTCTTCTACTCTGCGGTTGGATGTAAGGGCCGCGATCCTTTGCTAATCTCCCGGGCTTCGGTGGGGGATGGCCCAAGTCGAAGAGGGTCAAAGTGCCATTGCCCTCTTGACTAAAGGCGAGCATAGTCGGCACATTTGCTGCTATTCGAGCATGCACAAGCCCGAGAGTGCAATCAGCATAAACACTCCTTCTTCGCCTCGGGACTGAACTGCGGTGGTCTGCGGCTATTCTCCCATCCATCCCGTGATGGTAAGTAGTACTGGCGACACATGGTTGTTATTAATGGCGGTTTCTCGCTTGTTTGGCCTCCGGCTCATGTGGGCCAGTACTCGTCGACCTCTACTTACCCAGCTCCGCAGTAGTCTTCAATTGTGCGGTCGAGCCTCCCGGGAGGTCGATTCCTTCTCCTTTTGGCAAGGGGTGATATTGGAGGACCGGCATTAGGATACTAAGTGGTCTTCCCACGGATCCCCCCATCTGCTCTTGGAGGCGAGGAACTCCTCCTCCTTCCTTGGCAGACTCCCCGGTCCATCAATTGCCTGTCTTGCTATAAGCACGGATAATGGGTCGTCTCCTCCCACAGTAGCCAGGTGTCCGGACTCCCTCACTTGGAGCGAGTCCCGATGCTCCCCACTCGATGAAGCCGCCCGTCCTGGTCTGCCGCAAGTGGTGGAAGCGGCTTCGTCCAACCCCAGCTCCCTCTCCCTACATTCTGGGAGGTTCGATGTGTCACAGGAGTAGATACTCCTCTCCTCCGATGATGATAGGGGCTAGGCTTGTGATGCCTAGCCCAAGTGGGAGCAACTCGATGCCTGCTGCACTGCTTTCGAAGTTGATCGGCTCCTGCTTCCTCCTTGGCGCCGATTCTTCGCCCCCAGTCGAGTTCGTATCCTCCGTGTATCCTTCGTCCCACTCTTCTTCATCCTCTCTTGCTTCTTGTTCTTGTTGATACCGCAGCGGCATTTGCCCTTCTTTACGCTTTCGGCTATGGGGTCTACCTCCATCCCGAGGGGATAAGAGGTTGCCCCCATCGGGTTCTCGGGCGCGCCGTGGGATAAGAAGATGGCTAGGGCGGCGGTGTCACGAGAAGTACTTGGTCCCCGCTATCGCCGGGACCATGTAGTCGGTAGCCTTTAGCGCCTTTGTTGGTCAAATACTTGGCGATGTTGGGGACATAAGCCAAAAGCCCTGAAGGGGCAGGCGGGGAACCGAAGTATCCTATGCAAGGGGGGACTTGGACAAGGGAGGGTCCTACCCTAGCACGGAATTCGCTAGCACCGCCTATATGCTGGGGTTGCGTTCGAGGCGAGCAACGGATGTCAATTTCTTTCACAAAGACTTGGAAGATGTCATTGACATCTGCCTCCGATTAACATGGGCACCGGCGCCGTATACATCGTCCAAATCAGCGTTGGCCATTGATCTAGCAAGGAAGGGAGTATCAAACGGATCTGAGCGCCTCGGGGAGCTGAAAGATCGCCCTAGCGTGAGAAGCAAATTTGCGGGTGCCAATTGAGAAATGGGGAACTCATTTATAGAAAGGGGAAAAACCCTAATTTTTGGATGACCTAGATTTTACCGAGATTAGGTAATTCCGATCTATTAAGGGATGCTTTTGTTAAGTTTGAAGACTATTTCTAGAGTTTGAGCATGCTAAGGAGAGCTACCGAACCTATTGTGCAATTTGGAGATCATTTGGTGTCGATGACATGATGCGGGGTCTCATCGTTGCTATCCGGCCCGATTCTAAATGTAGAAATCGTCTCCCTCGCCGACGTGTGAGACATGGGTCCCAATTGGGCTAGGATTACTCAATTTAGGGTGATCTAAGGTCTGTAATTCTACTAAACTCATCGAGTTAGGCAGAATTGACCCCTTACTTGGTCGATTTGGAGCTGTTTTGGGCATTTTGGGCTGGTCTCACCGCGTTATCGCCGGCCGATTTCTAAATGTAGAAATCGGTCTGGCGCGGCGCGGTGAGACATCGTCTCAATTTTGCCCAAACTCCAATTTAATTAAAACAAAGGCTAGGGATCGATATCTTGACCTATCTAAACCGTTTTGGACACTTTATTTACGCAAAATTTTCTTTATATTAACAAAATTTTTACGGTCAATTACAAGGTTCAAGGGCGTTCTCCTTGATGTGTCCGGCAAGATACATATCCCGCCTCATGAGGGTGACCCTCTTCAAGGCAATTGCGGCAAAGCCGTTGAATCTTCAAAATGTTTCACCAAGTGGGCTTCGTCGCCTCTTGCAAACACAAACATCTCTGTCCGGCCACGCGCATGTCAGGTGTTGTATTCTTACGTTACTTAGCCGGACTCAAATTTGGAGCGGCGGGGAATCAAGAGTCCGTAACTCTTTTTGGAAGTCTTGGGATCTCCTTGGCTTTGTCTTCCTCTGTTTCTTCTTCTTGCGCTTCTTCCCGGGTGCTCGTGGGGCCTTGGGTTTTGGTGGAGGGGCTTTAGTGTGCGGCTCTTCGTCGGTGCGCCTTCAATCGTTCTCACCGGTGCTCGGTAATAGGTGTTGTAGGCCTCCCGCCGCCATATATGCGTTGTGCTCCCTCATTTTCTTCTCATAGACTTTTTAAAGGGGTCTATCCGCGTGGGCTTCATTTGCGGACGGGGGCCTAACCTATCCCGTCGGAAATGGTGGGGGCTTAAACTGTCGGCCTCCTCACGCTCTTGGGCGTCGCTTTCCGTGTACCTCTTCCTCTACCAGGGGGCTTTGAAGAGCTTGCCCGTCTGCGCCAGAGCACATAATCTTCATCAGAATCGTCGGTGGGCGGGGGTCCTCAGAAGCGGCTTTCGTTGATGGCGGACCTTCGGCTCTCTTCCCAACCTTCACCACTTTCTGCGGCTGCCTTGATTGGCTTGGCCTTCCCTCTTCTTGGGAGTGCCGGTGTCTTCCCGATCCCTCGATCTGCGCTCCGTGGCGCTCCTTGACCGTTGCTTGTGGGCCAGGCGTGCGGAGGTCGACCTCTTCCTCCGGGTGAGTTCCCCGCATTTCTTTGCTCCTCTGCTTACCTGCTCCTCCTGGTGGATCTCATCTGGGGTTGTTCTTGGCCTATGGGTGGGTTAAGCTGTTCCCTCTGCTCTCCTCCGTGGGTTGGCGTCCCCTTGGTCTTTGCTCCCGGCTGGCGCTTTAAACTTTCTGCCTCACGCGTTCAATTTCATTGAGGATCTGCGCTCATGACGTCGGCGATCGTCCTCCAAGATCTACGTATGGTGGCTCTGTCCGACCACCGATTCCTCGCTTTCGGCGAAGATCCGTCGGCCAGCGGAGAAAGCGTTCCCACCTATGAACAAAATAGGCCGGGCCGGCCGGCTGGAGGATCCGCTCACGAGGCTTCCTAGCGATCCGCTTTGTCGCGGGCCATCATTTTTCGGTTCGTCGATTGAGACTCTGGCGCCCGGAAGATCGCCTTGACAATCTGGCGAAGTTCTCGGGAAGAGCGGGGAAAAATGGGGAGGGTCAGTTCTATTTATAGGGCCAATTTTAGGTCAACTTTTAAACTACCTTTTGGGTTGTCTAAGGCATCTAAATCACTTAATTAAGCAAGGTCTCACCACGTTAGCCCGGCCCGATTCCTAGAATCTAGAAACCCGTCTGGCGACGTGTGAGACATGGTGGGGCCCACTATTAAATTAACATGTAACATGCTAAATCTACCAATTCTTAGCTTAAATTTAAAAATTATCAAGATATTTTTCTCGTGATTTACAACTTTTTTTTGGTGTCGAAAGGAATGTCTCACCGTTAAGCCCGGCCGGATTCCTAGAATCTAGAAATCGTCCGGCCGACGCGGTGAGACCAATTCTACTTTTGGATGTTGGCTCATCAATTTTTAATCTTTTACATTTTATTCATTTTAACAAGTTACTAGCTTAGCATAACTACAAAAATGAGAAAAAAAATTTTCCCATTTTCGAGGTTTAAGGATCCTATCAAGTTAGTACTCATCGGGAACATGGTCGCCGCTTTGCTCTTGGTCACCAAGAACATAGCTCGATACCACCGGACGTCCCCTACTGGATATCACGGTGCACTTTCGCCGTATACAAACAGAGTTCATCCCCATCCCAGCTCCATGCTAATACGGGGCCCTCCACATGACACCGCAACCGTGGCGGGTTCCAAAGTGGGAAGAGTGGAAGGGTCATTGCACCCCGCCTCCCTCGTGGCCTACCTAGCTGCGAAGCGTAAAACATACATGTCAAGAGCACATACATCAACATCATGTGACCATCACGAAGGATGGTCCTCCACATATCGCATGATAGACAAAAGATCAGCACATCACATAGGGAGTCCTACCCAAGGCTCGGACTTCGAAGGATGACCGACGGCAGATCTCCAGAGTTCATTGCGCATGAATTCATGGCAATGGATTTGGCTGGCATATGAACATGGCTTAGGGTTGTCCACTCCATCCGCCCCTCGCATGTACACTTTGCGATATAGGTTGAAGAACTTCGGGGTTGGACCCAGAGGCTCGAGGATCATAGCCAAAGGGGCTATAGCCAGGTTACATCTCCCCAGCACCGATGAAGCGTAAGGAGGTTTCCTCCCACCGGATGATCAATGCCATAGCAGGCACTAGAGGACATCAACGGTCCCACCGACTTTAACCCACTTGAAGGGAACTACCACCACGGCAAAGTCCCGATCCCTCGCCCGACTACCACCGCGAACACATGGCCTCGGCTGAAACCCTTGGTGGCACCGTGCGCCGGAACACGCGCTTCTTATCCCCAACGGTGTCGAACTCATACTTTCGGGGTGCACGCAGTCCCGGTATTAAGCGCTTAGTCTGCGGTGCTCTCCGGTAGACTTTACATCCCGAGAGAGCAACCGCTATGGACCTGACCACCCTTATCAACCTGGTTCGACCCCTAAGAACACAACACGGCGGGCTATTGTACACAAAGTCCGCAACTATAGTGTGCTAGAGAGGCTACTCTAGGAGCATCGACTACAAAGCTTTTAGGTCTCTACCCCTTCCCAATACAAGGAGTTCCGCGAGATACATCATCCATATACATCACGTAAGAACTAAAGAACAAGATCTAATCTATATCATAGAGTTAGGTTCTTTAGTTAGAATCAAGCTATCTAGAGTTCTAGAAGGCTGCTATGGGCAATCTAATAGGCTAAACCCTCCGATTCAATGCCTAAAATAGGGTTTAGACTATCTAATTGGCCAAATACCCCATCCTTGAGGAACTCCTCCTCGACTGAGCTTCGACCATCCCTGGCTGCAACAGAATCTTGAGAAACTAAGGTAGTAATTCTCCCAATCAGAGTCTGGGATGCGGTTTTGGCTGTTGAGGCAGCCAAAACAGAGTTCTAAAGCCCTAAAATCGAAAATTAGGTTAGTTAGGGTTTCCAACCCTATATAGACAAGGGGGGTGGCTAGGGTTTCCAATTATCCCTTTTGGCATGTGGGATAATTGGTAATGGGGCCCACTTGCCTTTAAGGCTAGGTGGCCAAATGTGCCCACATGGAAATGTGTGCACCCAAATGTGCTCACATGGAAGTGTGTGCACATTAATGAATGTGTACATTGGAAAATGTGCACATTAATTGCTCCTATGGGTATGGCCCACTTGGCATCAAGTGGCCACATGGAAATGTGTGCCCACATTAATGTGTACATTGAAAAATGTGCACATTAATACTAATGCACACTCTTAGCGAGTTGCCCCCTAGGGCTACCCACTTGGCTATACGTTGGCGTACACGTCAATCGGGGTGGCGCGATGTCTGCGACGTGGCGATGGCGTTACAATATACGCCCCGGGGCGTATCTTGTCGAACGATCCACGAAGATGATAGGTATGGCCTTGCCCGAAATCGCGTCCGCGTGATTTAATTTGTATTACCTTTGAATTAAATCGCCAAGCGTGCGTTGATTATTTTTAGTTGTCAAACTAAATCACGCCGGCCCGATTTGGTTATGACTATTTCAAATCACGCTTGGCGCCGTTTGTATTGTTTGTGTTATCGTATCTTGGTCTGACCGGGATACATGTTTGATGTTTCAGCTTCCATTGCGTTTTCTAAGAAGGTTGTGGTGTTCGACCTAAACGGGTCCTTTGCAAGACTTTTCCAAAAAGTAAAGTGGCTAGAGAATAGTTTCATCGGACACCGGTGAATCAAACACCAAGTGGATCTATCCGCTGACCGCGCTTTGAAGGAGATGCTAGGCGACGAGGCATTCGGGTTATTTCGAGTTGGTATTTGGTCATCCATGGAACTAAGGAACATCAAGGATACTTTGGAGGCACTGGGGGAAATGCGTAGACATTGGTTGACCCTTTGGGATCCTAACAAATGTGTGAAGTTCACTAATCCCAAAGGATCCAACAGGCAAGCCTATCTTCATCAAACACTTGAGTAACATGATGGAATTTTAACTTGGTATCGAAATAAGGATGATATAATCATAGTGGATGATGATGCTCTCAAATGCTTCTACAATCAAACCACAGGCCCTCGAATCCACCATCTTACGATCCAAAAACTTTTATGGCGGATGATTTTCCGGTGAAGTTTGTGTCTATTATGCATAATTTGGCTATGGGGATGATTTTTGTGGGTGAAGTGTTAGATTCGGCATCAGGCTGGATAGAACGGTGACATGGAACCACACCTTGTTAAACACGTGGAAAAACATGGATTGATCCCTTAATGTTTTATTGGAATATATGATATTTTTGTATGATATTTGTGCCATGTATCGATAATTTCGAACTGAATTGCCTGCGCAAATAATGCAATCTGTTATTATCAATCCCAATATTATCATCTATCGAGCAAGCAATTTTGGTCTCATCTATGTTAGCAACTTGCTCTTCATTTCTGCATATTTCAATTCGCATATGAAAAGTCACACGTGAATCGCAACCTTATGTTATTTTTGAAGTCCAAAAAAAAAGATTAAAAAAAACAAAAACCCCCTAGAAGACAATAGCAGGTTGGCGTGATTTTGGAGTTGACATAATCCCAATTTAATTGGATGATGGTTTAGATGTGGTGATCAAATTGCACTTATCTTCAACCCTTGAAGGAAGATGTTATGCAACCAACTCGGGCATCTAGAGGGATATTGGCCATCTCTACAGTTCCTTTCTGAAGATGCATATGTGGTATATATAATAGAAATTCATAGTTTAAAAAACTACTATCATTGATGATGGTAGGTGGGGATGTGTAAAAGTCTATAATAAGAATTTATTTTTATTTGGCTATTAATGATTTAATATATAAATATTATAATATAAAGAAAGGCTAATCCCCTTTTCTTTAAGGAAAAGGGGGAAAATAGTTTGGCTAATCCTAAAAAAATAATGGAGTACTTGTTTTAACTATGGCTATTTTTTAATTTTTAAAAAGAAATCTCTCTTCATAAAATTCGCCGCAAAAATTGTTTAGACCCCCTAAAAAATCGCCATTTGGCTATATATAGCCACTAATTTTTTCCATGTTTGTTAGTTCCAGGTTAACAACAAATCGCGCCAGATTTGCCTATTCTGAAAAGAGACTGCTTTTCTTGGTTAAAGCACTCCCTTTTTTAATATGCAAATCGCGAGTAGACGGGAAATCATGTCACGCGCGATTTGCCTACTCTGAAAAGAGACTGCTTTCACTGATTGAAGCACTCCTATTTCTGAATATGCAAATCGCGCCTGGTGCGATTTTAGAATAGAAGGAGGCGCGATTTGCCTACTCTGAAAAGAGACTGCTTTCACTAGTTGAAGCACTCTCGTTTTTGAATATGCAAATCGCGGCTGGCGCGATTTCAAAATGGAAGGAAATCGTGTCTGGCGTGTTTTGACTAACCAAAAACCGGTTAACTGGTTCTACTCAGTTAAACGTATCAAGTTTCGGAATAGTCAAATCGAGCCTGGCGCGATTTGCAAATATGAAAATAAAAAATGAGGGAAGAAAGAGTTACCTTTTGTACAGAAATGTTTTTTCCATGTTATTAAGAAGTGCACTGATTTCGGCTAGCTCAGCAGGAGTTGTTGAGCCGCTCAGGAACTGGCAGTTTTTGATCGAGTACAACCTATAGAACAGCTGATTTCCAGTATTTTGTACCTTCTGAATCATAGCCTTCTGAGCCTCAATTGAGTGTTGGCCATCTATTATCATGAAATGTATGTCTTGATTGTCGATGAAGTCATCCAACTTATTCCACATGAGTACCTTCCTCATCTTCGTATCGTAAAGCACTACATCTGCCGGCATTGGTATCTGCCCTGGAATTTCGATCATGCTATTGACTATCTCCAAGGAGTGCTGCTTATCGTACCTTCTGCTGACATAAATAGCTTTAGTAGACCTGAAAAGCCTATCGAAGTGGACGGGATGGGTGAAGCTAAGGCCTAGTGGATACTTGTCAGCATATTTTTTTAACTTGCTCATCGCTTCCAACTGCCTGGCCTTGTCATCATCACTTGTAAGGTCTGCTGTGACTTTTGTAGTGTCCTTGCCTCTAGAACTTGCGTCTTCCTTATCCTTCAATGCCTGCATGTAGACACTGCCCAAGGGCCTCGTCCTGATGGGCCCTTCGCATATTCTTTTAGGCGTCAAGGGCTCGCCAACTGTCCAGCCAAATTTGAACAGGGTGTCGACAGTGTCGTCTAATCTTAGGGCAGTCTCTTTAAAACAACTAGAACTGCACGGATTAATCTTCTTTAGGCTCTTCTTATTTTTTTGCCCCACTTCAACTAACACTGAACAATATGAATCATCGTGTTCTTCACATGTGATAACAATTATCTGCTTCTTCATTTGATCAGTCTCTTTTACTCTAGACATGAAAATAAGATATGTCTTCCTACTAGTCTTGCAGATCTCAACATACCATTCTGACCCCTCTATAAGATCTTCTTCTGGACAGGGAGGTTCTACCTGAGCCTTTATTATTCCAGATGTATCTTTTAACGTCAACACATGATGTAGGTCTGTAACGATAATGTCTTCATCTGTCCTTTACTTTTTCTGGGCCAGGGATAGGTTCTGTACGTATGAAATTTAAATTCCTGACGTATAGAGTTAAAAAATATGTATTTTTTTTTAAAAAACTATTTTATGTATTTTTTAGTCGCCGGCCGGAAAAAAAAATTTACGCGAAAGCTTTGTTGCATACGCGAAATAGTATAAAGCGCGTATGTTTCGCATATGCGATCGCGTACGTGGTTTAGAAGGTTTCCCATACGCGGTTTTCAAATTTCAAATTCGTAAAAAAAAAAAAAAAATGCTACCCGCTTTATCTTTGTTTCCCGCTACGAAAAAGTTTCACGTCGTGGTTTAGAAGGTATAAAGCGGCGTATGTTTAAGATATCGCGATCGCGCGTCGTGGGTTTAGAAGGTTTTCCGTCGCGGCGGTTTCAAATTCAAATTAGTAAAAAAAAAAAAAAATGCTACCCTTTTTATATTGTTTTCAGACGCTGAAAAAGTTTCAGCGTCGTGGTTTAGAAGGTTTTACGTACGCGAAATTCAAATTTCAAATTCATACGCATTTTTTTTTTTTTTCTGCGCTGATTTTTAATTGTTTTTTACCGCGAACGATTATAAAACGCCTGTGAATTTTTTGTTTTCGGCGTCTGTTGTTTCATGCACGCACTTTAGTTCTTTTCGCATGCAAAAATCTTCCGACGCCGAAATTGTTTTTTGCCGTATTTTTTATGTATTATACGGCAAATTTGTGCTTCCATGTGGTCTTGACTAGCCAGCATGTGCTTCTCGCCATTTATCCTTCCACTTGGAACAGCAGGTTACTATCTCTCTTCCACGTGGTCTTGACTAGCTAGCAGGTGCTTCTCGCCATTTATCCTTCCACTTGGAACAGCTTGAAGCAACAGGCTTTCCACTTAGCTTCAGGCTGGTTGTTGTGATCTATTTGGAAAAGAAGGCGAATGTGTATCTTCAAAGGCTTATCAATTAGTGTCGACCAACTTCTTCACGAGGCGCAAGGACAATTGGTGAAGGCATACCTATGTTCTCGACTTTGCTCCCGAAAAAAAACGTTTGATTTTTGAGGAATATTTGGGTATCTTATCTTATGCATAGACAGGCTGCACTTAGTGGATTATCTTTGTCTGTTGAGATTTTATTCCTGTCTCTGCATCTATGCGTGTACTTCTTCTAGAATATTGAATAACGGTTTGTCGTCCTTCAAAAAAAAAAAAATTTGTGCCGTATCATACGAATAATACATATTACGTACAAAACGTACGAAGTATTGAACCTATCCCTGTTCTGGGCTAAAGACGTTTGACTGAGTTTGGTTTTCCTTTTGATTGTCCTTTGTGTTCCTGCAGAATCATAGCATAACGTTAATGTTAAAATGAGGAAATATATGCTAACTTGCAACGTATGCAATAAAAGCGCACTTGGCGCGCTTTGAAACTTGAGAGATTATAATCTTAGTCTAAATTGCGCCAAGGGCGTTTTGTCTGAAACAAAAGGGTTTATCAATATAAAATCCAGAGATAAGAAACTAACATAATGCTTGGAATATATGCAACAAATACGCGCTTGGCACGCTTTGGAACCGAGCTTAGAGATTTTAATCTTCATCTGAAAGCACAAGTAACTATAGAAAGCACAACTAACTACAGAAGACTGTTCAACTAGCTATATAAGACTAAAAATACCGGATACAGAAATGAACGAGAACGTAACATGAAGAAATACCAAAAAATAAAGATATCTCTCGTCATAGCATATATTTGCATACATCTTGGAACATATGAACTGAAGTATTAGAGGACATATGCTTCTTAGCGGATAATAACTCTAGTATTAAAAAAAAAAACATCCTGAAAACCTAACGAAAGGAGAGACACAGAAACAAAATATATAAGAAAAACTGATGAATACCAGAACCACTAGCTGGATTTGTGCTTTCAGCTTGTTCAGCAAGATCCTGGTTTGCTTTGGCATGTCGCCCACCTCTACCTGTGCCTCGGCCGTAGCTGCCAGATCCTTAGATGCCATAGAACTTCAAGTTCGGAAGCTATGTTATGAGACTGGAGTTTTGGCTCAAATTTATATGTACGGATTGATAATCTAAGCCATCAGATTGGAACCGTCATTTTAAATTCCCGTCATTTTAAAATTATACCGCCTAAAGTAACCGTCCGTCCCGCTCATTTACATTTTTTAAATGTGCTTTTCTTTTTATTGCAATTTCAAGAAAATAATTAATTCTTATTTTCAAGAAATGCATATGTGGCAAGCTACTTCCACCTAATCGACCACCTAATCTCCCAACATCACCGACCCGCTTTTGATAGCGTCTTGAGCTGAACTTGTCATGTCGGTTGAACTACGGTGAGTGTCATTCCATTCTGAATATGCACAGCTTCGTCCTGTTTTTTTTTTTTTCATGCCAATTATATCATTCTGGTTGTTTATCAGTGTCAGAGAAGAATGTTATCTTTTAACAGCAAACTTGAAGCGCCGAGTAGGATTATGTAAAGTCAAACATCTAAATCCAAGTTCTACGTGCCATGGTGTTCCTCTTGGAAACAGTTTCTGTAAGATTTCGATTATAAATTGCAATTATGAGGATGAGGCTCTTCCACGAAGACATCCCGGTGGCGATACAATTGGCAAAAGCGTGGGCACATTTATAGCATGGCCAAAAGAACGTCTGAAAAAGGTATTTATATAATTCTATTGATTACTGAAACATAATATGAATATATCTTAACATTTGCGTAATGGTGTGAATATCGAATTCTTTGATGCTCTTTAGCCAGTCTTATCAACCCCAGAAAACCACACATTAATCAAAATGTGTAGTTTCTTGGGGTTGGTCAGACTGGCTAGAGGGCATCAAAGGATTTCAATGTTTCCGACATTGCGTATAAAAGAAAACATAATAAAAGTCTTGTGAGATAAAAGTCTGCGGTACAAAATTGCACCAGGCGCGAGATTAAATTAATATTCATAAAATGAAATATACATTTTTTTTTTGGTGTCAAAATGCGCCAGGCGCAAGTTCTTTCCAAACTAACATAGGAGGCTGTACATATCTAACACAATGAGGCTGTACATATCTCTACAAAATGTCACAAAGGCCCACTTGATCAGCAAGATAGCGAGTTATGTGGCCACTGTACCACTCTTATATGACATCATCTTCCATTCATTGGGAATGTCGAGTCTCCATATCAGAGTATCCCGTCGATCTCTGGCCTTCCTAATCATGTCCTTATATTTATTTGTTGGCATGAGATACACCAAGAGCATGAGGAGTCACATAAACTCCATAATGCTATGGTAGCATTCCCACGGCCTTACATAAAGATTGTCGAATGGCTTATCTACCTCTTTTTGTAGGTTTTGAACAACACAATTAAGAAGTAACTTGTACAGGGTCCAGCGTTGATTGTCGTCCAAAGGAAGTAAACTTGAAGGAGAATCTAGAACGAGAGAAATTAACTAATTAGAAAATAATATTCCTCTCGCCAGAAAATAATCCGAAAGGTTTTATGTTCAAAACGCGCCCCGCGCATTTCCTAAAGGTTTTTTTTTTTTTTTTTTTTAAGTTTTATTCTACACGCGCCTGGCGCGTTTTGAATAAATTTGTAGGAAATGGAAAGGGCAAAATTGAAATGCGCCAAGCGTGATTTCGTCCATCCTGACATATCATACTATTAAAAAAAAAAAAAAAAAAAAAAAAAAAAAGATACATAGATCTACTTACGGGCAAAAAACATTACTTACCAGATTTTATGTGACAAAGAGGTGAGCCACGAACTTGAACAGCAAGGTTCAAATTTGGATCTGCAAGGATGCAGTGTTTTCGCCGCTTTCTATAGCTATAGCTATGGCTATGGTAGTGGCTGGAGCAAAAACTGCTACCCCACATCAGATGATTTCCGTTCTGAAGCTTCCAAATGAAGCTGCACACGAATTTTTTAATCAATTGCGGACTATAGTGCTCTGTGGTTGGGTTGTTCGTTACCTGGAGGCTTGCATTGTATATGCCATAGTTGAAGCTTCCAACTCTGTAACACTATAACCCCAAAATCTGCTCAACGTGTAATTTTTTGGTGTCTTTTTTGGCAAAAAACAACACATAAAAATTACCCATAGTATTGTTCCGAAAATGCTAGAAACAACGCGTATTTTTTTAGTGTGGTTTTTCACACACAAATAACGCATATTTTTCATGCATGGCTTTCAAACGAAAACAATGCGTAGTTTTTAGGTGTATTTTCATCGTTGTTTCTAGATAAAAACAACGCGTAATTTTATGTGTAGTTTTCACTCAAAAACAAAAACATCACATAGTTTTTAAATGTGGTCTTCATCTAAAACCAATGTAGTCTTTACATGTAGGATTTTTTAAGCATAGTTTTTATTTAATTGTCCACATATTATTTTTGTTGTTTGTAATGCAACCATGCATTGTTTTTCCTAAAACCAATGTATGGTCTTTACATGTATTTTTTAGATAGTTTTCCTTTAATTGCCCACATGTTTATTTTTTTTTTTTTTTTTTTTGAAGAACTGTGTCATCAATATATTAAAAGAATGGTAATGTTACAAAGCAAGTGAGGAGGAAGGAGAACGGCCCCAAAGAGACAGTGATACCTCGACACTCCACAACAAACTCACGTAAAAAACGCGAACCCCATCATTGTACAAACCCACCATCACCATCTACAACACCTAAAAGTCCCCTACCAAATGGTAAACTTCCGCTTTACTACTCCCGAACACCCGTAAAAGCTTTTGAAATAGCTTTGTACCGAAATCGAGGAATCGAGAGGTCAGCAGTCAACCGGAATCCCCCGAAGATCCACAACCGCCTAAATCCAAATCAGCCACACCAACCAAGCTACGCGACAGATGCAAGGCTTGTCGCCGCAAGAGCCGCCAAGCACCGTGATACGCATGAAGCGTTAAATCGGCCGGGCTAGTCAATCTCACCCAAAACGTAAGCCCTAACCCAATCCTAGGCGTACCGCAAGTGAGGGCATAAAACCGCATAATGCTCCACAAATTTCACGAAGGCCACAAATAAGGGCGCGAGAGAGCTCACACCCGCCTAGACCGATTCACAAGGGCATTCACTCGATACAAATGTGCACCACCGCCATGGCACCCTAACCTTCGGTGGGGAAGTGAGCTCCATGTCCATCGTCCAAACCGAAGCGCCATCGAGAACCCTAAGTTTCAGAGACCACTTGCCCGAAGGGGGCAGCGGTCATGAATAGCCAAGACCCTAAGAAGAAGACCGCACAAAGCAAGAAGACACAACATCCTGGATGAACCTTCCAAACCCGCACCACCCGGCCATCCCGAGGACTATAGGTATGTGTAGCGAATACTCCCCCGCCACATGCTCCCGCGATAGCCCTACACGCCCCTCGAGCGAAAAGCGAGCTCGAAAGAATTCCCACGGCTAGCCGACCACCCCAATACCAATCCTCCAAGGTGAGCCCGGGGCTCGCCCCTCCAACGGCTCAAGTCCCGAAAGATGCACGTAAAGGCGTTCCAAGGGCAAAGTGCTAGGGGGGTAAGGAACCCACAAGAAAGGAGAAGAGTGGTGATAAACTGAGGTATAATCTAGCGGAAAGAGCACACGCATGATCCCAAGCCCGCAACACTCCTCGCGGAGAAAAGGGGATGCATGTGGAAAGGCCGGAGACCATACAACAGCGTGCCGTGTGGCAACTCCACATGCACGCATCGGCTTCCCAAACGCCACACAATGGCGAAGAGATCGAACAATAGCGCCCGCACCAGAGAAGATGCTCCATCCCTCAAGAATGCTCCAAACAAACTTGGAGACCAACACCTTACTATGCGCGCTAAATCCAGAATGGCTGTGCCCCCATCCTCCCCGGGCGAGACACTTCCACCAAGCCACTTTAACAACCGCCCCTTCATCATCCCCGCCCCACACAAAATTTCGAACAATCTTATCCAAAGCATGTATCTTACCCTCAGGAGCTAGCATCGCAGATGCTGTATACACATGAGTGCTACAAAGTACTGACTTGGCAATAGTGATCCTACCTGCCATGGACAACTTGCTACCCTTCCACCAATTGAGGTGTTTTCGCAACCCCCGCAAAATCTCATCCCACACCCTCCCCATTGAAACATCCCCTCCAAAGGGAATACCCAACAGCTTAGTACACACATTACCTGGAAGCACCTTCCAAGGGAATAGAGCCAAACAAGGGGGAGGCGGAGTCAGCTGGGCCCATAATGCGGAGCACTTACCCCAATTCAGAAGAATGCCTAAGGCCAAGGAGAAAGTATCCAACAAACCCTTCACATTCTGCAAATTCCTCTCCTCTGCCACCAAGAAGAGGAAAGTGGCATCGGCAAACTGGTTAATAATCTGCTGGCTACCATCCTGCATCCGAAGCCCATCCACCACTCCCTCCTCCACAGCCCAAAAACAATCGAGACAAAGTCCGCCACAATCGTAACAAAAACGGCGCCAAAGGGCACCCTCCCGACGCACCCTCTCGCCCTAAGGAGAAAAAGGCGAGGGTTCACCCCGGCACACCACCGTAGTCTGCGGCGACCTATGCAATTTGATGGCTCTCGTAAAAGCGGGACCACAGCCCAACGCTAACATCATGGCAGACAAGAACTCCCAACGGACACTATGACTATGGTATTGTTTTTCATACAATTTTTTCTAGACATATTATTTTGTCTATTGTAGTTTTACCAAAAACACTGTGTTGGATTAAAGAAAAACAACAAAAGAATAGCTCCAAATTACATTGCAATACGAACTTGAACAGCAATGTTCAAATTTGGATCTGCAAGGATGCAGTGTTTTCGCCGCTTTCTATAGCTATAGCTATGGCTATGGTAGTGGCCGGAGCAAAAACTGCTACCCCACATCAGATGATTTCCGTTCTGAAGCTTCCAAATGAAGCTGCACACGAATTTTTTAATCAATTGCGGACTATAGTGCTATGTGGTTGGGCTGTTCGTTACCTGGAGGCTTGCATTGTATATGCCATAGTTGAAGCTTCCAACCCTGTAACACTATAACCCCAAAATCTGCTCAACGTGTAATTTTTTGGTGTCTTTTTTGGCAAAAAACAACACATAAAAATTACCCATAGTATTGTTCCGAAAATGCTAGAAACAACGCGTATTTTTTTAGTGTGGTTTTTCACACACAAATAACGCATAGTTTTCATGCATGGCTTTCAAACGAAAACAATGCGTAGTTTTTAGGTGTATTTTCATCGTTGTTTCTAGATAAAAACAACGCGTAATTTTATGTGTAGTTTTCACTCAAAAACAAAAACATCACATAGTTTTTAAATGTGGTCTTCATCTAAAACCAATGTAGTCTTTACTTGTAGGATTTTTTAAGCATAGTTTTTATTTAATTGTCCACATATTATTTTTGTTGTTTGTAATGCAACCATGCATTGTTTTTCCTAAAACCAATGTATGGTCTTTACATGTATTTTTTAGATAGTTTTCCTTTAATTGCCCACATGTTATTATTTTTTTTTTTTTGAAGAACTGTGTCATCAATATATTAAAAGAATGGTAATGTTACAAAGCAAGTGAGGAGGAAGGAGAACTGCCCCAAAGAGACAGCGATACCTCGACACTCCACAACAAACACACGTAAAAATCGCAACTCTTTATCGGCCGCAAAACCGACCATCACCATCTACAACACCCAAAAGTCCCGCCAAATGGCAAACTTCCGCTTTACTACCCCCGGAACACCGTGAAGCTTTGAAATAGCTTGTACTGAAGTCGAGGAATCGAGAGGTCGCAGTCGCTGAATCCCGAAGATCCACAACCGGCCGCCTAAAATCACCACACCAACCAAGCTACGCCGCGGATGCCAAGGCTTGCTGCCACAAGAGCTGCCAAGCACCGTGGATACGCATGAAGCAAAGAATCGCCGGCTAGTCAATCTCACCTTGAAACAAGCCTTAACCCAATCCCTGGCAAACTGCAAGTGAGGGCATAAAACGCATAATGCTCCACGCCTCACGGCGAAGGCCACAACAAGGGCAGAGAGGGCTCACACCGCCTAAACCGATTCACAAGGGCATTCACCACTCGATCTACGCGGTGCACCACCGCCACGTAGCACCCTAACCTTCGGTGGGGAAGTGAGCTCCATGTCCACGCCCAAAACCGAAAGCCATCGAGAACCCTTTCGCAGAGACCACTTGCCCGAAAGGGGCGTGTGTCATGAATAGCCAGCACCCTCGTAAGAAGACCGCACAAAGCAAGAAGACACAACATCCGGATGAACCTTCCAAACCTGCACCACCACATCATCCCAGGGACTATAGGTATGTGTAGCGGAATACTCCCCGCCACATGCTCCCGATAGCCCTCACACCCCTCAGCGAAGCTTAGCTCGAAAAGAACTCCCACGGCTAGCTGACCACCCCAATACCAATCCTCCAAGGTGAGCACGGCGAGCTCGCCTCCAACGGGGCTCACGTCCGAGCATGCACAAGTGGCGCCAAAGGGGCAAGTCGCCAGGGTAAAGGAACCCACAAGAAAGGAGAGAAGAGTGGTGATAAACCGAGGTATAATCTAGTCAAAGAGCACACGCATGATCCCAAGCCCGCAACACTTCGGAGGAAAGGGGATGCATGTGGAAAGGCCGAGACCATACAAAGCTGTCCGTGGCAACTCCACATGCACGACGGCTTCCCAAACGCCACACAATGGCGAAGAGATCGCAACAATAGCCGCACCCGGAGAAGATGCTCCATCCTCAGAATGCTCCAAACAAACTTGGAGACCAACACCTTACTATGCGGCGCTAAATCCGTAATGGCCGGCCCCCATCCTCCCCCGGGGAGACACTTCCATCAAGCCACTTTAACAACTGCCCTTCATCATCCCCTCCCCACACAAAATTTCGAACAATCTTATCCAAAGCATGTATCTTACCCTCAGAGCTAGCATCGCAGATGTCGTGCATACACATGAGTGCTACAAAATAATCGACTTGGCAATAGTGGATCCTACCTCGCCATGGACAACTTGCTACCCTTCCACCAATTGAAGTGTTTCTGCAACCCCCGCAAAAATCTCATCCCACACCCTCCCCATTGAAACATCCCTCCAAAGGGAATACCCAACAGCTTAGTACACACATTACCTGAAGCACCTTCCAAGGGAATAGAGCCAAACAAGGGGAGGTATGAGTCGGGTTGGGCCCATAATGCGAAAAGCACTTACCCAATTCAAGAATGCCTTAGGCCAAGGAGAAAGTATCCAACAAACCCTTCACATTCTGCAAATTCCTCTCCTCTGCCACCAAGAAGAGGAAAGTGTCATCGGCAAACTGGTTAATAATCTGCTGGCTACCATCCTGCCATCCACCACTCCCTCCTCCACCGCAGCCAAAAACAATCGAGACAAAGGCCTCCGCCACAATAAAAAAAAACGGGCCAAAGGGCACCCCCGACGCACCCTCTCGCCCAAGGAGAAAAAGGCGGAGGGTTCACCCCGCACACCACCGTAGCCCGCGGCCGACCTATGCACCATGATGATCTTTCTCGCAAAGCGTGGACCACCCTTGTAGCCAACATCATGGCAGACAAGAACTCCCAACGGACACTATGACCATGGTATTGTTTTTCATACAATTTTTTCTAGACATATTATTTTGTCTATTGTAGTTTTACCAAAAACACTGTGTTGGATTAAAGGAAAACAACAAAAGAATAGCTCCAAATTACATTGCAATAATAAACAAAGGAATTTTACATTGTGCTATGAAATGAGTATACATAAGCATGCATTTCCAGTTTAAATTTCGAAGTATTCAACTCATTTCTAGTTTGAATTTCAAAGTATACAGTCACATGTTCATTTCTGAAGTATGATCTTATTTTCAAATAAAAATTCCAAGCTTTACAATTCCAAATCTATTCTGCAATATATTCTGCAAATGTAAAAAATTTGTAATATTTCATATTGTAATAAGGAACAATCTACACCATAAATATCTAGCCCAAAGATGATACTGCATAAACAAGTTTCCCACAACATAAGACATGAACAAATCTGAAAACAGCAAAGAAAATGCAATTTGATTGCACATATATGGTGTATCCCCACTAAATTGGCTCTGATCAACACCACCACCCATGAGCTTCACATATCCACCTCGACAGTCTAGATCTTGCTGATGCTTGACAAAAAATTGAACAACAAGTGTCTTGCCCTCATTGCTGAATTTTGGGGACCTTGCAGATATTGCAAAAAAACCAAGCATTTGGTTATGTTTGGATTCCTAGAGATCACAAAACACTTAAATAAATAACTGCATATCCGTGTAATCCTCCTTCCGCCTTGACTCTAGAATTAAATGTTCATTGCATGGAACTGTACCTTAACAGCTTCAGCATCACCATACCACTTGCTAGCTGTATGGTTCCATTCACCAGCTTGAGCCTCGCTTTTCTTCCAATCTGATTTTAATGTCCATAAAAAACACTTTAGGCAAAATCCAACACATGCAAAACAAACAAAAGGAAAACTACAGATAATAAAGCCCTGAAACATCTTCAAATTTACAGGATGAATAAAATAATATCCGAGAGCCTAAGCCTTCTACATGGTATGAATATCAAACAACACAAGATTTAGCATACCAAACATCAGAGCATAAAATAATTTCTTAGACCGAAAAAGATCAGCGAAGCATGCAGTAGAGAAGATCAGATCCAACCAAGAAAACCCAGATGAGTCGAATGAAGAACTCACAATGGACTCTGATGCACGGACAAAAAAAGAAAATTTTCTTCAAAAAACACAGTGGCATAGCCAAGGGGAGCCAAGAAAGGAGGAAGACGGGATGTTGCCATGGAGGCCCTGTGGTTGGATCTGATGTTCACTGAATGCTAGAGTAAAATAGAATACTAGCACAAAAATTAGAAAGTTGCATTCTTGCTAATCAGATGTAAACCAAGGGAGCCAGGAGAAGAGGGCCGGAGTTGGATCCGCCAGGGAGAAGCTGGAGTTGAATCCGCCATTGGGACGGAGTTGGAGCAAGGCCGTTGGCGGCCAGAGTTGGAGCTCCCTTGGGGCAGAGTTGGAAGAATAGGATTTTGATTGAGGGTAGATGAAGAATAAAGAAAATAAAGCATGCATTTCAAATTTATCCCGCCCGTTGGGTGGGAGGGCGGGATAATTTGAACTAAAGTTCTTGTAATGTTTTCCACTTAATGGGATGTTTTCTTTTTTCATTATGGGCCATTGATGGGCAGAATATTCTTTAGATTATGCCAGATCAAGGGCCTCGGATTTTTTTATTCAACCAAATTCCAATGGTGCAAACGAAAATTATGGCCAATCTCTCGACCCATGAATATGCAATGATAGCGAAAAAACAAATTCCAAAAAACACGGCTGCCATAAGCCTTGAACAATTCCCAAATAAGACCCATAAAAATACTCACCCAGAATACAATCCAAAAAGATGGTGTTTAAAGGAGTCAACCATACCCCATATATGCAAGCAACAAGGCTTTTCCGAGCGAAAAGATAGCAACGTAAGCAATAATGGTGTTCTTAGCGAGAAGGACTTATTGACAAAAAGAACAAAATTATTTGGTAGCAAACGAATTTGAACTCAAGGCTCCACCCCTACAAGCCAATGACTTAACCCAAAAACACATCATACACTAATATCGTCCTATGTAATTGATCGTACTAAAACTAACTGGACATCCAAACTAACTATTGAAGGTGATTCGGGGCAACGGAGTAAGCGAAAATGGGCTACCAAAATCGCTCTAAAATCAACGCGGCTAAAAATTTAGAGGTGTTGATGGTATTCTTTGAAGAGCCAAGATTGGGACAACTAAAGGGTAGGTGAAGGTGATGATGGCTTAAGCAAAGGATCGACGGGCCACCATGGTCATTCCAAATCCAAGAAGCCAAAAATCTCGAGGGGTTGATACTGAAGCACTTCCATCTATAAGCAGGGTTCTAATGTTTAAGCAAAAGGTCAATGCATCGCCAAGATTGCGTCAAAGCTAAGAAGCCAAAATCTCGATGGTGTTGATATCATAAGTATTTCCATGTACAAGCAGAGTGCTATACCAAGCCAAAGCTCCAAATACAACGAATTCAAACCCCAATGTGCGTAGCCCAAACTATTATGGATCACACCAATGAACCATACCTTTTATATCCACGAAAACTTATTTAAGACTTCTCAGTCAATTCATGGTCTCCCAATCTGTAATCCATCCAGAATTGCTATAAAATCCACAACCAAATTGTTAGCAATGACAAAAAGATCTCTAGTTCACCAAGCCAGAGCTAGGTCAAGATACAGTAACCAATATATGATAGTTCACCACCCAACCGGGTCGTTCGGTGCTAAGAATCCCATCGATCCGAGACATCGGATCGCCATTCCAGAATGGGACGAGCATGCATGTTTTGCATACATGCGGTGGCGCATGCCGGTTGGGGGAGTTCCGCCATTTTAGGCGTTTACGCCGACTTCTCATCGGTTGCTTCCTCTTCTCTCAGCAGCATTTTATTCTCTTTGAATTGTTTCCGGCGGGGAGGGCTTCTTCCGCTGGTTTATTAATTTTACGTTTCTTTCATCTTTGTCCCTTTCTCGGCCTTTAGCCTTCATCCACGTGACCTTGGTCCCCGATCCTAGTTTGTATTCTGGCGGTTTGTTGGTTTTGCGAGTCCCATTCTAGAATCCCATCGATCCGGAGACATCCGGATCGCCATTCTAAATGGGACGAGCATGCATGTTTGGCATGCATGCGGGGGCGATGCCCGCTGCGTTAGAGTTCGCTATTTTAGGCGCTTTGCCCGACTTTCATCTACGCTTCTCTTCTCTGTTTACCTTATTCTTTGAACCCACCCCCCTTCTTTGTTATTGTATTTTTATCGGCACGCCACAGAATCAGCCCCCCTCCACGGGAGGTTTGTTTTGTCTTGTTGTTTTGTTGGTGATGTGCGATTACGGGTTAGCCGCGATTCTGTTTCGACTTTTCCATTAGGCGGGTTTTGGGAGCAATTTTATGCCTTACGCTTTGTCCAAGCCCCCGTCGGTTTATCACTAGGGTTTTTCCTCGAAAACCCAAAGGGCTGGGTTTTAATCCCGTTGATAAGCTTTTGGCAGGTACACTAGCCCAGTCTCTATTAGCATTGTATTTTGTTGGGGTCCAAATGATATAATTGGATTTTCCCTTTATTTTTTTATACTATCCACCATTGTAGAAAATCTGCTGAGATGAATGAGAAGCAAGTCTAAGCTCGGGCGGTTTGTTGGTTTCATGCGAGTCCCATTTAAGAATTGGCAGAATTATGGCAAGGCCTGACAATCTGCTGGTAGCTCCTCCCACGAGCTAGAAGACCTCAATATAAAACATCAAAAGTTAGGCAGTTAGGCTCTTGGACATCAGAAGCTCTAGGAAGAAGTAATAACTTTCTTAGAATCAGGTTCAAGAGTGAACGAGTAGAGCAAACTTCTTTGACCCCCTATCACTCTTCCGGCCATATCTCTCTTATTTGGATGAAACAAAGGATGTGCAGCCTAATTCAAAAACTAGACTCCGAACCGGTTCCATCGAAGTAAAAACTGCCTCAAATGAAAGTAGAAGGGAAAAGTAAAAAGAAAAAAGGGCACGAGGAAAAGGGAAAGGATGGGAAAAGGATGAAAAAGGAAAAGAGAGGAAAAGGGAGGTGAAAAAGGGGAAAGCAAAGGGAAAAAGGGCATGAGGAAAAGGGGAGAGGGAAATGGAAAAAGAAAAAGGGAAAAGGGTACGGAATAAAGAAGAAGAGTGTCGGGAAAGGAAGAAAAGAGGCACATGAAAAAGGTAAGAAAATGGAATGGAAAAAGGGGATGGAAAAAAAATAAAGGGAAAGACAGGAAGGGGAAAAGGAAACAGAAAAAAGGCACGGTAAAAATGGAAAGGGCGAGGAAGGGAAGGGAAAAGGAAAGAGAAGGAAAGGGGAGGGAGAAGGGGGGTTAAAAAAAAGAAAAAATATTGTAAAAAAGAAAACATGTAGCGAAGATGAGAAAATGGAAAAGGGAAAGCATGTAGGAAAACGAGGAAAAGGAAAAAAAAACGGGATAGAGCAAAAGGCAAAGGGAAGGGAAAGAGTGTCAAAGCACAAAAACTTCTTATAGCTCAACAACGCTGGACTTGGTTTCTATTTGGTTAGATTTATGAAAAGGAGTCCAAGTTGAACATGTTTCCATCCACACAGGTTACCAACTTATGCCCAGCAACACTGGGCATCATTACTAGTGGTATATAAGGTCAGGGCACGTTTCATATAGGTTGTCAATGATATTGATAATATTCTCAAAGATATCACTGTTTCTATTAATGACAAGGGCTTGCTTTAACCATTCACTAGCCCATATATGATATACACGAAAACTCTCCATGTCCCCTCAAACTTTCTCAAACCTGTATGTGTTCATGTACCCTTCTATCTTTGGTGCAACATATCAGGGTTCGCACAGCATTGCATGGGCATTCTATATTATCATCTGCAGAAGTGAGTTCCTTGTTCCATGTTGGCATATTCATTTTAAACCCTTGTGTTGTTCATGAACAGGTAACGATATACTTAGTAATGGTCAGCTTCAAAATAAGTATTTTTCATGCCTAGAATTTCCTACTTACTAAAGGAAAACAGCATCAGCAGTAAAACTAGTGAGTTCAAGTATCAAGAAAAAAACCTAGCCAATCCTAGCTTTAGACACAAGCCCAACTAGGATCAACGTCTGCATAAGTCAATCGCTATATAGCATGATCAACCCATAGAAAGTCTAGGCAGTCTTAGATGGTACTCAAATTCCTTAGTTTCTTTAACGAACCATGTAATCTTGAATACAAATCATAATAAACCATCATAACGATAGATAACCCTGTTTTATAAAAGAACCCAGAAACTAAATATCCTAGAAATGTATAGGTTTATTAACCCAATTTCTTACATCCAATGTATCCAAGTTCTAATTTCTTACATTGATAATGTTTAAACAATGTATTTTCTAACCAATGTCAATGCAGCACTACAAATCCAAAAAAACATGAGCTTTTCAATGGTAACATAATCATTTGCAAGTATGTAACACAGAGCATATGTAACTCTTCATTCATATTTCAATGATAAAATCACCACCTTTTTTATGTGCAATAATTGTGAAACCAAACAATAGCTTATGCCTAGATCATACTGTGATTAATCTGTATGTATAAGGCTGCATAGACCATTCCTATTTCACGTTTTGTACTATAACAGATATGTAATGCGAGCAAGAAATGTTTTATATTTAAATACCTTGATAAATCTGTTTCTAACCTTATGCATGTAAGTTTTTCCTCCAATATATATTCTATTACTTTAAACTTGTGTAGCAGACCATAGAAAGCAAAACCGGTAAGATATTTATGCTTGTCTATCCCTAATAAAAATGCCATAACTTATCCTGAAGCATTAACTTTACTGTTTTTTTCATAAATAATCCGCCAACTTGTATAAGATGTATAAGCATATTGTCTAAGTTTGAGAAGCCATGATCATAACTTAAGGTAACTTTGAAACATGAAATCACATAAATGGTTCTATTGCATATTATAAATATGTACTTCTTTATCATATAAAGGCCATTCTATAACTCTATATAAGCAAAAATAAATCATTATGTCATATATCACTGCCAAAACAAGAAGCATGGGAAGATCTTACCGTATATAAACTGCCTTAGACTTATAGAAACAATGCACTAGCATGTCCACTTGTAATTCATCTCTCCATTTTCGTAGGAATCCCTTGATATTCATATTTCCTAAACCTTCCACCAGCCAAACACCAACAACCATTGCAAAAAAGTGACAAAGGAAGGAGAATAGTCATATCTGTGTACAACCAATCATCAAAACATTTGCAGGAAACTGATAGTGATTGAAGGGCCAAAAGGTACATGTGATTACTCAATTTTTCACATTTCATCCCTTTTAGCCCTTGCCAATAATTAGTCCTAGCTTGATATTCATATTTCCTAAACCTTCCACCAGCCAAACACCAACAACCATTGCAAACAAGGTGCTGCGCACGGAGGGTTGCCCTCTGTGACCCGAGAGTGAAATGGCTTAAATCACACTTCAAAGTCATGTTATACTGACATATACTTGGAATATGCCACAAACCCACATGGATGAGGGTTTTCCCCTTAGGGGCAACCCAAAAAACTGGACTCAAACATATCAGTGAAATGCTATTTCCATCATGGAAATAGAATACGGCCATATTCTCTTTAGAATACGGCGAATACGTAAATTACAAAAAAAATCATATTCTAATAATGAATACGCCGTAAGGAATTGTCGAAACAGAATACGCCCGTATTCCAGGGAATCAGTTCCAGGAAAAATGAATGGAGCAAAGCCATGCAAGAAGATTTCGTCATGGCCTGCTTTATGATTTATGATGCCCATAAAAGCACAATTTCATTAATTATGGACAATACCTGAATTTATGGACCATTTTTTAGTAGACTTGGATGAATGACTCATTTTCATACACTAGTTGACATCCCCTGCGAGTGCTGCATATGCCTCAGCAGCATGCACGGGTATCTTAATAGTATTAGGTATCTTCTTCTTGTTTGATGGCTCCCAAGCGTAGTCGATAGTCTCCACTTCTATCACGGTCACTTGCGTTAGTTGGCCTCCATCTCTTCTTCCAACAATTGGCATAATTAGCTGGTAGACTTGGTTCCTCAGATTGGCTCCCACCAAGTCACAGTCTCAAAGTTCTCCTTCTTATCATCCATTTGTGGGTCCTCGAAGCTAGGCCCACCTAAGTTGCGCCGCGCCCATCATCGGGCGTGCCATAATAAACATACCTTTCTTCAAATCTTTGTATGGGTTGAATTCGCAGACAGGTTTGTCCTTCCGGTAGACATAAGGAGGAGTGATAGTAGCAATTGGCTCTACCACTACAGCCTACATGAGGTGGAGCTTGTGCCAGCCCAGTACATGGCCAAAAGTCATTATAAGTGCCTTCGCCAACGCTGATGTTCCCGAAGTTCTTGCAAGAGTTTCATCCAATATTCAATCGTGGGCGTGAAATCTGCCCGGTAGTTTGGTGTGCGCTTAAAGCACCTTTGTTAGACGTTGAACAAGCAACCCAATGCAATATATGCTTGTGGATACTGCTTCGCAAAGAAAGCCAAGGTCCTTCACCCATTTCTTGGGAGGAAGCGACTTAGGATATCCAACCTGGCATCATGGGCTTCCCGTCCTCTTTTTCTTTCCATATTTTTATTCCACCGGCGACAACCAATCCGGTAAGTGGGTCTAGTTTTGTAATACATGACTGGCCAATCACCATTCATAGCGAATCTGAAAGTTAGAGGGTGGTATGACCCGTCAATCTATCATCCCCATCTGGTATGTAGCCTTCTATAAAACCCTTCCAATCCGGAACTTTGTCAACAACATAGGGGACGGGTGTATTCAAGTTGCATTTGTGGAATTCATACAAGAGGTTCCGGCATTGTGAGCACCTCTGCCTTCTTTAAAGATGTAGAGAAGTTACCAAACAAGGCATCGATATCATCATGTGTGTGACCTGGCATCATGAACCCTAGCTCAATCTCTTCAAACACACCAAGATATACTAGGTAAGAAAGATAGGAGAAGACATACCTATTCTTGTTCGTCGGTCGTTGTCTTGTCCAACAAATAAAAGTATCTTGGGCAGAGGCTTCAATGATGGTCCCCCTGCACGTGGCAAATTAGGTGTATGCCGGTATTGGATAGTGACAACTTTGACTCCAAGGCGTTGTGTCTCGCGAATGAGGAGACCCATTTTGGGCAGATGATTCGTGCAATCGACAGGTGGCCTCCTCGCATACCGTGCCCCATCTCTAATCTCTTCAAGATGCTATTCAAAGAACCTACATGGAAGTTGGAGTCATCCGCCATAAGTCCGGGGCAAAGTTTCCATAAGATCCATTCCCATGACCATGAGTCAATGCACCGATCCAATGTCGTTTTCAACTTGTCAAGTCTCCGAGAGACTTTACAGTTGTTGCAATTTTGGAATCATTGTTTTGGCTTGATCCATTTTGTCGTGAATAATACAAAGATATTGGCCGGATACCGTGGGGTATAATCTCCACGACCCGATCTGCGTCGCGACCGCGAGGCCTGCTTTCGAGTCTATGCGCTCTTCTTTCATCATGCAACGACCTCCTCTCTCCTTCCGTCTTTGGTCTTCGGAACCCCGTGCGGATCACCTCACATGTATCGCATTTGAGAATGCAATTTTTTCTTTCGCATCGACGTCCTGGAAACTCCGCCTCCACGTTCTATGAAACCCGTTGATACCTTCTTGCCGGATCAATGCCACAACCTACGTGATTAACCTCTTCTAGAATGCTGGACTTAAAGTAAACATTGCGGTAACTTCGACATTCTCTCTTATCCCCCTCCTCGTTTCTCTTGCTACGGTGGGGCAAGGATTCACCGTTCTCCCTCACGAACATGGAAAAAACACTCCACATGCCAACGCCGAGGAGCGAGGCTTCAAGGTGCCACAGCTTATGTTGTTCGCCCTTATTGCACCCTCAAGAAATTGGGCCTTCCATTTCTGACACGGCGACTTTGAGATCCCGAGACCAAGGTACCACGCCCTTTTCGCCAAACGAGATTCCCCTGCGGCGCGATTAGTCCCACTCTTCGACCTTTCATGTTGTTGGCGAACATGTCATAAACAAAAGTAACCCTATCACTTGATTTCATGGCAAGGGAATTCCTTTAAGCATGTTAACAACTTGATTCCTAGAGAACCCGACACAACACCTATTCTTGCAACACAAAGGTCCTCACCGTAAGTGAGGATAGCATTACGAGTGGTGAGGCGAGCAAGCTTTGGTGGCCTAACAACCTTCCCGGGTTGTTCCGGAATGAAAAGTGTAATGTCGTTTCTCATAATTTGGGTGCTTCGATGCTCAGAGCTCCCCCGGCCGGACCCTGGCTATCGCTTCTGTTGCGGTCTTGGCGGTCAATATCTCGAGACCTTTACTCCGTCAACACGTGGCGAGGTCATTGCTCCATCTCACGAGCATCCCCGCCCGGCACCTGCAAGCAACCCCGCAACGGATGTTCACTTCCAGAAAGGGAGGGAAACCTTCGATTCTGATACTCCCACAAACTTGAAACCCGGCGGTCACAAATCGCATCATCGGGGCGATGAAAGATATGAATCCTTTCCGGCAATAATGGAGTCGCATGAGTGCCATATCTCACAATCCTTTTCAAGAAGGGTATATCTTGTCGTGGTTTGTGTCTCCTTCCCCACCGCCGGCTCCGGCTGTCTTTTCTTTGGGGGCGTCATTAGTGCACGCGACTCACGAGCATCTTCACTTCTCCGTAACGAATGAGCCCCCGCTTCCGCTATTGTGGTTGCATGCGGGAGTTGGCGGGGAAGGGTATGGTGGCTCCCCGAACACTTCCTCCACACCTACGCTCGGTAGTCCTTTCGATATCTCCTTGAAGTGGCATTGTGTCATTTGCCCCACAACCCTTTGCTACTAGATGTTCATTAAGGAAGAGAGATACACAACCCACACAAGGATTTCGGTAGTGTTAAAATCGAGTAAGGAAGACGAAAAGCAATGCAAATGACACAGGGGACTCCCATTCAATGGTTACAAGGACAATAAAATTGGTGGTGCCCTTTTTTTACGTATGAGGTGTTTAGATTCCCCTTGTATAAGGTTAGTATTGGATCTTGATGAGTCTCACAATGGGTAGAAAAGAAGGTTCTCACTCACGAAGAGGCCATATCCAGACAAAATTGGGCAATTTGTTAGGTGGTGGTAGAGGGTTTTGTAAAGTAGGCACACACTTTCGGCGTCCGCCCAATTTAAATTTGTCACCAAGAGAAACACATTGAGATACTGGTGGCCCACCCTACGGTTTCACCTATCTGTCATGTACGAAAGGGACAATATGGGCGACAGCCCAATTTGTCCCCATTGTTTACAATTGCTGCGGCCCAATTTGAACCGAACGGTAGCTTATATAAGGGTATTATTGATGCGGTCGGTCTCACAATGGGTACAAAAGAAGGTTGTCGCTCGGCGGGACATATCAGGCGCACAAATTGAAGGCCCGCCCTATTTGTTCGTGGTGGTTAAAGACCCGTAAGTAGGCGAGACTTCGGCGCCCGCCCAATTTAGTTGTCACCAAGATAAAACACCTTCGAGATACGGTTTTGCCCATCCGGGCGGTTTCACCTACGGTCAACTACACATACACACTAAAGAGAACTAAGGAGGCGACACTAAAACGGAATATATCATTGAGCTCCCAAAACAAATACAATCGAGCATTGGAAGGGCGACTACAAACAAGGGTTAATGGAGAAAATAGCGAGCACACAAATCCTGGGCACACAAATCCCTCATCATCTGTCATTGATGAATTTCTCCATTAGCTTCTTTTGATTCCGATGCAATAGACAAAGTTTTACGCATGTTCCAAACCGAGCTACAACTTTAAGCCCAAAAATGAGAAAATTTCTAAGACATCCTTACTACTAAGAATGACACATTCACTGTATGTTCCACGAAGGCATTTTTGCATTTCCCGCACTTTTGGGACCCTTAATGTGCCTAAACAAACAAAGAAATGTCATTGCAATTTGGAACCAAGAATACTTAAAAAAAAAAAAATTATCGTAAACATTTGATACTCACTACATATGTTTGGCAAGTCGTCGCTTGATTCAGCATCTGGATCGCTCTTTGCCATGGGTGTGCACATCTCAAATGCCACTGGCCCCATATCCAAGTAGTTAAATTCTTCATTTTTAGGGAAGACATCTAATCCAGCACATTCACCAAAAGATCTTTCAGCTACACCTGATATTACAACAGGAATGTCAACGGA
The DNA here is from genome assembly GCA_021234155.1 of Isoetes taiwanensis. Lineage (NCBI taxonomy): Eukaryota > Viridiplantae > Streptophyta > Lycopodiopsida > Isoetales > Isoetaceae > Isoetes > Isoetes taiwanensis. Next base: position 8,733,317 of record JAJEKV010000016.1, on the reverse strand, counting down.
CTCCTCCATTTCCTTTTTGGTTGGTCCACTGCCAAGACCTCCTCTGGAACTTCATCTTGAAGCTCTGTATTTTCATCAGGTGTTAGCCTAAAACCTGGAATTTTAGTCTAACCTCAAGGAATGCTCAAACAAGGTGGTTAGAACCTCCAGATCACTTAGGGTGATCAATCCTTATTATGTGAAACAAGAAAATGATTTTTGAAGTGCTAGTTGTCTCAAAATCACTACAGTCCCTGAAACTGAAAAAACTGTCAGAGCAAAATTTGGCCTTGCAGACAAACTCTATGAGATTTTTGAGATCTGATTGTTGGTATAGGTGGTCAACAAACAGAGGAAACTTTTGGAGAAAATTTGGCTCGATTTGAATAGGGGAAGGTCAAGAAAATCGAGGTCAAAGTCAGGTCAAAAAGTTGGCCAGTGCCAAAACAGAGAGCCAAAATTTGCAGATGGAGTTTGATAAGGAATTTTGAGTTGGAATCTGTGCAGGCAACTTCAGAATAGCCCCTAGATCACGTGCATAGGGTTTAGATAACAAAAAGATGTTTTAGTTTTTTCTGTAAGTAACCAAAACCTCGAGAAAAGAACAAACTCTGTAACAGTCATGAAAAAAGTTCTTTTATATGTTTTCTCTGAATGTATAGTTTTCTAGGGTTTTTATGAGGATGAAATGTAATTACCTGAAGAGAATATAACCTGGAATAAATATTTTTGGCTTTATTTTTTAGTGTTTAGCTTTACAAGAACAATGCAGAATTACAAAAGGTGATTGTACAATGATGACAATATTTTTTCAAGCAAAGACTATGCATTATAGGAATGTAATACAAAAAAATTGATAGTGTCAACAGAGCATTACCAAAGTTTAAAAGATAATAGTGCTTGAGAGCAAATTTCAGGTCTGTCTGAGCCTTTAGAGAATCTCAGAACTACCAATGAAGCCAAATGAAATGATTATTTGAATTGTAGTTGAAGTGCCTCAATGTCGAACAAGTCACACCGGGTCAGATCTTCAATTTCGTGCAGAGCAGAGCAAAATCTGAGTAGAGCAGAGCAAAATAATATCTGAATATCAAATGCGCCAAGATCACAGAGGTCTATCTCTGAGGGGACGTGCTGGTTCGATCTGTACTCCTGGCTTAAGAATTGTTCTTCCCAAAAGCTAGCTCGGCCGAGTGATTTAAGGCCAAATTTGAGCAATTTCTATCGGATCAAGTGCCACAGAGGATCCCCGAGGTCTCGGAAAAGACTCAGGAGATAATTTCGGGTAAAAATGGGCGGGATTCAATCAAATTTGGGCACGAATTGGCCGGATTTAGCAGGCTCCCCTGTTTTCTAGGATTCGTCAAAAAAATCTTGAAGGCTATATATCCCACAGGCAAAAATAGTTCTGGAGGCTCCTGTATATAAGGAATAATGTTGACCCAACTAATAACTTTGCGTGCCACGCAGAGGGGACAACCAGCCCGTGTCTGGCCCCCACGCCCTGCTGCCACGTGGAAATGAGAATGGAAATGGGGGTGATGTGGAACGATGTAGAAATAAATAGGGTAGATAGGCTAGAATAGGTTTTTTATTTTTATGGCACGCATCCCAAGAATCCAAATTTGAAGGCCTTCCCAAGGTTTTTTTCCAAATTTTAAAAGACCAAATTAGCTCTTTTTTGCCAAGCTTTCCATCTAGAGAGATTTTAAGTCAAACTGAAACATTTGAATTTTTGTCCCTTTCGACCCATGGTCAATGAATACTGCATCATAGGGATAGTGAAAAAATCATGGGAAAAAGATGGGGAAAAGGTGTAAATAGGCTATAATAGGGTTTAGGAAGATGAAATGAGGATGAAAATAGAGTTTTCTTGCCTTTGAAGTTTTTCAAGATCATTAGGGGGTAATTCTCAAATGAAGGTGGAACCAATAAAAAATGGGTAGTGGAATGATGAGAAAAGGTCTCAAAAGTGGAAAAAATGGTGAAAGAAAAGTTTTTGAAGGCTCTTGGGATATAAAAAGGTGGATATAAGATGAATGGAATGAAGAAGAGATGGGTACCTCTGTAGCACTTGATCTCATCTCAAATTGTTTCTAAAGCTCAAAATCATACCTCATAGTGAAAATAAGTTTGCTCAAAGCCTAAGGTCTTCCAAACTTCTATAAGGGTCTTCCAATCTTCAGGGCTAGAACAAGAGCAAACTTCACTTCCAAAATGGCATCCTCATGTGTGTGACTTCAAACTACTAATGCAACTCAAGCAAGCTTCATAAGGTTGAGCTTTGGTAAAATGCCTTGTGGCTCCTTGATAAACTTGCTATAGCCTTTGCCTGGTCTTCAAATCAAAGGGAAAATGTTAAACAAATGGGAATATGTCTAGAAAGGTGTTTTACCTCAAGGAAAAGACTAGGCCATAATAGGGGATCCCAAATGCCTTCCAATCTTGGTCAAATGTCTTCCAAACTCTAATGGGATCACAATAGCACGGAACTTTTCCTTAAAGGAAATATAAATGAAACAAAGGTTTTTGATGCATAGATGCTTGGTCCATGTTGCCAAAAATGGGCAACATCTCCTCAAAAAAAGGAAAGAATAGGCTGGTCCCCTCAAAATAACAAATGTTAACAGACCGGGGATCTTCGATCTTTTTGTCGTGTGTGAGAATGATGTAGAATGATGAAAGAGAGCGGTATGAGTATGAGATGAACTCTGCTATGGTGGAAATGTGGTGCACAAAGCATTGTAGGGAATGAGAATAAAAAAAATATAGAAGCTGAAATGGTATGTAAAAGGCAACTTATAGGCGATGGAAATGGAAGAGAAAAAGAATGAACCTGATATGGACAAGAAATCAAGGTTAACATGAGTGCCAAAACAAGATATGAAAAATTATATATGGATAGCACTCTAGAACTCCAATGGAGAAGCAAGGTCTTATGAAGAATAAGCCAGTTTAAAAGACAGATGAAATGTTTTGACAAATGGCCCTGTCATGACAACATAGAACTCATTAATAGGTAATAATCAAAGTCTTTATCCCTGGTGGCCACATCCCTGCAGCTAAACAGAAAAAAAAAAACACTATTAAACCTCAAAGGAAATATGCAAATCAAAAGAAATATTAAAACCTCAACTTTGAAATTATGAACTAACCTATTCTAAGCTAGAACAAATGCTTATATAGAAGTGAATAGGCTCAAGCAGGCGTGCTGAGGCCAATATCTTTTAAGGTGTTGAATATTAATAGGATTTGGCAGCTCTAAGCCTGTACCAAGATCTGCTAACCTATAAGATGAGCAGCCAGCATCTCCTAAAATCTGATAGGGGCCTTCCCAGGGATTTTCAAACTTGGAAAGCTTTCCTTCATCTGCAGCATTCCACTTTAAAACTAATTCCATAGGTGCAAACTTGTCTTGTAGTTTGTGAGCGACTTTGAAAGTTTGCTTGCACTCTTAAGCCTTCTTGACAAGTTGTAATTCTCGCAACAAACCTTTCTTCATCTAATTTTAACGTAACTTCATGCACATTAGCTTCAAGGCTTCAGAAAACTCCAACTCAAGCTTGAGTGCCATCCTTAAAGAGGGTATCTCTAACTCGATTGGAATAAAACCTCCACTCCATATACTAAAGCCCGAAAGGTGAGGCATTAGTAGTCGCTTTAGAGGTAATTCTATGAGCCCAAAGAGCATCATATAATTTCAAGTGCCAATCCCTTTGGTTTTTGTGGTGTTTCTACGCAAAATACCCTTAAGCACTTTGTTAGTAGACTTCGACAGCCCATTTCCTTGAGGATAATAGGTCGAAGCTTTTCACATGCTTGATCTTGAGGCTTGAAACAAGGAAATTAATAACCTCATTAATAAAAGTAGAGCCTCTATCAGTCCAAAATTTTAAAGGGAATGCCAAACCTAGAGCAAATATTCTCATGCAAAAATCTAGCGATAGTATGGGCATTTGCTTTCCTTAAAGTGTTGCTTCGACCACTTAGTGAATAGATCTCAGAGCCACAACAATGTATTCATCTTTGGTTTTGAGGATGGGGGATTGATAGGGCCAACATAGTCCATCCCCAAACTTGAAATGGACCCGGGGAGACAATTCCTGTAAGAGGGCGGGGATGCAAGATTCTTTTGCCAAAGATCGGCATTGGTGACAAGTCTTTATAACATCATAACGATCTTTTAAATAAATGAGGCCAAAAGTAACCGGACCTCAATATTTTCTTGGCGGTTGTATACTGCTGCAAAAATGACCTCCACAAACACCTTTGTGATTTTTCCAAGTACCCGGGGCAACTTCATCTTCATCAACACACCTTAAGAGTACACCATCCCTGCTTTTTGGTTGCACAAAATGTCACCAACCAAAGAGTAAGTCAAACATTTTAACTTAAACTTGTAAGCTTGGCTTTTTGAAAATTCGAAGGTATCTCTTGATCTTGAAGGAATCTCCTAATAGGTTGTTGCCAACCTTGAGCTTGTATGTTTGACAAGTCCTGCTCATTTACCACAAGGTTAGTCATTTCTTCTTCTTGTACAACCTCCTCATGTTCAAAGTAAGTGGCGGGTAAGTATAAACTTCGGGTTGTTCATTACATGAATGACCTTTACCTTTTAAATCATAAGATTGGAGCCTACAAGCCCATCTATGAAGCTTGGGTTTTTCTAATTTCTTGCCATACAAAAAAAGGGGGTTTTCTTTGCATGTAGATAGTGGCTTGGGATTTTTTGTAGAAGATGTCCCCGTTTTTCTATCAAAAAAATGAGAGCAAAGAAGACTCCTTTCTATCTTAGCATACCTTTCTTTCGGTTTGAGACCATTGCTTGCTTGCAAAAGCAATGGGGTGCCCTATCTGCAAAATGGCAACTCCGGTGACCTTTTTAGTAATGGTTATATACACTTTAAATGGTAATGAAAGGTCCTGGAGTTTTTAAAAGTGTAGAATGGCAAATAGCCTCTATGATCTGCAAAAATGCTTTTCACACTCATCATCCAAACAACAGGCCTATATTTACTTTCTCTTTTACTAACTTGGCCTATTCTAGTCGGGTTTAGATATGACTCCATCAGGTGAGAGAAATTAGGCACATACACCCTTAAGAAAGAGGTCATTCCATAAATCCCTTTTGACTTCTTTAATTGTCTGGGTGTTTGAAGCTTTTTAAAGCTATGATCTTCTCTTCAGCTACTTGAAGGCCTTTGGCGTAAACCTCATGGCCTAAGAGCTGGCCTTTGGATGCCAAAAGATGCACTTCTTTGGATTTAGATTAACTCAAAGATGCACGCCAAAATGTAAATACCCTTTGTTAGCTCAAAATATGATCACTTTTGTATCGGTTCCTAGGCATAAATCATCAAGATAGATTCTGAATTGCTCAGAGTCATGCTTGCAAAGATAGTATCCATAGCTCTAAAAATGTAGCGGGGCATTCATTAATCCAAAAGGCATCCTTTTCATTGCATAAGTTCCCCATGGAGTAATGAAGGATGTTTTTGGCTGATCCTCCTTTTGATGCTAATCGATTAAAACCAGGAGAAACCATCCAAAAATGAGTACATAGACTTACCGACCACGCGCATAAAGGATTTCTTCCAAAAAAGGCAAAGGGTAACAATCCTTAACAATAGCTTTATTTAGATCTCTATAATCCGCATATTCTTAGAGAGCCATTCTTTTTAGAACTGAACAATACAAAGAAACCCAAGAGGGATTCACAATATCAACTATCAAACCTGACTCCTGCATTTTGAATAATTCCTGCTTGATAAGATCTAAAAGTGAGGAATTAATCCTTCTCAATCTCTGCATAACAGGTTTAGTATCTTCACGAATTTTTATCTCAAACTCACAAATGCCTTTATCAACCCCTTTCAATTCTGAATGTTCCCATGCAAAAACATCCACCCAATCTTCAAAGTACTTAATCATTTGACCTTTGCCATCCTCATCATATAGATCTCCCATTTGCAAGGTCCTAGACATACCTCCCTTATGCACTTCCAGCTCTTTGTGTGATTCCTCTTGTGCTAGGTTGATGGTCAAGATAGGATGAAATTGAGAGAGCTCATCTTCATCTAGGACATCTTCCTCAATAGCTCCCTCAGATAGATGCTCTAAGAGTGTCTTCCTGCACAAAGAATCAACCTCAAAGTTTTTGGACCTTGGAATATGATAAATTTCCCAATGATCAAAAAAAGTTAGCAGTTCTCGAGCTTGTGTATTCAGATCCTCCATATCTTGATGCTTTGTTTGATGTTCTCCCAAAATCTTGCTTGCAAACAAGTTGTAGTCTCCATAGATAACAATATAAGAAATATTCATGAATCTTGCTTCACCTTGGAGGCCTGCAGAATGAGGGCCCTATACTCTTTGCATTAGAAGAAATATTAGGATGAATCCTCCCTACCTTAGTCATCACTTAAGATCTGCATCCTTTAGAATAGCAGCAGAAAAAGCAATCCCTAATTTTAGACATACCTCCATCAAACCAAAGGTAGGCCTTGTTTTCTTTTGGATCGAGAACTCTACTTGAGTAAAATTGATAACTTCTTCACTCATAACAACATCTAAACCCAAACCCAAACTCCTAGCTCCTCTTCCCGCAATATATCCACATCTATGAACCTAATATTAGCGAAGGTCGGGTTTTGTTTACCACTTTAATGGAAGTTGCTCCATTTGAAATAGTGCAAGTGCCTTCTCGACCATATAGGCCTAGCATCTACTGTTTCATCCACCTTCTTCCCAATAATAAATCATAGATGTTAGCATGGTTAACATTCTCAAAAATCAACAACCACAAATGTAGCTAAGACAATGATGCCTCTCTGTGTTTATGACGCATTTCTCACCACTCCTTTTTGGTACTACCTTAGCATTGGAAAAGGATTTTAGAACAATGGAAGTATTGTCTTCTACTTTGAGATTCAAGCTTTCCATAACATGATAAGGCATGACATTTAAAGAAGAACCTCCATCCAGCAAGACCTTATCTAAATGGGGAAAGTACCTATAGTAGCACTACAAGTAAAAGCACCTCTGATCTTGATTGTGCTTTCGGGTAAGGCTACGTAAATGTTATTGCAAGTTTACTCGCAATTTCTTCAACATTTTGGGTATTCTTGATAAACTTTTCCCTGTATGATGGTGCAATCCTCAATAGGGTTAGTAAGTCTACAATAACCTTGGAGTTTTTCATAAGTAATTCAAATTCATCAAGCTCAAAAATCTTTATTTATACCTTTGAGCGGGGAGGAGCTATATTCTGGGATTTGGTTGAAATGTTACCTTAGAGTCGTAATTGGTGGAACAGAACTTGCAGAGAGGTACCGAATGAAGCCTAGCACGTGTTTGCACAACCATAACATCTTGTTCTTCTTGCTCTTACTTCTGACAAGTCTCAATAAAACTAACATTTGACACTGTTTACCTTTTTCTTTTGCTTTGCAAGGTAATTCTTCTCTTCTCATGACCTATCTCTTTACAAAAGAACAAACAGGACATTCTCTACCAAAATGGCCCCTTTTGTGACATTTAGGGACAAGATCTTGCAAAGCAATTTTCAGCCCTATGATAGGGCTTACCCGCAGGTTGTGCATTCGGGGTATGGTAGAGCTAGAAGAAAAGCATTATTACTATTTTTTAACTCCATGAGTTGTTTAGTAACTTCTAAAAAGAGCTTCAGATACCTTACTTATCTCGGATTTCATTTCTGAAACACGGGGTCTAACTCTTCAGCTTTGGCTTCTTCTTTTCCTACAACTGCATACCGCGGGCGACGTAGCATAATGTAACTCTTTCCATATCATGATGAGGAGGGTAGAATGGATCTCTCGACTTCCTCATCAGGCAAATAGCCAGCATTTCTACTAAATCTACAGCCTTTACAAATGTCTTATGGATAGAATCTAGCTCACCAAACTTTTTGAAGTTTTAATAACTTCCTATAGATCTTAGGCACGGGCATCAAACCTCGATAAAGGAAGCAACCCAGGATGCAAAGTTGGGTGGGAAACATGGTTCCTATTACACACCAGCAAATATGAGTTAAATCTTTCCACATCTTTGTTTCACACTTTCACGAGTTTAATAGAAAAGGAATTGAGCTCAAAAACAAGATCACAGGGGTGAAGTAGTTTTGCCAAACCTTGAGAAATCTTTGTTCCAATTCATCCCACTTGGTACCTATTGACGGTTCAAAAATCCAACCAGGGACCTGGCCTCATCACCTTTCATGCATTTAGTAAATTCAAGAAACTGGTACCTTTCTTCTTTCCATGCTCTTCATAATATTCTTCAAAGTCTTCAAGAAATGGTTAGCATTCATGGAAGAATCATAACAAGGGGGAGAAAGCAGTATAGTAAGCTCAAAATGATAAGGAGCTGGTGGAGGGATAAACAAAGTGGAAACATTTGCAACATTTGTTGTGGATCTCGTAGCCACTTTCATGCTTACCCCCTACCAAATCTGGTTGACTGCTACCTCGGAAGTTGGTTCAGTCGATGCTTTCTTGGTGCCATGGAGTTCAACTTCGGTAAAGATCTCTGTAGGACCTCCAAAATGTTAGCCTAAAACACAGGAATTTTAGTCTAACCTCAAGGAATGCTCAAACAAGGTGGAAATTTAGAACCTCCAGATCACTTAGGGTGATCAATCCTTATCATGTGAAACAAGAAAATGATTTTGAAGTGCTAGTTGTCTCAAAATCACTCTGAGTCCACCTGGCCCTAAAAACCGCTGCCGAGCAAAATTTGGCCTTTTGCTGGACAAAACTCTATGAGATTTTTGAGATCTGATTGTTGGTATAGATAGTTAACAAAACGGAGGAAACCTTTGGAGAAAATATGGCTCGATTTGAATAAGGGAAGGTCAAGAAAATCGAGGTCAAAGTCAAGTCAAAAAGTTGGCCAGTGCCAAAAACAGAGAGCCAAAATTTGCGATGGAGTTTGATAAGGAATTTTGAGTTGGGATGCGTGCGAGGCAACTTGGAATAGCCCTAGATCATGTGCATAGGGTTTAAATAACAAAAAGATATTTTAGTTTTTTCTGTAAGTAACCAAAACCTCGAGAAAAGAACAAACTCTGTAACAGTCATGAAAAAGGTTCTTTTATATGTTTTCTCACGAATGTATAGTTTTCTAGGGTTTTATGAGAATGAAATGTAATTACACGAAGAGAATATAACACGGAATAAATATTTTGGCTTTATTTTTTTTAGTGTTTAGCTTTACAAGAACAATGCAATTACAAAAGGTGATTGTACAATGATGACAATATTTTTTCAAGCAAAGACTATGCATTATAGAATGTAATACAAAAAAATTGATAGTGTCAAATAGAGCATTACCAAAGTTTAAAATATAATAGTGCACGAGCAAATTTCAGGTGCAATAGAAGCCTTTAGAGAATCTCGGAACTACCAATGAAGCCAAATGAAATGATTATTTGAATTGTAGTTGAAGTGCCTCAATGTCCCGAACAAGTCACAACCGGAATTGGGATCTTCAATTTTGCAGCGAGAGCAAAATCGAAAGTAGAGAGCAAAATAATATCACGAATATCAAATGCCAAGATCCGCGAGAGGTCTATCTCCGGGGGGGTCTTTGGTTCGTCTGTACTCTGGCTTAAAATTGTTCTTCCCAAAAACTAGCTCGTGTAAGTGATTTAAGGCCAAATTTGAGCAATTTCTATCGGATCAAGTGCCACGAGAGGGATCCCCAAGGTCTCGGAAAAGACTCGGGATAATTTCGGGTAAAAATGGGTGGGATTCAATCAAATTTGGGCCGCGAATTGGCGGATTTAGAGGAGCTCCCCCTATTTTCTAGGGTTCGTCAAAAAATCTTGAAGGCTATATATCCCACGGGCAAAAATAGTTCACGGAGGCTCCTCGTATATAAGGAATAATGTTGACCCAACTAATAACTTTAGCCACCCAGGGGACAACCAACCGATGTAATGCATTGCCACCCTACCGCCGTGGAAATGAGAATGGAAATGGAGGGTGATGTGGAGCGATGTAGAAATAAATAGGGTAGATAGGCTAGAATAGGTTTTTATTTTTTATGTACGCATCCCAAGAATCCAAATTTGAAGGCCTTCCCAAGGTTTTTTTTCAAATTTTAAAAGACCAAATTAGCTCTTTTTTGCCAAGCTTTCCATTTAGAGAGATTTTAAGTCAAACCCCAAAACATTTGAATTTTTGTCCCTTTTTGACCCATGGTCAATGAATCTTTACATCATAGGGATAATGAAAAAAATCATGGGAAAAAAGATGGGGAAAAGGTGTAAATAGGCTATAATAGGGTTTAGGAAGATGAAATGAGGATGAAAATAGAGTTTTCTTGCCTTTGAAGTTTTTCAAGATCATTAGGGGGTAATTCTCAAATGAAGGTGGAACCAATAAAAAATGGGTAGTGGAATGATGAAAAGGTCTCAAAAAGTGGAAAAAATGGTGAAAGAAAAAAGTTTTGAAGGCTCTTGGGATATAAAAAAGGTGGATATAAGATGAATGGAATGAAGAAGAGATGGGTACCTCTGTAGCACTTGATCTCATCTCAAATTGTTTCTAAAGCTCAAATCATACCTCATAGTGAAAATAAGTTTGCTCAAAGCCTAAGGTCTTCCAAACTTCTATAAGGGTCTTCCAATCTTCAAGGCTAGAACAAGAGCAAACTTCACTTCCAAAATGGCATCCTCATGTGTGTGACTTCAAACTACTAATGCAACTCAAGCAAGCTTCATAAGGTTGAGCTTTGGTAAAATGCCTTGTGGCTCCTTGATAAACTTGCTATAGCCTTTGCCTGGTCTTCAAATCAAAGGGAAAATGTTAAACAAATGGGAATATGTCTAGAAAGGTGTTTTACCTCAAGGAAAAGGCTAGGCCATAATAGGGGATCCCCAATGCCTTCCAATCTTGGTCAAATGTCTTCCAAACTCTAATGGGATCACAATAGCCTGGAACTTTTCCTTAAAGGAAATATAAATGAAACAAAGGTTTTGATGCATAGATGCTGGTCCATGTTGCCAAAAATGGGCAACATCAGGTACCATAGCACAATCATTTACAGCATTTGCTGTTTGTACATCCAAACTCAAAGCAGTATGTTTGTACCATAGCTGCATGAAGCCGACCCTCTAAAACACGCCCAGCATGAAAGATTCCCCTAGATTCTTAACATTCTACAAAGATTCCCCTAGATTTCTGAAGATTATCCCAAGGTTCCTTTAGATTCTGCGATATTCTATGTAGATTCTTCAAGATTTCCGTAGATTCTATAAAGATTTCCCTAGATTCTCCAAGATTTTATCAAGATTCCTCTCGACTCTCAAAGATTGTATAAAGATTTCCTATCCAAGATTCCCTTAAGATTTTCCAACACAGTAAAAATTTCCTAAGATTCCATACGATTATATAGATTTCGCAAGATTTGCTTAATATTCCCTTTAAGTTCTTTAAGATCCTCTGAATTCGCCTAAGATTTTCCAAGACTCTCTGAGATTCCCTAGAGATACCATGGGATTTCATTAAGATACCCTTCGATTCTCCCAATTGTCAGATATTATTAATCTCTTATAACAAATAACATATATACAGATGTCTCATTCCCTTTTGGGCAAAAGTGGCAGAAGAGTGGCAATGTTTTTTTCCATTGAGTTTGAGTTAATATCTAAAAATTAGTGTACATAATTGGTTATATTTTTGAGCCATTGCATGGAAATTGTTTATCTTAGCATGGAAATTGTTTATGTTTTGGTTATTGAGTCTACAACTTTAAGTCAATCATTATGTAGAGACATTTGCATTTCTCGACTTTTCTTTTTCTATGAAACCTCGAATTTGTTTTTGGGGTTCAACAAATGTGATATTGCAAAATAGCACTCTCATTGACACAATGTTACCTTTTGAGTAGTGATAAATTTTTTTACAAAAAATCATATATTCTCAAGCGGCATCTTTCTAAGGGTGTAAACTAAATTTCAATGGATAATTTAGCAATAGAAATCATATAGGGTTGGCATTATGATGGCACGCACATGCATTTGTATTTAGTTTGGTTACAATGCTGGAATATTGATATCACAGATCTACGCACACAAGCTGAAGATCCAAGTTGAAGAATATCTAAGCTATGAACAAACACACAAGGCCGCATGGTAGATCCTATGATTGTATATTCACCACAACAATATCTTCTAGACTATTTGCCCTCGACACTGATTTGTTTCAAGGGTTCCTCTTATTTCAGGACGTGCAACAAGCAACAATAAGATTGATACATACTCTAAAAATTATCCGTTATGGTTTCAAGTAAAACAATGTCCTGAGGATGCTGGCATACTTACATTCGACCCCTAGAATTGCATTTAAGGTCTATTCGAGACCTTGCAAGCTCCTTCAAATGCACATGTTCGAAAACTTAGTGTTTATTCCAACTTACCATGCTGTGCACAAGTTGCAATGTGGCATTGCAAAGAATGAGATTTTTTCTCGGGAGAACTCATCTGTCTTTTCAAGCTAGGCATCTTATGCCTAGCCTGATAGTAATCAAACGTTTTGAAAAGATGTAATATAAAAGCATATCTCCAAACGATTTGTACCTTGAGACGCCATTTGCCATTTTGACATTTCCTCCTAGACAACAATGCATAGAAACCCAGAATCGGACGTCAAATGACATTTTTTTCTGGATCATTCTCAGACTAACAATGACACAACAAAGCAAGAAATGAAATTCTAAGAATGGAAAAAGGAAGACAACATGACGACTTAAAACGCGGGGGAAGAAAGGATGTGCCTGCTGTAGGGGCAGATCGATTCAATGACGGATTGAAGCGGATTGACGCAAGAGATTGAATGGGAGAGAATGCCTTTCCTTAAGGACCGGTATCACAGTAAAGGGCTGCAGAATAACTCTGCAATCATGCATTGCAATGTCAAGGTAGGCCCAACATATGCTCAGTTTTTCAAACTGCACAAACTTCACACCTTTATTGAAAGCTTGACATTGAGTTGCTGATTTATGGAATTTGATGATCATGGCATCCACTATTTACATATCATGCTTCAACATTCTGCAACAAAGAAGCGCAGAGTTAGAGTAATGCTATTAACTAGGTAAACCAAAGAGTCCTTTCCTGATATGCAAATGCAAGCTTTACATCGGAGAAAATGGCGATCTCGACTTTTAACTGGAATCCACCAACTAAAAAATATCAAATGCAAAGGAGGGTGTAGAAAAAACTTTGGGATTATTTGAATCTAGCTATTTCCAAGTGAATAAATGAAACACATATAAAATTCTCTTAGAAGATATGCACATGCCATCTAGACTTCTATAAAATCATAAGCAAAAGGGTGAAAAGCAAAGGATTCTTCCATTTAGAACCATTTTACAACTTCTCACAATAAGTTTTAAGGCCATCAAACATTATTAGCATGGTCATGTAGTCAATATCTTAAGAAGAGACATTACAGGAAAGATTAAGCAGAACGTGCAATGAGTTGGTTGAGTTGGTCTGAATACCTGGGCAAGATCAAGTTCTTTCAAGCAATAGTTAGCAGATCATCAATTTGATACTCTACCAAACACTGATTTGATGGTCACAAACTGCATCAAATTCAGAAAATTAGTGGACAGGAAAATGTGAAAACCACATAGATAAATCCTATCAAACATCTATTCTCATTCTCATGGTGTTTAACAATCAAACACACTTTAAAGTATTTTTTCCAATTAAGAGGAATAACTGTCATATCATCATACCTTAAATATTCGCTTCCTTGTCGTTGCTTCTCTTAGTTCCCAGAGGTTAAAATGGAGTCTACAAAGAGCACGATCACACTTAGCACATTGTCTAGACCAAGCAAACAACCTGACAAAAAGAGGAAAAAGAAGGACAATGCATGACATTTCTTCTCTGAATTCCAAAAAACCAACTTACCTAGCCCTCTTCAACGCCCTGCAAACAAAAAGCACAGAGATAGAGTAACAGCAGGACCTAGGTAAATTAAGAACTATCGGGTAAAAGCATGTTAGGGTGTCCCTTAAAAAGTATTATTTAGTGACCAAAAAGGTACCTAAAAAGGTAGCCAGGACTGGGTACTGGGTACCTGTATAATATCTCAATATAAGGTATGTTTTAGAACTTTTTATATATATATTGATCTTCGATAGCATTATCTTTATCCTATCTTTGAATATTACCATGTCCTTGACTTTTATTTTGGATTTTTGTATTAGTTTTAATGAAAAGGAAAATGAGAAAGTACCCAGTTCTGAAGTACCTAGTGTATGTACTTTTGCAGGTTCCAAAAGTGGTACACCCTAACATGCTTTTACCCTATCACACCCTGTACGAAATAGAAGATCCAAAAGAAACTGACCTTAGACGTAAAAGCCAGATTTGCACAACGTGGAGTGGAAACAAATGTCGTAGATTGAGATCCAATGACAAATCCAAACACCGCACTCCTGTGGCAAATCAAAATCAACAAATATAATTCGCAACCTTGTAGCCTAATTTTCGCTGCCAAACAAAAGTGCAATCTTCTGCTCATGCCGGAATCATCTTCACCACTTCCATTTGCAGAACATTCGCCAAAGTACACTTGAGATGATCCTAGATGATCAAGCAGTCGGTCAGAGGACTTGGAAGAAAAAAATTAATCTCTTGTGCAAAGACCCTCTGATAAACAATTCAATTGTGTCTATTGCATACATTCATAAGAAAAATGGCAAGAACTTCAATAAGGTTCAAAATGAGAGCTCATGAAACGAGCTTTTTAAGAATTGTAGAGAGTTCTTGCGTAAAAAAAAAGTTAAGAGATGCACCTAATGTATTGCCAACAATATAAGAGGTTGGTTCCATAACCAGCAGATCCACCAACGATGATTTCTTTAACACAGGGAACTATGGATAATGGCAGCCATAGCAAAAAAAAAAAGAGAACAAGGGCTAAGGGCTGCCATGCAAAAACTCCTCCTGGGCCTTTTGCCATAGCCGTAAAAAACATCCGACTATGTTTGAAGAAGCTCAATCCAGAAACCTATTCTTACCATCCGACTCTATTTGAAAAAGCCCTCTAACATGAAAGCATGTTCTTCACATCCTCTGTTATTCCCGAGGCAGAAGCCAACAAAAGCTCCATCGCAGACCGAGGAGGTAGAGCGGAGGCCTCCCGGGACTCGAGAAGAGAAGCCGGGGGATGGAGCCAACTTCTGCTGCTTTTTTGCTTTGAGAAGAGAAGCGGAGCGGGGACGGAGGAACAGCGCGAGAGAAGGAATGGGGCTGGATGACCGAAACATTCTGAGCATATCTGATCCATCGGCATATCAATCATCCGGCATATGCTAGGCATATGCTGGCATATACCTGGATATGCCTACATACCCACATAAACGAGGGTTTGCCCCCCTAGGGGCAACCCAAAAAGTGACAAAGGAAGGAGAATAGTCATATCTGTGCACAACCAATCATCAAAACATTTGCAGGAAACTGGTAGTGATTGAAAGGCCAAAAGGTACATGTGATTACTCAATTTTTCACATTTCATCCCTTTTAGCCCTTGCAAATAATTAGTCCTAGCTTAAGTAGAAGAAAAAGTATAAACAAAATGAAGCCTTTGGCGAGTGCTAATTAAGAGCAGATATACATGTGATGGAGGAAATGGCACTATAGTCGGGTTGCCTGAGAGGGAAATGGCGCCATGTCACCATTTTCATGGCCTTATTTTTCCCCTTAGACCCAATAGTGACATTTCATGCAGGTTTTTGCATGCAGGTTGCAATTTCAGTTGTATAACCTATTCGTGGTAAAGGGAGCCAGCCTTCATGGCAAGGATGTAGATCCATTGAATGTAGCAGTAAAGATCACAAAATCTGTGGTGCCATCCATTGAACTTCCAATTCAATGCTGGTGTGCAGAATAACATTGGTGAAGCGGTAGGTGTATTTATTCAGTTGCCAAATTAGGAAGTAAGACTGATTGAGACAGATTTTCTAAATATTTATGTATGTTACAAACATATGAATGATGTATGTATACTACTTGTTAAGTAATGTCATGTTATTTATGAGCAGTATCAGGACTTGAAGTACAGTATCTACAAGGTCAAGGGAAGCTGATCACTAAGGGATCTGCAAGGCCAACAGTAGGGTAAGATGGAAGTTGATACCAAGTGCAAAAACGATCTTGAGTTGAACCTTGCAATACATTTGAAGGGTATGGTTAAAGGTATGATTTAAATTCAAGGAATTAACATTTAACATATGTTAGTATTATTATAATACTGAAGGGTTAACATTTGGGGTCGAGATGCATGTGGGATATATAAAGATAAGGAAGACTGCTTTAGAACTTCGATGGCTAAGCCTTTTTAGCCCGATCGGTTCTTTTTCAAACATGAACTAATGAAGAGATATATAGATAAGGGGATGAGCGCGTGATGATGAAAACCAAGTTGGGTGTGCGGGATAGATGTGGATCCATGCCAAATATCCCGGATGCTGAAGTTCTCCAAGTGTTACAACTTCAAAGGAATTATTCGATGACAAATGAATAGTGTTCACTATGATTTCATATAGTGGTTGAAAATTAAATGTAACCTTGTGGTTCTAAGATCAAATTGAGAACTTGAGTAAAGTTGTCTTTGTAATAAACTTTGAGAATTTGATTGAGACTGAGTAGAAGTTATACATATAATCCTATTCTCTAACAGTGGTATCAGAGCCATGTCAAGCAGGTTTGGAGCAGGGTTGCTAAACTCTATTGCTGTCTATGAAGGGGGTCCAGGTTTTCAGATCTGGAAAGAACAAATCAAGAACGTTCTTGAGAATGAGGAGCTTTGGGAAATAGTTCAAGGAACTAGTACAAGTGGAGATGCAACCTCAGTGGTTGCAGGAAGAAGTGCCAGCACTTCTGAAGAGTCTGGTGAAGTAGATTCAACTAGAAGTGGGAAGGATGAGAATGTCAAGATTCGAGAAGCATATGGTATATTAACCAGCAAAGTTGGAGCTTCAATCTTGCTAAAGATAAGGGGAAAGTCTCCTTGTGATATCTGGAAGTTCTTACTCAAGAACTTTGAGGAGAAGTCATCCTCCCAAATTGATATCCTTGACAAGGCACTTAGGATGTTGAGGGTAAAAGAACGTGATGATTTGCCTAAGTTCTTTGCTAAGTTTGATAACATTGTTGCAGATTTA
This sequence comes from Isoetes taiwanensis, assembly GCA_021234155.1. Classification (NCBI taxonomy): domain Eukaryota; kingdom Viridiplantae; phylum Streptophyta; class Lycopodiopsida; order Isoetales; family Isoetaceae; genus Isoetes; species Isoetes taiwanensis. The sequence goes on along the minus strand of JAJEKV010000016.1, from coordinate 8,716,133 downwards.
GAAGGAGCTGGGGTCTTGCTAACTGAGCAGCAAAAATTGTTGCATGTGGCTAGGGCTGTTGAAGGAAATAAGCAGTTGTCAACTCTTATTAGAAATGTGGCCAAAACCAGGGAATCTGCAGAGGAAATGATTCGAACAGAGTTCGAGCAGCACAAGATAATGTATGAGGATGACATTGAAGACAATGTTGAAGTGTTGTATGCAGGAAAAGAAAAGGCCAAGTTCTCAGGTAAAAATGTAAAAGATAAAAGTGATATTGGTCCTTGTTTTCACTGCAAGGCTAAAGGTCATTTGAAAGCAAATTGTCCTAAGTTAAGGGAGGTCGAGTGTTTTAATTGTGGGGTCAAAGGTCACTTTGCAAGCAGGTGTTCAAGCAACAAAATAACCAGGGGCAGATCAAGCAGAGGGAGAAATTATCTGGAGGACGAGGAAGAAATTTTGATGGTCAAAAGTCTGCTGTAAATCTGGTACAAGATATTGAAGAGGATTCTAGTGAAGAAGATGAAGATGCTGAGGTAAGTAACCATAATATTTTAGTTGTTTCAAAAGAAAGTTCTAACAAAAGTGACGAAATGTTAATATTAGATAGTGGAGCAGAAAAATCCGTGACCAGCTCAGCTAAATTTTTCAAGGAGGGGAAAGAAGGAAGAATTAAGCATATCAAGCTGGGAAATGGGAAGTTACAAGATGTCCAATGTACAGGGATGTTAGAACTCTTTGATCTTCAAGGGAAAGTAGTGAACTTGAAAGATGTTTTATGTATACCTTCACTAGTCAAGAATTTAATTTCTGTTGCACAGTTAGTAGACATGGATTACACTGTTGTGTTTGACAAGTAACAATGTAAAGTGTTCTTTGATAATGAAATCAAGTTTCTTGCAAAAAGATTTGGCAATTTGTTTGCATTGGATGGCAGTTGCATACCCTGTGTTAATTCTGTTATGATCCCTGACATAGACATTTGGCATCAGAGGCTATGTCATGTTAATCACAGCACTATAGATGCTTTGGTCAAAGAAAAATTAATTAAGGCAAAAGATGGAGTTAAAAGACCAAAAGTCTGCTTGGGCTGCATGTTAGGAAAACATGCAAGACTGCCTTTTAAAAGGGCAAAGAGAAAAACCAAAGAAGTGTTGGAAATAGTGCATTCTGACCTCTGTGGTCCTCTTAATGTTCGAGGGATATCAGGGAAAAGGTATTTTATTACCTTTATTGATGACTTTAGAAGAAAGACTACATGCATGTGTCTTAGAACTAAAGATCAAGCCTTTGAGGCTTATAAACTGTTTGCTGCAGAAGTAGAATTGGAAACAGGGAAAAAAGTTAAATGCATTCGTTCTGACCGTGGTGGAGAGTTCATGTCAACTGAGTTTATCAGGTTTTGTAAAGCCAAGGGAGTTAAAAGGCAATTTACATGTAGTTACTCACCTCAAACTAATGGAATTGCTGAAAGAAAAAATAGAACAATCTTGAATGCTGTTAGAGCCATGATAAAACACACAGGGCTACCTAATTATTTATGGGAAGAAGCTGTCTTGACTGCAGTAGAAGTTCATAATATCTTGCCAAGCAAAGGGCTCAATGGAATGACACCAAATGAGCTGTGGTCAGGGGTTAAACCAAACTATGAGAAGCTAAGAACTTTTGGTTGTTTAAGCTTTGTTCATGTGCCAAAACAGCAAAGACTTAAATTGGATGATCGAGCTAGAATAGCTTTTCTAATAGGGTATGATAAAGAGTCAAAAGCTTATAGATTATTTGATCCACAAAGGAAGAAAATTCTAATTAGTAGATATGTCACATTTGACGACTCTCAATGTTATAAGAATATTGAGTTCTCTTCTATTAATGTCAAAGAAAAACAGGCTCAGAAATTGCCACAGCTCCAAGATGCTAACATTATTGATGATGATGAAAGAGATATCATTAAAGTTGACACTCAGCAAGTTAGGTTTGCAGGTGATTCAGATGTTCCTGCAGATACCACTGACAGAGGAGCACCTCAACAAAAAGCTGGCAGAAGGACAGCAGCACAAATTCTACAACAAGAAGCTAATGTAGATCCTGAGGTTTTTGGGAGAGATAGCACAGGTAGAAGCAAAAGGCTGCAGAATGAAATAGCAGATATAAATCTTGTTGAGATTCTTGTTCTATTGGATACTGAAGTACCTAAGTCATTTAAGGAGGCTATAAATGCAGTTGATGGAGAAAAATGGAAAATTGCTATGAATGATGAATTAGATGCCTTCAAAAGGACGTATGAGCTTGTAGATTTGCCAAAAAATAGACATGCAGTGGGATGCAAATGGATATTTAAAATAAAGCAAGGTGCTCAATCCAATTCAATAAAGCATAAGGCTCGATTAGTAGCTCAGGGATACACACAAAGGAAGGGGATTGACTATGAGGAAACTTTTTTCTCCATAGTCAAAATGGCAAGTATCGGGATGTTATTGGCTGTTGAGGTACATCACATGGATGTGTCTACTGCCTTTTTAAATGCAGACTTAGAAGAAGAAATATTTATGATGCAACCCCCTGGTTTTGAGCAAGGGAAAGCCAAAGTATGGAAGCTTAAGAAAGCTGTCTATGGACTAAAGCAGTCACCAAGACAATGGTACATGTGCATGGATGCATATTTGAGAGAACAAGGTTTTTTAAAACTGAAAGACGATGGTAATATTTATTTATTCAGAGATGGAAATGAAGTTTGTTATATTGCATTGTATGTGGATGACAATGTCATGATTAGTAGCAGTCTTGGTGTGCTGCAAAAGTGTAAAGACATTCTTAAAAATCGTTTTAAGATGGTTGATTTAGGAGAACTCAAGAAGTTCTTAGGTATTGAGGTTTCCAGAGATCGAGACAAACAAATTCTAACTCTAACTCAAGGTCAGAATATTGCAGGCATGCTAAAAAGCTTTAACATGGAAGATTGTAAGGTGGTTCAAACTCCTATGGTTCCTGGTAACAAACTTTCTTCCAATATGGGTGATCAATCTGATAAGGAGAAGTTAGAATTGGAAAAAGTTCCATATCAAGAATTAGTTGTATGTTTGCTATATTTATCTAACTGTACCAGACCTGATATTTCATTTGCAATAAATATCTTGAGCAGGTATTGTCATCATTTTGGAAAGGTACATTGGCAGGCAGCTAAGAGAGTCCTTAGATATTTGAAGGGAACTATGGATTTTGGCATTCAATTTGATTCTGATAACATGGAGTTATTGTCTTCTTGTGATTACGATGGGGGGTGGAGACCACGATGACGAAAAGTCAACCTCGGAATTATTATCGCATGCTAGGTGGAGGGCCTATCTCTTGGAAATGTAGGAAGCAAAAGGCCATAGCACTTTCTTACTCCATTGCGAGAATATGCGACTACAACCCTTTTTTTACTGAAAGGAAATGGTATGGAGTGAAAGGTTATTGAAGGAAATAGGGATAGAACAAAGAAAACCTTTGCAGTTATACTCTGATAGCTCCAGCTGCATAGCAATGACTAAAAATCCACCTCCCTCCCCCGCCCCCCCAGGGGGCAGATATGGCAACTAGACTTCTCTTGAGAGAGTACGTGGATGCAATACCCATACGTAAAGTAGATGATCTGACAAGATTGATCGGTATACACGTTAGCGACCACGCCCAAGACTATTTGGAACAAAGCGTAGCATATCAGGCATAGGGTCGATATGCAGGATCGAGCGGTGTGAGGACTTTGTGTTGCAGTTACTCAGGAGGGAAAATGCCTCCATATAGAACTTATGAGCAGCTGTAACCATGCATGCATGAATTGGCCACATAACAGGCTCCAACAAGAGCTCAGATCTCAGTTATAGGATGTGAGGGTCTCCCAACAAACTATAGCGGCTGCTCCTGCTCATGTTCCCATGATGAAAACCACTAGCCTTGATATGCGAATGCTACCCCACCCTGACAGCCACCATGGGTTTAATGCAAGCAGCAAGTAGCTCCCAACAGACAGCGGACAACATATAATAGGGCAGGGAACATTGCCTCCCGCGGCTCGGCAAAGCAAAAGGAGGCGAGTCGCGGGGAGACACAATGTGGCGGTTGTGGCCTCAATCGAAGCGTTAGCGACCACATTAATCGGCTCCGCACATTGGTCCCTATCACGATGAGGTTCCATGCTCTATACACGTTTCGTTGGGCCTCTTGTCATGGTGTTCAAGCACCCAAACCACCAACGTATTGTTAAATACCACGATTGCAAATGCCGCGAAGAAATGTCTTATTATGCGGGGGTATGAAGTTGAAGCGCACCTCATTGTATGTCGATCATGACCTCATCACCCGCGATAATAAGAACAATGTAAAAAATGTAGCTTCGGTCGGGGCCATCAAGCGCACCCGGATGCACGATAATCTTGATTCAAGACAAAGCGCGTGTGTGATGGCCATCCGAAAATGTGAAACGCTAAACACCTCGGTGTGCTCTTGCTACACTCACTCACCGGGCGACCTTTGTTGTTGCTACCATTGTCGCTATCGATACCCTCAAGGTCTTTTTTTCTATTTACTCCTCCTCATGCTTTACACCGCACTCAATGATGCCCGTCTTTTGAGATTCCAAAAGGACCCCCATCTGCCACCTTTAAATAGAAACTATGCTTGCATATGGTTCTCTTGGAACTATAGGGACTTTCCTTGGTAGAAGGGAGATAAACTCTCACTCAATTAAATTGGGATTATGTGAATTCTAAAATCACGCCAACCTGCGGTTGTTTTCTAGGGGACCTTTTTGTTTCTTTAATCTTCTTTTTGGACTTGATAAATCTTATGTTAAACATTGCAATTCTCATTTGTCTTTTATATGTGACTTGAAATATGTAAAACAAAAAGAAAAATTGTTCTAATTTATGACATCATAATCCTAGCTCTTGGTTCTTCAAGCGCCTCCGAACAAATACAAGCGCCAGTTGTGGAATATCTGCGATCAGGAAGCACAAAAAAAAAATCAAAAGGTTATATAGATTTTGATCACGGAATCGTTGGAAGGATTTATTTTGTATCGACAGCCCAGCGTTTAGTGTAATGTTGGTGGTTAGGTTTATGTCGTCGATCGACTTGAGATCGATGGTCCCGAGTTCCACCATTTAGTTCAATCGATGGCACGCGATTGAACCCGGCGGTAAGCGATGCAGCGACCTATGTAATCATTGTAAGGAATCAAATTTCAGTTTCATTTGGCCGCTAAAATGCCATGCAATTGGAAGGTGGTTTAAAATGGCAAACAAATTTTTCTTCGAGCCTTTTTTGATATTCAACCACCGTTATCAAGAATTGGAAAAGACAATAATCTGCGCCTCAGCAATCTCGAGCGGATCCACATAAGTTCTACTGCTCCTCTAATCCCAGAACTGCTGCTGCTATCCAATCTCATCATCTTACTGGATTCAACAGCGTTGGAGAGGAATGATACATGTTGATGACAAATTTGAAAAGGAGGGTGGGAAGCTGCAAGATACACAAGGAGCCCAAAAATGAGCTAGCCTAGTTAACTAGTATTATATCATCTAAAAACCACCATATACATGGTTTTTTATGCATGAAATTACCTAATAGAAGAAAACCACATGGGATAGTGGTTTTTCAATAGTCATGGTGATTTATAATATAGTTATTCATGCTAGTTATCAGTGATATAGTGATTTATATTAAGACTAATGGGTGTCTTTTGTGCGTACTATAGAGCTTCAATAAAACTAAAGGGTACCTACACACCATGGGTAACACATATGGTTTTTGTTAGAAAAATGGTTAAATCTAAGGGGTTAACTTTTGACAAATTGTTAGGGTTCAATTAGGCATTTAACCCCCTTTCACATCCATTTTTGTTAAATTAAGTTTTAACAATTGGTTAACAACATCATAACTTGTCGACGAAAACTTAATTGATGCCCTATCCCTCCTTTTAATTTTGTTAACGATCGAGGCCGGCGTCGAAACGATCGAGACCGTCACCGGATTGCCGTGGTGTTGGCTCCAGGTTGAAGAATCACCAAATGTCACTACCCTGTAAGTGTTCTTCCATCATCCTGTTTTTCAAGAAACTTAGGGTATCGTGGCTTTTTGTTTTCCTCAAACCGGCCATCATACCATTACATTATCATAAATTCTGTGTTTTCCTCTCTTTGTAGTGTGTTATAACCATGAAACTAAGAGAAAATACACACTTCTTGATGCCCATTTCCACTATTCACATAGAAGTTATGATCTAATAAATAAAGATTTAAAATCTAATGACAGAGAGTAGGTTTATAGTTTTGAGGCAAAAGTATGCCGATTGGATTTGAAAGGGTTTTGAGAATGAAGCTTAGAAATTTCAGTTTATTTATTTCTTGTTCATAAGAGCAATTATGCTCTTATGACCAAGGTTTTATCAGCTTTAAGATCCTACCAATCATATACAAGGAGCAAAAGAATCTCACTGAATTACAGCAATGGAAAAACAACTATCTATGCTGCGTAACTAAGGAACATTGGAGCTGGTGCCTAAACCTAAAAGGAAAAAAATATCATTTGAGCTTGTTACGTTGTTTTGCCGCCTAAATTTCATGCTCTCGATGGCACTCTATCCAAGCATAAAACAAGGTTAGTTGCCAAAGGGTTCTCAGAAAAGAAAGATTTTGATTACCATGATGTTTTTGCACCAATGGTTAGATTAGACACATCAAAAGCAGTGATAACTTTGGCAGCAGAAAAAGGCTGCCTGTTTATCAAATGGACTTCAAATCTTGCATTCTTGAATGGACATCTAGAAGAGGATCTGTACATGTGTTTACCACCTGGTTCTAAAGACAAAAAGATCTTCCCACTTATGCATGCAAAGGTGAGCGGATGGCCTTAAACAAGCACCACCTTTGTTGGAACACTAAAATCAATACCTTTCTCTCACGTAGCTTGGATATCGGAGATCAACAGTGATCCTAGCCTTTACATTATATTTAGTAACCATCTATGTTGCTGACATGGCTCCACTATAAAGTCATAGATGTCATGTCTTTATAATTATACTTTCGGTTTACTCACTAGTCGAGCTATCACATTGTATTTACGCCCATTCTTGCGTAGTTATATAGCATCTTAAAATAGTATTTCCTTTATTAGAAAGAGTTTGAAAATGGTTCACTCTCACTTGTTTTCTTGTTCTCTTGAAGAAAGAAGTTTATCAAGCCATTATCACGGGAGCAATTTCATGCGTTATGAAACGAAATTAGTGTCTTACCCCATAGCATGCACATTCCCGTACGATATGGCGGGCCCTAAATAAGTCCTGACCACGCTTTATTGGTTCTAGAGCCTAATTAGCTAAAGCTACTCATTTGTATATTTTTCTCTGGGTTCTTACATTGAATGCTATATTCCTACAATAATAATAATATAGTTAATGGCTGATGGGAATCTAGCAAAACCTAAAGAGAAGGGCTCTGTTGCTTTTCAAATTCATACATCTCGGACTTTAGAATCAGAGATATTGTTCTTGTACCATACAAAGAAGCTTAAGAAAGCTTTGAAGAAGAAATTATGGAGACGGAAGCGGGGAGGCGAGAAGTTAAGAGTGGATTATGATGAGGCCGAGGGCGGCTTGAGAGTATTGACTCTGGACCATTTGTCGGTCTTTGAAGAAAATAACCTAATGATTAGGATGATCTTTGGCATGGGTGGATCATTTGTCGGCCAATTTGAGTTGTTTGTAATGCCTCGGTACACTTGCCTTTGAACATATGCTTTTGGACCTGATAATAGATGCTTTGGGCCTGATAGCAGATGCTTTTGGACGATAACGTCTGCCTCGGTATACTTGCCTTTGAACATATGCTTTGGGCACCACATGGGGTAACCATGCATTAATACATCAATATGGCGGATCTTGATCAACCTTGACATAGCACTTCATGGCTACTGTTGTGGTGCACAAGGGATAGTATACGGTACATGGTAAGATATATTGGAGATATGTGGACCATTAAATTAAATAGGCCCGGGCTAACTAGCTTTCCCAAGTCGCGAGCTCACCATTGTACTCAAACCGGGTATTGTATAAACTTGCCATTGGCATGGGCTCTTGTCTAAAGTATAAAGTGAAGGATTCAGGAATATTGAGTGTTGCATGAGATAGCATGTTGGGTTATACCAACTATAACGTGCTAAAAAAATGTTGGCGGAGGAAGACTAACTCTAGCCTTGAACATATACCTAATCTAGCCTAATGTAGCACAAGACTAGTCTTTTGACCAAGTGCTTTTGACCATGTGTGGTTCACAAAATCCTTTAAGCAAAGCATGCTTCTACATTAGTGGTATCTTAGTATTTGTAACTATGAGCATATAATGTGGCGCAACAAGCTCACGGGAATGCGGACATGGTATCTATGAGCCAAGAGTATGTGCACAAAGGGCCATGTCGGCATTAAGTGAGGATCAAGCAGTAGTATTTTTCTATCCACTCTGAGAGGTATGGTCATCCTTCTGGAGCAAGCTAACGCAATCAAATCCTGCCATCATGACTACCTCTTACATATCGATAATATTGGCGGCAATATTTACGGCGCGAGCGAGGGCCCGTTTTTCTAACGTTTTTGTATTTTCTCTTTATCATTGTTCCAAAACCAAGTTTATTTAAAGAATTTGTATTATGTATACAATAGAATTTGTATCAAGTATATACAAGCGATCCATGAATGCAATGTTATCTTTGGATATAAAGGTTTTGGTTGTACTATGGGTGCACGTTCTTCTTGTACACCTTCTTCTTGTAAAATTAGTAAAATTCTTGGAGCCAAACGACCATTATGATTGTTGGATTATGAATTGACCATTAGCAGTTAGTTTTGTTTTGCAATGTGAAAGGCTTTTTAACAGATTCTGTTAAATTGAAAACTAACATAACAACTCCAGTGCGAAAATATTTTTAACAAATTCTGTTATGTTAATAAATAGCATAACAATCACATGTGTGAAAATCATTTTAACAGATTTCGTAATGTTAGTAATTAACATAACAGCTAGTGTGAAAGCTCGATAAAAACAACCTTAATTTAGCATAACAAACAATTAGTTATCTTAAATAGGTACCCTAATAATGGCCATTCTTGTGATAAACAAAGATTCCCTTTTTTTTATTGCCTAAATTTTATTGCAGTTGAACTCATCCCTCACTTGTATTGGATGAAGGACAAGATTGCATAATGACAAATAGTTTGAATAGGCAGTGGACGTAATTATTGGCAACCCTTGGCAACCGTAAGGAACTTCAGAAACACATGGCATTGTTAGGTATTTGTACAAGCCCAGGCGTGTGCACCTGATTAGACCATGAGAGTCCACTGTGGGCTGGGAAATGGCTGAGTGATATATGTCTTCAGAGGGAGTTATAATTGGAAATAGGTGATTAAAATATTGGCCAAATATCAAGTTAAGATTTTTTGGCCAACTATTTTCTCCTATACCATGAGTTACAGAATGCTTAATGCGAAGGGAAAATGACTTTGTGGACTGGAAGTGACTGCAAAATTATAGTCACAACTTACTAAGGCATGTATGAGGAGACCTCTAGCATCAAGGTATTAAACACTATATCTCAAAAAGAATATTGCAAGTCTAGTACATATTGGCCAATGTCGTTAGAACCAAGAACATAAATAGCTAGAAATACGTAGTTGTTTTTCTAGGCACCATGGTCTTAAGATGTTGACCCAAATATGCCACGAATATACAAAGATATACCATGAATACTTAAAACGTAACATTTCCCAATTAGGACGCTAAAAAAAATTAGGCACATCGTCCTGCCCTATAGATGTACATGCTTTCGGCCACCGGGTCTGGATGTGGAATCATACTTCTAGGATTAAATTGGGACAACGAATTGAGTCCAACCATTATTTTATACTTGCCCGGTTATTTATTTTGACCTAAACCTAAAAGGAATTGCGTCAAACTCTAAAGGAAATCGTGGTGGACTGTACCAAAAAACTATTTGTGGTTATCAGGGATAGCTTCTGTACATATAAATAAAAAATTTTGGATGTATAAAGTCGAAAAATACATATTTTAGATGATACAAAGTCACCTATGTATCATCTCCTGGCACAACAGAAGTAGGCACAATAGAAATTGGGAAAGTATGTTGTGGAGCTATTGGAATTTGGGCTTCCTGCAGAAGAGCAACCAAAGTGCATTCGAGCTCTGCAATTATGATCCTCATATGAGCATTCTCTAGTTCAACACTCACTAGATGATTAAGGGTGCCATGTAATTGCTCAGCATAAAACCCCATGCTCATGGCCATCCCCGAACGAAGCTCAGCAATAACAGTCATATTATGGCGGTAAAATTTCCAGATCTTCACGAAGACCTGAAGAAAAGCATGGGGAGGGGAGGGGAGAGCATTAGAGGAAATTTGAGATCTCATTTCATCCCCATAAGAATCCTCCAATGGAATGGCTACCCTCTATTAACGCAATGTCAGCACCAACAACTTCATTGTTGTTGTTTTCCCCATAACTTTTGATCCACTTGTCAAAATGTTGCGGTGTTTATTGCATTAGATCTTGAATGAAAAGATCTTTCCAATGATATATGGTTATGATGTATTTCAATATAGTCATATGCGTTAACCTCAAAAAAATATGATTTTTTGCTTATTTCTTATATATTTATATCGTAAAAGATATATGAATGGGTTATCACTAGATAGATCTTGTGAAGACGAACCCATCGCTACAAAAAGTTTTTGAATCGGAGTTCTGGATCAAAAGTTACAATGAAAAAATGATACTACAGAAGTTAGTTGCAACTGCATTAATTACAGGCTGCCACATAATACTGGAATGAGATATACTAGAGCTCTTCTCTTATTGGACAGTTTAAAAAGCTGGCATGGCGTTTTAAGCATCCCTTAATGGGACAAAATGTGATCTCATTTTTCCTCTAATGGGATCTTTAGCTGGCAAAGGAGGAACTTCAGTAGAATGCACGTCAGGCGTGTGTGGCTCCCCAAGAACTTGAGCAAATTTTGAGTTCACGCTAGGCGTGTGATTCAGAGAACCCCCCTCCCCCAACCAGCTCATTCATGATTCCTGGCATTTCTGGTGGAAAGGGATAGTTAATGGTCCAGCAATAAAAAATAGGTAAATTATAGGAAACTAGAAAAAGCATTACCCTTCAAAATAAAGTGCTTTTTCATGCCTGGCATGAACTCGTAGAATAAGCAGCTGGCACTGAATGTGCAATTGCTTGTTCACGCCAGGCATGAACTAGAAGAACAATAATAATTAATAGATTTGAAATTTTCCAATTCACGCCAGGCGTGAATCACCGTTGCAATTTTCTAATTCACGCCTAGCGTGAATAAGCAAACTCATTATGCATTATAGATACAAATTGCCTATTCACACCCGGCGTGAATTAGAAGAATAAAAAAAAATTAATAGATTCGCAATTTTCCAATTCACGCTTGGCGTGAATAAGCAAACTCATTCTATAGCACTATAGATGCAAGTTGCCTATTCACGCATGGCGTGAATTAGCTAATATTACATCACATCTATCTGGAGTATTCATGCTAATCATTACTACACGCTATAGTATTCATGCTAGGCATGAATAGAAACTATTCAAAAATAAGAATTACATAGTGCAGAGAGCTAGGATCCATAGCCTATTCTGAGTATAAACAAGGTTATGCTATCTGTGCATCAAAACATGTAGATGTGCTGCCTACCTTGATCTGCAACAGCAACTTCAAGTGCCTAATCTGCAAGTGCCAAATGACAAAGACCGCAAAAACCTAAGATAAGATACAAACTTACAAAGACAACTGCATTTAATAAAATTTGTGGCACGAGAAACAAAGCATGCTTTTCCAGCATTACTTTCCAGCTTCAGACTTTTTATATCAGAACTGTTAGAAATTAATTTGAACTCAACTTGCTTGCCACAGTTTTAAAGGAAAATCGAAGATAAACAAGAGTTGTAGAATAATTTAGAAGACAAAAAATACAAAATGAAGTGATTGATGCTTCAGGGACATTTCTTACTTCTGGAAGTACTTTGTAATATTTTGAGTGTATAATATGAAGTAAAACACGTTCTTCAAAAAAAAAAAAACAAAAAAAAACAAAATGATGGTCATCTTATTTCAAAAAAAAATTACAGTGGAAGGCCTTTTAAAGAAGTTGCCCGGCTCCTTTCAAGATCAAACCGTTCTGAGGGCACCCCACCCTCCAAAATCAAGAAAGCAATGGTCTGATGAAATAGAACCTACAAAGAAGCAATGAAAGAATCGAAATTCATGTTAAAAACAACAAGAAGCCATGGATTAGGAAAGCACCAATCAGAAAAATTTGTAGCACCTTAGACGTTCCAATATAGCCAATTGAGAGGGTCCTCACCATTGTCCGGGACCCTACCTTACTCTCGCGGGGGAGGGAAGGGGAGGGGTTGGTTCTATTCTCCTTCAAGAGGATGGCCCATCCCTCGGGCACATGCACCTCGTAGTGTTTTTGATGACTGTCTCTGTAGTGGTGCAAGCAGACGACAACCTTCCGGCTACAAGTTACATTCAATGTGCTAGAAACTGCGGCATCCACCTCTGCATGCATGACTAAAACATTCCGGAAGACAACATGCGAACTCGACAGTGGAGCAGTGTTGCTTATATCAGAGGAGCTACTCTGGGTCCTTGATCTTTTAGCAGTGGAGCTCGAAGGCATCCCTAAAACCTCTTTGCAAGTGTCAGATGGCCCCCTTGTTTGATCTCTGGGTCTTTGATCCATTTCCACATTGTTGCATGCATAAACACACCACAGTTAGCAAAAAAGGAAAAACAACCATTAATCTGCCTTTGAAATAACTGTGCCATCAAGGCATAATGGAAATGCGAACGGATTGAACTCCTCCTTATAAGCATTCGGATTTCTTTGAAGTGATTGCTAAGGATTTTTTGATTGGGACAATTATTAGGCTTGCGATCCCTAGTAGGTGACAAAATGAAGGCCAAAACTCTCTAAACTAAACCTGGGGCCTTGATTAGACCCAATTCATTAGCAATTAAGCTCGAATTATGACTAATTCGACCTCGGTGAATGTACAAGGGAAGATAGGGTAGAAAAGATGGACCGCCATATTTAGAGTCCAAGATGTGGTATTTCTGGACTTTTTGTGTGGTATTTTCGGCCACCCGTTATCAGCCACTCTACACTTCACAGTTTCAAGCCCAAAACCAACTGTTTTGGGGCATTTTTGGATCAATCCGGCTATATTTGAGCGCAAATCGATTCCTCTCTTCATATAAACTAGTGTTAAAGAGGCAGATAAAGTGATTAGAAGGGCTTTTGAAGCAGTTCAAGTCGCCCACGAAGCTGCAAGAACGATCTGACCAAAAGATCTCAGCTCCGACACGCAGTTTTGCACTTGGTTTTTGACCAGAAATACCATTTTTTGGCCGAAAATACCATTCTTTTTTGTCGGAAATACCACCTGGCTGATAACGGATGTCCAGAAAAACCACCAAAAAGTCTAAAAATACCAGATCCCGGACTCTAAATATGGGCATCCAGAAAAGATTACTATATGTGGGGGATTGGGACTTGCTGGAAGGGAGATCCTTATGGACTTTGTTCGCGCAAGGATTTGCACGGTAGGAGGGCCTGTGCCCCATGTCCTAGGGTCCAATCACATGATGCCGTCAACAGGAATTTTTCTGTGTTGACATTAACGTTTCTCTTTGCTTAGGGTCACATGATCCTGTCAAAATAAGAGTTCCATGTTGTAAAAAAGGAATGGATCCAAGAAAATTTCGTGCGATGTCTATCATGGAATAATTTAAGGGCTAAACTTAGCTATTTGGCGATTTTTTAGCACATTTTCAGAAAAAGTTGGCTAAAGTAAATGGAAAAAAATGGGAAAATAATAATAATTTTAGCTTAACTTTTTCCGCGACCATACCACCCTTGAGCTCTTTAGCAGATCCATTAAGAGAGTGAATATATGTATTGTTTAGCCAAACCATAAAATTTTTTAGAATGAATTTCGGGCCAGTTTAGCTAACATCATTCTATTCTATAAGAAATATATGACTAATAGTTAATTATACATGATTAATAGTTTATTTTCTAGCATTATGGAATAATGTGAGTCCTTGACTTTGCTAGCTAACAGTGTTTTAGAATGTTTTGACAAAGAAAATAACTAAAGTAGATGGAAACAATTGAAAAAAGTATAGTATAATTTTGGCCACACCACAGAATGTCTTGGGATGAATTTTAAGTTAGTTTAGCTAAACACTAGAAAGTATGAGAGGAAAAATATGTAGAGTTTAGCTAAACCACAAGTTTTTGGGATTAATATCGAGCAAGGTAGTCAAGTACTTAGAAATCTATCTGGCGTATTATGCATTATGCAAAGTTTTTATAAGATTTTAAAAAAATAAATAAAAACCCTTAGAATACGTATTTTATGGATAAAAATCTTTAAAATCTTTAAAAGCTTTGAAATCTTTTCGTTTTCCACATATCCAATTATTATATTATTATAAGATTATGTGTGAGAATGTTCCGAACCCCTAAAAGGCGTAGTTTCTCGGACTTCCTCACATTTTGATGCATGCATAATCCATAATCCAAGGTAGTTCACATTTGCATGCATACATAATCCAAGGTAGTTGCAAGCATAATGCAAAGAAACATTTTTTCCAGCCATTACAATCTAAAATTCTAAAAACTGTACGTGAACTACAGTAATTTCCTAAATATTGAAAGTAGTAGCAACATACTTGACATTCACTTTTAACATAATTGTTTAGAAACATAATAGCATTACAATGCTCAAGTATCAAATAGCCTCGTCTTCATCATTAGATGACTTCGGTTGTCGCATCATTATCCATGATTGTCTTCCATTGCATCGATTGTGACTCTCTTTCTGCGGAATCCTCATCTAACAACTCATGTTCAAAGCCTTCCTCCTCATAATTCTCACTAATTAGTTCATTGTTATTATTGTCATCATCAACAAAATTCCCTGATCCTGATGCAGCAGATGCTCTAGTTGTTATAGTTCTCTTTGTTGTGCTACGCCTTCCTCCACGACCACGTCCACGCCTACTTGCATGCAAATCATTACTAGCTTGTGTAGCGGCTGCCCTAGATCTGCTTCTTGTAATCCGTCCAATACTCATAGCTGCTGCATCCTCAAAAAATAAGCTTGAGCTACTTGTTCATCAATATCAACTGCTTGTGCAGGTAATTCAGGGGTCTTTTCAATATCAATCTCATCTGGATTAACTTATTAAAAAGTAAAATATATCATTCAGTCTACAAACAAACTAGTTCAAAGAAAAACATGATAAGGCAAACAAAGAGACTTGAACCTGCATTGGAAGTCCTGCATGAGTTTCAAAGCTGCGTACAAGTCTTAAGTTCTCCCTGATATATACTAAGCACTCAAGTTGTTTCACCTTTAGACGATTCCTCCTGTTAGTATGAGCCAATGCATGCGCATTCCAGTTTCTTTCAGCAGCACCGGAAGAGCAATCCTACGACAGAAAGTAGCAGCAGCAATGAAAGCAATTTAGAAAGTCTAACTCTAAATCAACTAATAGAATAAATCGTTCCAATATATATATGAAAAAAAAAGAAGTGTACCTGTGATAATATCCTACGTGCCAAGGATGCAAGTAACGGCACATTATCTCCATACCTTTCCCACCAAGAGACAGGCTTACATTTTGCACCTTGTGATTTTGATAGCTCGTTAGTGAATCTACCAACACCATTCCTATACATATCTAACTCCTCTTGCAACCTCTCGCACTCCTCTACGGAATAGACCTTTTGTATATATGAAAGCCATCCGTCAGTCAACTATTGGCTCATCATTGTTGCATTGTCTTGAGGTTTCCAAAGAGGATGCAAAATGTACGCAACGATATGAATAGGTTTTCTAAACCAAGCCCAACGCTCGTCAAACCTTTCCAACACCTCCTTGTACCTAAAATAAAACAAAATGCAGCCTTAAATATTTTTTTTTAAAGCAAGAAAGGTATTTAACAAAACATGAAGCTATATGTCAATTTAAATCAGAAAAATCAGCAACCTATTATAATCAGGAAATCAGAAAATCAGAAAATCTTTATAACAGCGGATACATTGCAAGGAAAAATACATATGTTTTGCAAGAAGGAAAATACAACACAATTGCAAAAAGAAACACTTACTTGTCTTTATCCAAAGACCTCTCTAGCTCCTTGTTCTAGCAAGCATCTCGCCATCCTCATAGACTCATATAATAATCCCATTGTTGATCCTTCACGATCCGTAAAAGGCAGAAGTACGTAAAAAATAGTGGTCGCATTATAGTAACCACAAGTAAAATAGAAGGCAAAGTAGCAGGATCTAATATAATGGACTTAACCCTCCATAGCATCACGCTTGGTAGAGTCCTTCCAATCATTCCAATAATTGCTAACAACAGTTTGTTGCAAGGCATTCCAAACTTTTACAAGCCTCTCAAGCACAATAAGAATATACCCAAATCGAGTTGCACTTGGCCTAATAATCACAAGGTTATATTAGTGGCTGAAAATTTTCCTTGCATTCCTTTTCTTCGTGGAATAGCCCGACCAAACAATTTGCTTTTTGTGCACCTCATTTAACCCAATTTAACTTCCCAATATCCTCCATTAACAAATCCAAGCAATGTGGAAGCACATGGAGTCCACACAAGCTTGGGAAATTCAACTTCCAAAAGCCCTCCCATCTATACAATTAGTTGCATTGTCCGGTGACAACTTAAGCCACATTTTCGGGCTTTACTTCTTTTTATTGCAACAGATAACATTTCTCTAGCCATGGACCATCAACAGTTATTTCTACACCAAAGAAATCAATTGATTTCAAATACATAGTTCCATAACAATAAGATACCAAAATGTTTACCAGCCCACGTTTGCTTGTGTCCACCCATCCGGTCCTAAAGGATTGTAACGCCATATTTTGGCCAAAGTGCTTTGACATTTTGAACTTTGTGTTCCACATTTAAAATTCCTTGCACAAAAATATTTTCCTCTCAAATCATGATAAAAAATACCACTATATTTCTCCCCTATTTCTGAAAAGCCGCCAACATGTTTCTCCAACAAGACATCCTCAAAAGATTGAATGAGAGATTAGCTTCAACGATGCACCTTACCATCATAGAGTTTGCATTCTCTTTCTTGATCATAATGGCATGGCTTTTGATGCCTTTGATCCCTTTTTGAATGTGCTTTGGCCGAGACTCAACTTCATAGGTTGTGGAATGGAAAAACTCATGAGAAGTGGTCGCACTATATGAGGGCCGTGGCTGAAATCCAATACCAAAGCAGACGAATCCACTAGTTCAACACCATCAATAACATCCTACCATCGCCATTAATAGGAATGTTCTCCGCTTCTCTAGAATGCTTGTTTCTCGAACCCAAGCCTCCTCGCTAATTCATGTGCCACAGATAGGCTTCCTCGAGTTACTTGTGTGCATGCTCGTGGCTACATAACCGTAGATTCCACCAAGGTGAGCTACAAGACGTGTCTTGTGCCCCTCAATGTTCATCACAGTAATACCCAATACCAAGTATAAAACTCCATGAATTTGTATTTTTCTTTATTCTTGATGTACTTATCCCATATCGTATGTTTTTTATGAGCCATGAATACTCTGCCTCAGCTGCAATCTGCATGCAATATTTACAGCTATAATGAAAATCAACAGAATAGCCAAACCGCAATAAATTAAATATTGCATAGATAGAACATAAAGCAAGGAGTTACTCAAAAAGGTTTATGAAAGACACTGATTTTTTTGAGCATATCATTAACATAATTGTTTACCTACGTTAATGCATAAATAAATGAAGACAATACGGAAGAAAACTTACAAATGAATCGCTGAAGTTACAAATGAATCCTTTTTACAAAGAAGGGAAACTTACAAAGGAAGGCTGATTTCCGCTTCTAGTATCCAGCTTTTAGAAATGAACCCGAGTCCGCAGCATTTGCTTTCATGTGTGTGTAAATGGTCTTTCAATTAGGTCGAGGAGGTAACAGTCGATTCATATGCCCATCTATTCCAAATTGAAATCGATTCTAGCTGATCTCGGCCGGTTTTTACCCTAGTTAACTCCAGCAGAGCCTAATGTGGCATTACAAGTCTCAGAAGACTCCCCGATATGCAAAATCGGCAGCCATGGCGCCATGCCTTGAATGGCCAACCCTAACGTGAGAAAAATGAGGGAAAAAAAATGGAGGTAAAAAAAATGACCTATGTAAATTCGTAGCGTACGTTTAACAAACGTACGGGATTTTTATAAAGGTTTTTAAGAATAAAAAAACGCGATTTTTAACCACCTTGATATCGAGCAAGTTTAGCTAAAGTCATTATGGCTAATAAGAAATATGTGATTAGTAATTTATTCCCTGATGTCTATGATTTGCCAGAGGATTGCTCAGGATTGCTGCCAAGTTCTAAACATTCATCCACCTCTCCTCATCTTGGAAATCCCTGTTGACAGCAACGCTTCCAACTGAGGCAGGAGCATCAACAGGGCTTCTTCCCCGTCAAAATTTGGCATGTGACCCTTCAGTTTCTATCATTGACAGCATATGAACCCTGATGACCATTGACAGCATATGAACTCTGTCCAAGATTTTGAAATACATTCAAGGCATAAACTATAAGAATTATAAAAATAGAATAGAATAGAATAGAATGTATTTTTATTGTCTGAGGAGACCAACTCGTATGGACTCAAACAAAGAAAAGGAAAAACAATGAAATTATGAATAATATATTTTAAGTCTTGATAAGTATAACTACAAAAAAAGATCCAAAATAACTCATAGTCTTAGTAAATTTTATATATTTCACACTGACATATTGCCATTGCCAATGCAAGAAATAAGGAAAGTCGTTATGCAATTTATCGTTCAAAATTGAAAATCTTTGCAAAAAACAAAGTTGCCCAATCAAAAACTGAAAATTAATCTGTTCAAGAGATAAATGCCATGAAATTACTCAATGTTGAGTGGATTTGAAGCTGATTAGCCGAATTGGTCGATTCAGCTAAAACTGCGTATCAAATTGCATGAAGATGAAGGAGCTCCGACGCTGGGTGGGAAAGCAAAGGAAATATGGTAGAGGAATTCTTACCGTTCTGTTGTTTTTTCTGCATTTTCTTGCCTCACCAATTAGCCAATTTCTAAAAAATGCATTCGTTGAGAGGAGATTGTTAAGATATTTAAATATCAAATAATATTAGTTTTGGTCAAGAATAATAACAAACAGAAAATATATAATATAAGCAGTATTTTTTTTTTTTTCATAATCATGGCCATTCCATTGAAGGGCAATCTTTTCCTAAGCTTTTCTATTGAAAAGTAAAAATTCTAAGAATCTCTAAAAAAAAATTCGTCGTTCTCTGCATGGCTAGGACCCCAAGAATGATACCGAACATTTTAAATTTAAGGCTTGTATTAAATCTCCACAATTCGTTTTGTATTGTGGGAGGGTATTTTCACAACAAATTCATATGTTTAGCCATGTTTGAGCTGCTTAATTGGTTAGAAGGTCATATTTCTATTTCAAGAGGTTCTCTATTTGTGGTTTTCTCTGAGGTACCAAAAAGGAAATAGATGAAGGAATTCTAGGGACGGTCTGCCTGGCAAACACGTTGTCGAGGCAATCTTCCCATGTCTAGAAGTCGGCAGGTCTATTGGTGGACAGGAGCAGTGTCTCCGGCATGGAGCTGCTAAATGCAGCGACCAGGGCCCTTCTTTTCTGGTCCCAAGCCAATTTCAAGTTATTATTGCCCAGAAATGTGAAGTAATATCAATTTTGACATTTCGAGTTTGATATTTCGAGTTTTAATTTGGATCTGTCGGGAGCTTTGTTTTGGAGCTGAAGAATGCCCCGAAGAATGCCTTGAATCGTGAAAACTTATAAGATTATAACAGCGTGCAGGATGCTCTTAAAGTTGCGGCATTAGCAGCTGGAAAGGCATGGGGTGTATATGCCTTGGAGATTTTCTGCAGTCATAGTCACAGTCTTATATGCAAGAAATGTTGCTTGATGTTTAATTTCTTGGTGTAGTTCAATTTGCCATGGTCTCGATTTGCAGGCTTCGATTTGTAGAGGGATTGAGGGGGCAGGAGCAGCGGCAGGAGCGTGGCCTTCTGGTTTTTTTTTCCCCCGCATTCATTTCGGCAGTCCATTGCTTTCGAAAAAGTGGGGGTTAGGCCCTTAAAATTCTGATTGGAATTCAAATTTTGCAGTTTAGATTTTTAGATGCCCGTAAAATTCCAGTACAAAATAACATAGTTTAGTGTAAAATTCGGTATATCCAATTCTTGTACTATATTAAATCGGATATGTATTATCTATAGGCGGCAAATAGTCTGGTAAGGCTTAGAAAGTTTTTCGAACCTGCATTGCTGGCTTCATTTCATTTATGTGGCACCAGCCATTGGTCTGTTTTGCACCATTGGAACTTTAGTGGGGTGCATGCACAAAAAATTAAGAGCCCTTGATCTGAGAATATTCCCCAGATCAATGGTCCAGAAAATAAGATAACGAGCATCCCAGAAAGATAAATTTAAGGCTTGCATAAAGATGAATAAAATACTATCTATTTATCCTAGCAGCATATTATCCCCAAGTACAAGCAACCACACAAACAACATATATGGACAAATAAATATTGGATGTATGCAAAGCATATGCCCATACGAGCACCACAATTTCTTCTGTGGGTTATTCAAGCCCATCGTATCATCCAATCCATCATATTCAGCAATTCAATGCCGAAACCAGCAGAGCTGTACATCAAAATCTTCCAAATCTGCAGCATAAATCAGCAAAAATTCCCTCAACAAATCCCTGGATCCACCTGCTTGAAACCCGGCGGAATGAGCTATTTTGGCTATGGCAGAATCGATTTGTGAGATGGATTTGCATTCATTTTTCAATCAGAGCTCAAGGGGTAGATATGGCATCGGAATCAGACCTCGCGGGCAGGGGATTTAGACCAGGGGGCATCTTGCGATAATTGATCTGGGAATGGCGATTTTATTGGATCGATCGGATAGATGGGTTCTGCAGCAGAAGAACCAATTTTTTTTCGCCGGATTGCAGAGATCAGGGGCAGCCCAAATGCTGCCAGGTTTTTTTCTGCCCTCTGCCCTGCGCGCAGTACATCCTTCTCTAAATATGTGCAGTAACCATCAAATTCTTGTACGCTCACTACCAGCTTGAAATCTAGCCGGAATAAAAACTCCAGCTCTAGCCTGTTCAATTCCGTCGTGCTTATTCCTCCTACTCTGGCGAAGAATGCATTGTTGAAATGCCTGATACGCAAGAAAAAAAAAACCCCATTAGACCATCCTGAATGATCCCATTTCGGAATTTTTAATTCAAAAATCTTTACCGATCACACAGAAATGTTAAAAAAGGGTAGAATCATCTGATAAAAAAGTTGCAGCATTCAATTCGCCTCAGAAAGAATTTTATTATACGAGAGTTCCCAGAAAAAAGTAATCCATAGCCAAAATGCTGAGCTGAAACACGGAGAGATGCAGCGTTGAAAATGTCTATTACAAACAAATAGTAAAATAATAATCTGAGGCTCTTCGCATCACAAGAAACAGATCTTTAACGATGGATAGATGCAATTCTAAACCCTGAGCTACAAATCTAAATGCCGAATTAATGATAAATCTACACAGAGGCAAGAAAAAACGAGAGCTCTGAGCAAAAAACTTCAAGAAACAGAGGATTGGTCTATTTCCAATTCAATCACAGAGGAAGAAAAGGGATTAAAGTTTCTTACACATCGTCAAGCATTTTGGTAGCGACCATGACGCTGGTAACGAGCAGGCGATGGACATTCAAGGTAGTAACAGGCAGATCCGGCTGTTTATGCACTAATCGATCAATATAGATATAACCCACAACGAAGCAAGAAGGGCTGCATGTGGTGTATTTAAAAATCCTTTCCAGGTACTTGGAAATGCTAATACTCGGAGGTCTCAGACCATGAAACACTGTTAATCTTTTTGGGCTGCCTTGATCTGGGCTATTTCTTGGAGAATACTGCTCATTCCGAGCAATTAATCGGTCCAAAACTGTGGAAAGCAAAGACAGAACTCTGGGCACTTCTTTTTCCACTGCCGGAGTAGAGATTTCTGGAAAAAGAATGCCTTCTTCTTCCTCTTCCTTCTCGCTGGAAGCCTCTGTTCCATTCTTGCTCATCCCAAATGGGGTTTTAATCCCCCTTTTTGCCTCTTGTTTCTATTCTCAAGCTCGATTTCATCACTGCCCTTTTTTCTGCCGGACTTAACTAATATCCCTGCTACTTTTAAACTGCAATAACAAACAAGAAACAGAGTCTGCCGCACAAAACCGCCCCAATTCCCCTGTTTTTCAGCCCAATAACCTAACACAGCATCTGAGACACAAAACCCATTAATCCGCCACAATCCTTTACCTATTCCGACCAAATTCGACTGCCCAAAAGCTCAAAAAAAATGGGAAAATCCAATACTTTGATCTGCAGCATGCTTTGGATTGCCGGAATGAACTGAAACTGCTATGGAAGAGGAAAAGTCGGCAGAATAGGATTTTGGAGGCAAAATCTGCGGCCTTGGCAAAGATTTTTCCTAAATCATAGGCCGCCGATACAGAATCCGGTGGCTATGGAAGCGCCCAAACGCCTGTGGACACCACTTTGTTTCTGACACACACGGTAAAGCTTTGGGGATAATCCGGCATCCCCAAAACTAAAAATAGTTTCCCGGCAAACATTTCCCGGCACCTAGCTCAACGGTGGTCGTTCGTCGATAAGGTTTGCGGCTCAGATCTAAGCCGTTAAATGTGCCGCCCTTGTCTGCCGAAACCAGATGTGTCTTTTTGCCTGTTCTATTCTCTTTTTCTGTTTTTGTTCCTTTTAATCTTTTGTTTAATACCCCTTTTTTTAAAGTTGTTGGCTAATTTCACGCCAAAAAAAAATGAGTTTTTGTGTGGTGAGCTGCAACTTGCGTTCGCGGCGAGTCCACTGCCTTGCCTTATCGGACTCAGACTCTTCTGTGTAAAAGAAGAGTCTTGTTTTTTTTTTATCATTATTGGTGCAGTTAGGGTAGTGTCGCCATGTTTCGCGCACTTAAGAGGCAAACCCATGTAACTCCAGATACATTTGCGCGCGCAGACGTCCGCCAGGTGTTTTGGGTACTTAATGAACAGGACTACAACATTGTAGAACAAAATTTCCTCAGATTCTCTAAGGTTAATAAGTTATAGCATCGTGGCGGGGGGTCTAGGTTCCCCGTCGTTACTTCAAAAGCCCCCTTCGCGTATACCCTGAGCCTGCCGTTGCCAACCTTATGGACTCGCGATGACGCCGAGTGTGCCAGCTGACACGGCACTTAACACTGTAATGCCCCGCCAATCTCCCACGATCGAGGACCAGTGCATCAATGAAGGCCCTCACGCCCAATCCACCCAGCCATGCCCGAGGCCCCCTACATCCTCATGGTTGCCGGCCTATCAGTGCCCCCTAGGGCAACGGATCCGCCCCCAAATTGGCACCTTCCCGGCCAAATTTTCAAAATTTACATCCATAAAACTTTCTATTTCTTCAATCGATTCGGGCCTGCTCGCCGAATCCGTCTACCTCCGATTGCGATTGGAAGAATTGGGCCTTTAAGTGCTTTTGAAATCTGGTTTGCCCAAGCGGCGCCGGACCCATCATTCCCTTTGGTAGTTAAATTTGGGTTCATTCGCCGAGGATAGAATGCCGTATTCTTAATGTCGGCTCTCTGAAGCCCGCCGTAAGCTCCGCGCGGTTGTCTCATTCATCTTAACTTGGATGTTTCTGGGATAGACTAACATGTTTTCTTGCATTAACATATCAGGCACAGCCGTGAATATGGATCAAGCACGCCGCATTAAAGCTTCCACGAAGTGGCCCAACTTTGGACACCGCCGGTCGGAAGGAGGGGGCCCTCACGGAAAACGACCTCGCGCACCACAGAGTAATTATCCCAGCCCCAGCAGCTCAACAACATCAACAACTCCGAATTTTTTCACTATTCACAATTGCCTTGTCACACCGGC
The DNA here is from genome assembly GCA_021234155.1 of Isoetes taiwanensis. Lineage (NCBI taxonomy): Eukaryota > Viridiplantae > Streptophyta > Lycopodiopsida > Isoetales > Isoetaceae > Isoetes > Isoetes taiwanensis. The sequence goes on along the minus strand of JAJEKV010000016.1, from coordinate 8,691,963 downwards.
AGAGGTTACACGTGCTGTAGGATCCTCTTTACACGTTGAAGTGTCTCCAGAAATAGTATCTCAGGTTGAAAGGGCTCGTTGTAATACTGACCTAATCCACTGCCAGATTGTGGTCACTGAAGAAGATAGCGTCTTATTTCAGAGTCCTATTGGTCCTTGATTGCTTCCACCCATCTCTGAAATGGCACCACTGGACGACCTCGCTTCTTCTCCTCCTCTTTTTTGGCTGATGTGATTGTAGAACATCCCTCTCATGCCAATGGTGATCTAGAATGTGGCCTGCGGGTCAAGATTTTTTGTGATGGGCCCAAGTGCCATCCTTTGTATTAGCCCTCGGGCTGTTTTTGGAATGAAAATGAGTTACTGACCCTTTAGTCTGAACACTTGCAAGTAATGAACTTCAGTTCTGTCTTAACACAGTTGTTAATTACATATATCTGATTGAAACAGAACTTAAGAGATTGGGCTGATGCTCCCCTTTATTTGAAGGCCAATGTTTGCTGTATTATACCCCAGAGATTGTAATGTTAAACAAATTTATCAACCGTAAATATACAATGCAATGAATATAGGGTTCATTTCATAGTTAATATTGTGTTGCTGCTACATTTGCTGCTACCTTAGTTGTCTATGGTCTCGTCACTATCTTCAGATACCTGTCATATGCAAATGTTAGTATTGTATCACAAATGCCAGTTCCATTAAGCCCCTGCTGTAGACTAAACACACCTGGTTAGTGAAAGTGTTGTCCTCCTCGAATCTTGGTGTTGGCACCGACCCTTCAGACATATTTGCCCTCCAAGTCTTTGCAAACTCCACATCCATTCCTTTGGCCCGGGAGATTATGTCCTTGCCCACACCTATTTCGACCATTTCTTGAATGATCCTAGCCTTGTCTATGGCCTTATCCCCGTCATGCTGAGGTCCAGAATGTGCTGCTGCATAATTGACCCAACCTTGTGTGCCCAATCTCATGGAATTCCCAGGGCCAATATCAGCGTGTGGCTATGACTCTCCCCCCTATTGACCAAGTCCCAGGTCTTCAATGGTGACTTGATTGTACTAATGGAGTTTGGGACAGGTCTGACCAGAGGCAGGAAGCCCTCTATGCTAACATCCTGCACACCAGCAATGTCTCCCGAGCACAAGTGGGTATCTTCCAAGCTGCACATAACATGCACTTCCTCTTCACTGTCATGGGCAATTGCATGATCACTCATAACCGGTGTGGTCAATCCACTAACCTGCTGACCTTCAGGGTCCATGGTGAATGATGTTTTCACTATTGGATCCCTGATTGGACTCATCCCTTGCCTTATTCTCATTCTGTTCCTAACCTCTAACCTTTTGCTTCTCACCTCATCACTCATTGGCCTCTGGAAGCTAAAGACTGCAGCCACTCTTGAAATGCCCCTGGGGTACATGAGTGCTCTAAGTCTAGCAGTAGAGGCTTCAAATTCTGCTTCAGCCCTCTTCCTATTTTCCCTTTCTTCCCTATTCTGTTGAGCTCTCTTGGCAACCTCCTGCCTTTCCAATTTCCTTCTTGCAATTTCGAGTTTCCTGGCTGCAACTTGCTCATTCTTTAGTCTTGCAGCCTCAGCCCTTCTAGCCCTCTCAGCAGCCAAGGCCTCATAGAAGCCATCATTAGAGATGTGCACCCTTCCACTTAGGTCTGGGACTAAACCCCGATTCCTTGCCCTTGTGGCCAGAGACTGTTGCATGCAGGCATGTGATGTCCTCACGTCTGTAAGGAGCTGCACATATGCATGTGCTGTTCCCATATCACCAGATGGTACCACATGTTGCTGTGAGGGTCTTAAGGTTGCATCAATGGCCTCATGGTCCCCATCTCGTGCGCCTTCATCGTAAGGTGGATGCACATCATGGCATGCAATGTCCACATTGTCAGCTATATGTTCATGCCCTCCAATAGGTTGCTGGCCACCTTGCTCACCAGCTGGGCGTGGTGCCTCCCATAACTGTTGCAAGTCCGCCATGTTGAATTGTTCCAATTCCTCATCCTCCAAGTTGGCTGCATCTTCTCGGCCTCCACTTTGCATAACCTGCTCTATGGGCACTCTACCAAACCTGCCACTTTCCTGGCCTGGCTTAACCTTGTCCGAGTTGAATGGCCAAATCCCAGTTGCTCTAAACCTTTTGCTAACCATGTAATAAGATCTCAATCTTTTGAAAGCTTGAATGGTGCAAAGCATGCAACATCCAAAGGTTGTAACCTATGTGATGTGTGGGGTGGAAGTAGGGCAAAATGTATGCCCATTTCCTTAGCTGCCAAAATAACTTCCAGCTCCACATGGCTGCCATGGCCATCCAATATGATCAGGTGTGGCCTTGATGGAGATACTCCACCAGGAACCCTAGCAACAAAATGTGACAACCAAGACTTGAACAATTCTGTTGTCATCCAGGCCGAGGGCTGGACAGCTTGAATTGCCCCTTCCTCACATCTGGCAATGTTTTCTTGCCTCATCCGAGTACCCTTGAAGATGTACAAATTAGGTATCTTAAACCCTTCAGCATTTACACATACCAGTATTGTAACCCACTCCCTATTGTTCATGACAACCTCATTTACCTTGTTCTCCCCTTTCCTACCTATGATCTTCATGCCCTTCACCTTCCCAGCTTGGATGCCAGTCTCATCTGCATTCCAGATTCTAGAGGCCGGGAAATCAAACTCGTCGTAGATTTGTCTCAGACCAGCATAGAAGTTATCCAGATTCTCTTGTGTCATAGCACGCGCCCGAGTAATATCTAATGTCTCCATACTTCTTAATGCAACCTCCGGATGCCTTTGTTTTGAACAGCTTCCACCATTTACTCCTGGGAACCCGCGAGAAAGTCGCGAGTTTGCCCCTCCATAGCCATCGTAAACGCCTTTCTTTGGCCGGTGAGAGTAACCCCCATTCCTGCTTTCCGTACGGAGGTGCCAGTTGACTAACTCTTCCTCTTGTAAAGTAAGTTAGAATTTGTGGATTACCCGTCAGCTTGAGTTATCGCGACCATCTGACCCGGTCCCTTATTATTGATTCAGGTTCAAACCTTCTAGATGCCTCTCTACGGATATACCATACTCACTTACCTCATCAAGATATACGCCATTTGATCTTGATCCGCCTGCGTTTTCTTGGCCTCCTTGGCATTGTGGGAGATCAACCTTGATTTGTGGTGCCCGGCGGCTTCCCTCCTTGGCGCGATAACTTCGTTTCCTTGATGTAGGTACTCTATTCTTGGCTTCACCATCGTCCCCTCTCCGACCCTCTTGTGGAAACCATATGCGTTATCGTGCTCCTCCCGGCCCCGATATCGATAAGCTTGAAATTTGGAAGTTGAAGTTGCCTTTTGGGAAGAAAAACCCGCGTTAAGGGTGTCATTTGGAACCTCATAAAAGGAAGGAAGGAAGGAAGTTTATTTTAACGTCCACGGAGGCCGGAGGCCTATGAGGCCGGTATGCTGGAAAACGGGCAAAAGCCAAAACCCCAACACCAAAAACAAACAATATAAGCTGTCTGGGTAGAACCCTACTACCGGGATGAAAAACCCCCACTTGGGAGGAAAACCCCTACTGATAGGCTCTCAAATACCATGCCCACTGAAGAGCAAGTCGGCGGCGGAATCTGCCGGGATGTAAGCTCCCGGTCGGCTACCATAGGTGATCGCGAAAGCGATGTAGCCGATTATTGTCCGAGCATCTAAGATCGGTGTTACCTTTGCTTTCGGACATGGGCACCACCCGGAGGGCATGGTGCTCATCCTCTATCGCGTGCATCTCACAACAACGACATATCCTCTCCCTCCACCTCAGGATCCGTGCCCGCCATTCCTCCCCGTGACTGTTTCAATTGCGAGGTAATGGGAACCCGTCCTTATGGCAAATAGCTCTCGTTTCTTCCACGGAGAGATGTGTGCTTTCAAATACCGATGGGGTCCCATGCTCAAGGCGGGATTAATCTGAGCATGATAGTGCTTGTCTTGGGCTTTGCAAGAGTAGAGGCATCCCGCGGGGTGGCGGCATAGCCCCATCAATTGCCATTCATCGAGAATCTGCGGTGCCACCATCGTTGGTAATCCATGGAGACCACCTCCTAAACCATCCCTTACGTTGCTTTCGTGCCATACCCTCTTACCCGGCCGGGGCCTGCGTTAACAACCACCCGGCACGTGGGGGCAAAGCGTGCTCATCCATCCCATCCACCTTATGGAAACAAGTAAGATGTCAGCGCGCCAGCGGAAATCTTTGTAAAGGCGAACCCGTCTCATACAACAAAATCACGATGCGATGCGGTGTCCTTCACTCCCCAAGCTATATGTCAAAAGCTTTACACCCTTTTCCAACCTATCCCGCGTGTTTTTGCTAGCTTGGGCCCCAAACCTCCACCCCATATAGACGGCCGGCAGACCAAAGCCCTAAGCGGTGTGCTCTCCTGCATGATCCGCGAGATCTATCGGCAACAGCGTTTTGCCTTTTGCATATAAAGCCTTCCGGCCTGCGGCTCTCCTCTCCACACACTCATCCTGCGGCATGTTAGTAGTGAAATCAATTCCCGGATACTTGAAGCTCCAGCACCATCTCCACTTCACCATCCCATATAATACTCCGGGATAGGGTGTTGCGAAGAACGGGGATCGCGAAAGCTTAGTTTTGTGCAAGTTCAACTTTGTCATTCCGTTGCCCCCAGGAGAACCCCGAGGGGCATCAAATCTTTTTGCATCTTGCTGGCGGCCGTGTGGGCTAGCAAAGCTACATCATCGCATATAGCAAAGCGGCTCCGCGAGGGTAGCCTCGAGATAATTGCACCCCGGCTCCCCATGGTGCTTGCATCCCGCGTCTCAAGCTATCAATGTACAATAAAAGCGTTGGAGACAGCGGGCAAACCAGCAACTCCCATAGTGCTAGCTACCCCCGATCTTCATAAAGGCGGTCGCGGCATGAATCCCATCATAAAGGCTGGTGCACCCATTACGCAACTCACGTGGAACTTCGCCAAGTCTTGCAACCTCGCCCGCGAGCATGTCTCGGGGGCGGTATCATATGCGATCTTAAAATCTACAAAGCGGCAATACAAGTCTGTCGCGCATTAAGGCTTTGCCTCCATCAAGCTGCCTCATAAAGTACATACACTAGGTACCTTTTTTAATAGACCTTTTCCCTATTACAGCATTTCAAATTCGAATTGGAATTTGAAAGTGAATAGAGGTGTCATTTAATGCCGGCGGCAAATTCATTGACGTCGAATCATGCAAAAAGGAAGCTTCTCTCACTTCTACGTCAAAGATTTCTCCTCCGGTCGCAGATTATCTCACCTCAATCGACCGACATATTGTTCTATAATAGGTTCATGGTAAGTCCGTTGAGCCTTTAGAATGGCAAAACTTTTGAACGGATCTTCTCATTCATCATGGATCTAAGCTTGTTTTTTTGTATAGGTTCACTAGCTTTTAGCACATGAGAAAATAGTGACGGCAAGAACAGAAGCAATTCATATGGAAATGGTCGATATATTACTTGGATTCGAACCAACAACTTGCAGATCAATTACAGTTTCGTAAAAAGATTGTGGCTTAATTGTGAAGCTAGAATTGTAAGTTTCTACCGTTGAATCTATAAAATGCATTGTGGGCTTTTAATTAATCTCTGGTTTTATGAAGAATATGCATGACCACTTTTGTTTATCTGAATTTGATGGCTGTTCTAACTTCCCATAAAATGGGTAGGACTGTTCCTTCATTAAAGGAAAAAGATCAAAGTTTTAGTTACTGGGACTGTTAAGGTGTCGATGAGCTGCAAGCCACTGATTTTAGCCAATGCCATAGGGACAACATCCAAAGCATCAACAAATGCCGTCATTTGGGAATTATCACACTTCATTTCTACAAAACTTCCTTTCATGGATACGCCTTTGGATATTTTGTAAGCCCCAGTTTTCTAGCAGCAGCAAATACAATATGCCTGATTGTTTCAAAACTTCCAGGACCCAAATGGTGCAGCAGCGAGCTTGTTAGACTAGCATTGGTACTTGCTGTCAATAGTGGGATAGCATTCTTGAGCTCATTACTTACACTTGAGTTGGGGGGCAACTACAGAGCCAATCCCATCTCTCCTACTCAGCAGAAAATTCCTAATGATGCATTTTGGATCTGCTTACTAGTTGTAAACATGATTCTCATGCTTGTGCTGGTCTTGGGCATGCTACTCTTGCCAGATAATTACCAAACAATGCATTGCGTTAATAATTCAATCAATTCTAACTGTTAAAAAGAGTGTTCAAGTCTGGTGTAGCATACAAAAGAAAAGTTCTAGTGTGTATAATCTCCTGCTTTTTGGGAAGACCACACCCTGAAACAGGCACAGAAGATGAAATCACTACGTCTTTGTCTAGTTATAGCTATGAGGAGTTGGAGGTGGTTACTAATCAGTTCAGCAAACTGATAGGCAGAGGCGGCTTCGGGGGAATATATAAGGGAATGCTTTTGGATGGAAAAAAAGTGGCAGTGAAGAAACTGGAAAGCACTACCCAGGGGAAAAGAGAATTTAAAGCAGAAATTGAGATTTTGGGAAGGATACACCATGTCAATTTGGCTAGACTCCTGGGTTTTTGTGCTGAGGGCCTTCATAGGCTTCTTGTATATGAACTGATGGCTAATGGCTCCCTTGATAGGTGGATATTCGATGATGGTCCTTATGTGGACTGGCAAACCAGAATGAAAATTTTAGTGGGAACCGCACGAGGTTTAGCTTATCTACATGAAGAATGTGATCCCAGGATAATTCACTTGGATGTTAAGCCTCAAAATATTCTATTAGATGTATACCACAGCGAAGTAAATGGCACGTCATTAAAATTTTCATGTCAATCCTTGTTTGATACATCAAGAAATATATGAGATCTTTTTGCTGCATAATAGTAGCAGATGTAGATAACAATGAAACCTTTCTTAGAGTGGATTAAATTACATTTAGACTTTAGAAATTTAGTAAGAAATGCATTCCTAGATGTTTTCTTCTTGATAACACTATTTAGCAGGTTTCATGTCTATTTTCTATCCTTAATGCATGTATTCAGTCATTTACATCATGCTAGATCTATGGGATGGGTTGTTGCCTCCTTCTTTTATGATGCATAGACATAAACAAGTTGTATTTGATAGACATAAAGCAAAAGTAAGAAGATAGATCTGCCAAATTAAGTGCCTCCATAGCTTTTTGTCTGAGCTCTTTATCTGCACAAAAAAGAAGTGTCCTCCAGTTTTTACTCAACACTGCTAGAGTTGATTGCAGATATTAGTTAGAGCTGCAACACATTTGGTGTGCAATCAAATTACCTAGCAGGATAGGCTGATCTTTGACGAAGTTCGTATACCTAAATTTTCCTTTTGTCTGAGGTGTGCAAATCCTATTTCAAGCAAGAGGTTTACCAATGCCATACTGCGATGTACTTTCAGTGTCTTTCCCTCTCTTAAACCAAAATGTGAATGGCAAGATTGAATTGCTACTGCTGCTGCAGATCATGGCAGCGTTGTTGGTGTCATCTATACAAATTCTAATTATCTTACCAATTTCAAATTGTGAACGTAGAAGCAACCTGAACTTATCCAAGTCATATCGTTTAATCTGAATCTTTTCAAACTTACTATCAATACTCTATCCAAGCTCAAGTAAGCATTTTCATATCTTGTTGCAAAGATGTCCAATGTTTAACTAGCTTTGCAGGCTAGTTACTCTACTTATTATAGCACATGCTTAACTTGAAGGAATATTGTATCACTGCCCCATCATGCACAATAATGTGGCTCAAATTCTATCTCTAAAGAACATTTGTCAATAGCATTTGACATGTAGCTAAAGTTGTCTTTGGTCTAATAAACTCACATCCGTCTGAAGGTTGGGTATTATATCTTTATCACGTGTTTAAATATGATTTTTAAATTTGGATTTTCTTCTAACTTCACTACTTGTGGCTATGCTTGATTCACGGACACATACCTCAGTTAAAGGAATATATTTATGCATGTAACCAATACAATGAACTTGCATGGAGATCCCTCATACGCATTATGCTGACCTACAATAGGAAACATAACAAACTACATTTTAGTATGCAATTCATATTAAGACTTGTTTCACAGGTGCAGCATGAAGAAAACACATAGAGTCATAGCGTCTCCTCGGCAATCAAAGAAACAACGGGTTTCATGTAGCTTGGAGAAACTCTCACCTGGTCCTAAGATAGTAAACCGTTCATGTGCTTCAAGACATCATATAATTGCTCATAAGGAAGAGAAGAAAATGCAGGAAGGCTACCTTGTCTCATGCTCCGAAGTGAAGATGTTTTTGACGTCTGAAATGATGCTTGATGTATGGGGGGCTGGTGCTAAAGATGGCCGACAAGGATTCAACGTATCGCGTCTTAAAAGACCTTTAAAGTCTGAGTTTATGAAGATTTACAAAGAAATCTTCCACACTTCTAGTGTATACCGAGCTCCAATGTATATGGCTCGTTGTTTTGCAGCATGGAAATGGGATTAACATTGATTGGAATAGCGTTAGTGAATATGCTGAAGATTGCAAGAAAAAACAAGAAGAAAAACAACAAGATATCGCGACTTCTTGACAAAGGATGAGAAGCCCAAGGATGATGACTTGACTATGCCATCAGCTCTTGCTGCAAAATTTATTCAAGTGCTTGACGACCATTTGTCTATTCTGAAAGGAACATCTATAAATGAAGGTGCATGTGCCTATTATGAGAGTTGGAGAGCGGCCTTAGTAGAATTAGAGAGTGCTAAAGCAAACTCTAAGTACATAGATGAGCAGATTGCAATTTTGAATGTGAAACTTGAAAGTGCAAAGGTAGAACTTGAAGCAAAGAGAAGGGAGTTTGAAATGCAATCAAAGCTTGTCGAAAAGCTAGGCAATGGAGCTCGAGACAGTGCGGAGCTCAAGCTTCAATATCACGAAGAAGTGGATGCAAAAAAAACAATTAGGGTTTTTTTGAGATTAAAAAAGGGCCTTCAAAACATGCCAACTAAGCCAAATGAAGATAAATGAACTACCAATCAGAAATCAGAGTCTGAGGGGTCCAGTCAGCAAAACTGTTATAACTAACTCACTGGATTGCATTTTTTAGCATAACTATTGATAGAAAAGTCCAAATGAGCTCTCGTTTAGTGCAATAGATAGATCTCGTTGAGATCTTTCCAACCTTCGGTGCTTTGCACATATTTTAACCACTTATGATTGTCAAAACTCCAAAAAATATGGTTTTTACCATTTTTTACTATCCTACGGGGCTAAAAGATATGCAAACCACCCAAGATTAGAAAGATCTCAATGAGATCTATCTATTGCACCAAACGAGAGCTCATTTGGACTTTTCTATCAACACTTATGCTAGAAAATGTGATCCAGTGAGTTAGTTATAACTGTTTTGCTGACTGGATTACCAGTTCTGTTTTCTGATTGGTAGTTCATATAGCTTATTCAGCAGTTCTTAGAAGGCCCTTTTATGATCTCAAAAAATCCCTAATGAGAGTGAAGTGGAAAAGCTACATTTAGATGAGCTTGGAATGAGTTATATGGTTAATGCAGACACCAAAAGCTCACTTACCAATGATGCAAGGATGAAAGAAATGGAATGTGAAGTGAAGATCAAGGAGGAACTCTATTGCAAGGAGAAGAACTTGAATGAGCAAAAAACCTGCAGGAAAAACAGGTTAGAATCTTTCCTCCATGCGATACAAGCAGGAGGCAGCATGCTTGTCATACCACAGCTTTCAACTCCTAATGAGAATTTGACGACAATAAAATTGGAGGTGGTAGCTTGTAGCTTTTGTGGATTTGGCTTTAAAGGCCTTCAATATGCTGTTGTAATCTCTCCATGCATGCATTCCTTTCACTTGGCATGCGCAGTCTATACCTTCAAACTTTCAAAGCTTTGTTGTCTTTGTACTGAAGAGGTCAGCATAGCTTGGCTTCGAAGTATCGGGATCACAACTCATGATGGAGGTATGCAACTGTCTTCTTTATGAGGCTTTATGGTATTGATAAATGCAGGATGTATGAATGCTTACTTCTGTGACGTCCCCTACTCATATACGGTGCACTCACTGTATACAAACAGGAGTTCATCCCCCATACCAGCTCCATACTGATACAGGGCCCTCCATGTATCACTGCAACCTTGATGAGTCCAGTGGGAAGAATGAAGGGGTCATTTTACCCTGTCTCCCTCAGGGCCTACCTAGCTGCGGAAGCGTAAACATACATGTCAGTATACAACATCATCACATAGCCACTTCGAAGGGTGGCTCATCCCTATCTGCATAGACAAAGATCAGCACATCACATATGGGGATGCTACCCAAGGCTCAGACTCGGGGAATGGCCCGCGGCTTGGGTCTCCGTTCATTCATTGGGCATTTAATTCATGGCAATGGATTTGGTGGCATGAGAACATGGCTTAGGGTAGTCCACTCCATCCGCCCCCTCACATTGCACACTTTGCTGCGAGTAGGTTGAAAGGTGTTGGGACGGCACCAGCTTCGCGGGATGCATAGCCAAAGGGGCTATTCACGGGTTGCATCTCCCCATCCGATGGGGAAGGTAGGGATCACTCCCTCCGAGAGATCTACATGCTGACTCAAGGTGACTAGAGGGCCACTGCCCTTATTCGACTTGAACCCAATGGAGAGTGACGCATCACTCCACGGGTGTCGAGCCCATGCCTTGCCCACACGCAGTGGCAAGCCATCAGACCTAGTCCACAGTGATCCCCGATAGGCCTTACACACCAGAGGGATCGTTCAAGAGTCAGAACATGAATCTCCTTATAAGCCAGTCTGGCCCCTTCACCCACAACCAGGTGGGGTTCTTGTACACAGGCCGAATTTACAGTGTGCTAAAGAGGCTAACTAGGAGCATCAACTACCAGGCTTTAAGGTCTCTACCCCCCTTCCCAATACAATGAGTTCACCACAGAGATACATCATCCATATACATCACAGAAGAACTAAAGAACTAGATCTAATCTATATCATAGAGTTAGGTTCTTTAGTTAGAGCTTAGTATCTGGGGATCTATATATGGCTGCTATGGGCAATTTAATAGGTTAAACCTACTGATACAATGACTGGGAGATGGTTTAGGCTATTAAATTGACTAAATACCTGATCCTTGGCTCGCTCCTCCTGCTCTGAACTCGACCATCCTGCTCTGCTGCTAGAAGATGAAGCTAGAAAGGGAAACTAACGAGCTAGATCGCTCAGACAGAGTCTGGGAGGCGGGTTTGACTCCTGGAGCAAGTAAAACAGAGCCCTAAAATGGCATGAACGAAAATAGCAAATTAGGGTTTCTTTTACCTAAATAAACAAGGAGTTAGGGTTAGGGTTTCCAATTACCCCTTTAAGCATGTGGGATAATTGGGTATGGCCCACTTGCCTTTATTGACTAGGTGGCATAAAGTGTCCACATGGGAAAATGTGTGCCTTAGATAAATGTGCACATGGGTAAATGTGCACATTAATAAAAGCACACACCTTGCAAGTTGCCCCCCTAGGACTACCCGCTTGGCTACACGTCGGCGTACACGTCAGTCGGGGTGGCGTGTACGCGTGACGAGGCAATACAGTATACGTCCTAGGACCGTATACTGTGCTGGAACGTCACAACTTCTGTCCTTAAGCTATTATATTTATAAAGCTGCAAATGGATAATGTTAGTTGTGAATAAGTATTGTATGGAACTCTGAAGTATACTTGCTTGAACATGGAGTATCTTTTGTACGTTAAGTACATTGGCTTTTACATCGAGTATCTTCTCTACATCAAGTACTAAATAATATAAATTAGTACCAAGATACTTTGTTAGGGCTTTTGAATACCCATGAGGACTTTTGATATTGTCATACTTTAGCTTGGTCAAGTACTTTATGTTTGTCTAGATGCTATTTATGTTATCAGCTAATGAGCTACCGGCAAATACATTCACATTCACATGTTGAGCTTTTGGATGATGCAGGAGATGAGCTAGTACACATGTTGAGCTTTTGGATGATGTAGGAGATGATCTAGCATGTTCACATTCTAAGCTTTTGGATGATGCACAAGATTCCGCTAAGAAGAGTTTGGAAGCAAAAAAAATGTCCCCATTAGCCACAAGAAAGAAAATTGCATGGGTTGTTGACTCTGAGGAAGAGTGGACGAGCAAGTTAGAGCAGCAAAAGGAAGGTGTTGAGTTATGCAAAGGCTTGAAGAGCACCCCAAAATCTATGAATCAATTTGGACAGAAATGTGGCAACCTGCAAGACCAGCTAGTAGAGAATCTGCAACACGAGACTTTTTTAGAGGATGAATCTGCATACAAGTGTGCAATATGCTCAGTCCTGAGCATGAAACGGAGCCGCAAGTTGAACTTCCTTGTAGGTCCCCCATTTCCTCGCCTTGTAGGTCCCCCAGTTCATTGCAAGAACATGATCGGCCTAAAAGCTGCAATACACCAAAGGGCTCCAACAGACTACAAGGAACTTATGAAAGACCCTCAATAGTCAAGAAAGCTAGCATAGCAAAACAAGGACCGGCAAAGGCAAAAGCAAGAAGAAATCTTGGGCTACAAGATATTTCAGGTTAGTGTATTAATCCTAATGGTTGAAGATTTATTTTAACAATATTTTCCTGCTACAGATCCTACAACAGGGGAGGGTGATGATGAGACACCAAAAACAAAGCCTTGTGAGACCGTAAATGCAGGTGAGTGCATTGAAAATTGCACATTTGATTGAATTAGAAAACATTGATTTTATGAATTGTATTTTTATACCAAAAGTTTGAACAAGATTTATAAAGAAGAAGGAAAGCAAGTTTTATCTAGGGATAAAAGGTTAGTGTGTTTCCTTCTTTGAATTTTGTGGTTGACAAGATTTGGACATTCTACTCTCTCGTGGCATTGTGCATAATTGAATTAGAGCCTGCACTATGACTTAGTCTACCATGGGTACACAACGATGAAAGTCATGCATGCATGTCTTAATAGCTTTTAATTCCATCATGGTTTCTGTTGTTTATTTTGTAGTCTTTCTAGTGATGCATCAGCAAGCAATGAGCTGGAATATTGTAGTCTAAATCACTTGTGTATGTTCCTTATGCTTGCCACTGTAATTTGAAAATTAGTTGTACTTGCATTTCAGTCCGTTAGTGAAGCCTACACATTTGGTGAGCATCCCAACATTTAATAAATTCACCATATGCTTTTACTAAAAAAATAGGCTGGTTATGACAATATAGCATTGGGGATTTCATGGTTGCTAGGTCAATTTGGAATTGTGCATTAAATGTTATCTCAAACACAGCTAAAATGGATGTTCATATTTGTAATACAGTGGAAGCCATATAATATCACTAAGATCTAGACAAGAAAGTAAAAAGGACCAAGAGTATATATCATATGTGTTTTTGCATTACTTATGAGATGTCAAGGTTGCTAATGCCACGGTTCTATTGCGTTAGCAATAGAACCGACATTCCTTGGATGGGGACGCCTTTCCCCGCCTCTCTTATTTATAGTGCTTCATTCTTCTTTTCCAGTCATTGGCGTTCTCTTGAGCTCCTTTCCATTCTTTCTTTTTTGCCTCCACAAGTTTTTCTCCTGCTTGCTAAGTTATTTGCCGACAAAACGGGTTTGCTAATATCGATGGCATCGTTGTGAGGTTGCGGTATTATTTTTGTAGCTTTCTTCTAGTGGATTTGATCGGCTGATTTTCTGTTTGTGGTTCTTCGGGATCTAGGCATCTACAGTAGCTTTGGGTTTAGTTTTATGGTGGTTCTTCCAGGCTTTGGGTTTAGTTTTATGTGTGGTTCTTCCGATCTGGACGCCTGCAGTAGCTTTGGGTCTGTCTATTTTTTCTGGTTATTGGACTGTTTGAGAATGTTTATGCTTCATGATTAACCGGTTTGCTCCAGGTTTCTGATTTGGGAGTTAGTTCCCCTTTTCCGCTGAGCTTTAGGATAAACAAGGCTTCTGGATATTTCTTCTGCCCCTTCATTACTTATGTGCTTTTCTCAAGGGATTTACAGGAAGTTTTGGTATGGATTTGCTGTAGTATGAGGCTTCTGGACCCTGCTTTCCGGATCTTAATGACCAGATTTTGGGGCCGAATTGGTGGCTTCCTTACCCAATCGGGTTCTCTTATTTGTTTATCTTAGTCGATTCTCTGGCTTACAAACCATCCTCCAAAACTCTTATTTTCGATTTGCTATTCTTGTTCTTATCTTCATTGCTCCTTCATGTTACAGAACCGACTGGCGCTCATCGCTTTTAGTGATTCGTCTGGGAGTGACCAGGGCAGTTTCAATCTCCGGGCGATTTCCTCTGATGACGATCCGGCTGGATCGATGGCCCTTTCTTTGGTCGGCGCCGCTTCTGCAAGACAAACTTGTTAAGCTGCTTTTGTGGCTATAAAGTGATCAAGTAAGATTGTAAAATTGTTTAAATATAATTTGTCTTTTGGTTAGTTGGTTAAGTAATTGATGTAGCATTCTGAAGTGGCTAATATCAATTTTTTGATGCCATCGTATTTTTCTTGGATGTTTGCCCCTCTCCCCAAATCTTGCACTTTCCATGTACCATTTGTTTTCTTGCTCTTGGTGTGGCTTGTCTCAATCTTTTGAGGCCATTTTATTTTTCTTGGATGTTTGCCTTCTCTCCCCAAATATTGCACTTTCCCCACACCATAATAATTTACTTGTTGTGACTTGTTCCTTCTTCTTCGCATGTTGATATTTTCTTGATGTGGAGTGTATTTATATTTTGACACTACTTCATTTTTGTTAGACGTTTGCCTTCCCTCCCCAGAGTCTTGCGCTATCCCCTTACCATGCTATTGCTTTCCCCTTACTGTGCTATTTCCCTTGCGGTGACTTGACCTTTCTCCTTCCTATATTTTTGTTGGTATGGTCTTCTTAATGCATAATATATTTTTGCTCCATATTTTGCTTCATTGACTAATGATCATTTATAGGGTCCATGCGCATGATGTATGGGCCATGTCCCTGTATCCATTTCCCATTGTTTGGACAGTTGTAGGGCACTGTGGAGGATATCCATACTTCGGTTTGGCTATGCCTTGTTTTCTCGTGGTTTGACTTATGGTATGTAGATTGTATTTTTCAATTTTGCTAACTCGATTACATGGCTAGTTACTAGTTTAATGGTTATCTTGTAATTCTTGTTGCTGTTCGCCTTCATTGTGTGGGTTGTTGTCCTATGTTCATTTATTTCCGTCTTTTCCATGCTTCTATGTCATTCTTTGCCACTTATTAGTTGCTCCTAGTTCACTTTGCCCTAACTAGTCCTAGATTAAATGTGGTTCTCGTCAAAGTGCTCTTTTCGTTCATTTGGTTTTACTTGTCTCATAGCTTTATCTGCCATGCGCATACCACCTATTCCTTTAGTTCTTTATCCTTTAGTTTGATTTTTTGTTTCTTTTGGGTGGTTTTCCCTTTGCAATTTGTGCAGACTATCAACATGTTGTTTGACTTATTTAATATATGTCAGTCATCCCATGGGTGTGTTTGTCATTTTTTTGGGTATTTTTGCATGTTCATTGTACCATAGGACCCATTCTAGGTACGGTATTATCTAAATTGCACTATTGCCATTCATGGGTACTGTTTATTGCATCATTCAGCCTTGGTTTTGGCTGTCCCTAAAAGTGTTGTTATGGTGTGGGTATTTTTAAGTCGCACTTTTTTCAAGCTTTATTACTGCTCATTTCATTATTCACCCTTGGCTCTGGTTGTCTCTTCTAGTGGTAGTTTTCTTTTTGCTTCCATCTGTTCTATTAGCCTAACTTTTTTGGGTTCTTGCTCTTGCAAACACTAATAAGCTTGCCATAAGTTCAATTCCCCTTTGTCTCATACCAACATTTAATCCCTAGGCATTTTGCCTCATATGGCTGACGTGTCTTTCCTGGGATCCTTTACCATTAACCGGTGATGTTCATTTGATGATTTTGTGTGCTCCCTTTGATGGATGGGTAGTTCGAGCGTTTTATATAACATAGGACCCCTTGTCATTAGTTGATCAAGTTCGATGATTCCACATGGCCCCCTTTATGGATCCTTTAATTTCATGGGGTTTCTAGGATTGGTTTCTCTCTTCATTTTCCTTATGCATATGCGCACTATTGCATCTATTTTTGTGTTGGGTTCGGATTATATAATTCTTTTCTTTCAGATAGTCAATCCATATTTCGTGTTTTAAATATCGATGCGTTTACATTGTTGTTCGAGGTTGTTCAGGTATCGTTATTCAATTTAACATTTTTGGGCTGTAATTCAGCATCTTTGGGCATTTCTGGGCTTCATTAATTCTGTTGATTTGTCGACTATTTGGGTGTAGATGAGTTTGTGCTTTTCATTGCTCATTCGTTCATCGCGTACACTTGGCCATATATGCGCTCTTGTTTGTTTCAATTGGATGATTTTTGGTTTAAAGTGAAGCTGAGTTTTCATTAATCTTCTAGGCTTGTGCGGTTCATGGATTTATTATCATTAGTATCATTCTTAACTCTAGTTTGGTTCTTTGTATCATCTTAGGATCTATGTGCGGCTTTCGTATTCTTTCCTTAGTTACCCATTCGTGCCTTTGTGCTTTTGCCTCTAGTTGCCTCATTGGTGCCTTTTTTACTTTATTAATTCAATTGGGCCTTTTCGTGTTCTCTGCTATCACTTCTGTTCTCTTCTCTTTTGTTCCATGCCTCCTTGCATCATTTGCTTATTTCTTTTCATCAATTCTGATGTTTGTGTGCCTTATATGGTTACGTTTATTACGCAAATTTTTAGTGTCGGCTCTTGGTTTCGACCTTGTTACTTGATGTTTCTTACATCTGCTTTCGTGTCCCCCTTTTCGGGTTCAAACAATTTGATCGTGGAATCGTCTTGCTTGTCTCTTTCATGTGTTTTATTAGCTTGTGCATTAGGTGCTCGCCTCATAGTTGGTTTTATATAGAGATTCTAATCTTCGTTGCCTTATTTCGGTACAGTCTCAGGATTGCATACACTTGCTCATTTGTAGCCTCTGCATGATTTGATGCATTTGATCTATGATTATACATTGTTTGCTCATGTGGCTATTTAGCTCATTTTGTTCGCATCCATCTCCCCATTGCTTCATTATTTTTGTTGTATATGTTGGACAGAGCTTGTTCATCCAGAGGTCCTTAGCTATTTTTTGTATCTTTGGACCCGCTTCATTGGCACACATGGCAGTCTATAGGTTGTTACGACAGGACTGGCATGTTTTATTTATTCTTCCTTTGTCATTTTTGCTTGTTTCGGTTTCGTATTTGGTTTTGCCTTTGCTTTTGAGTCTGGTTGTTTCTATGTGTAGTTGCTTCAATTTTTGTTGCACTGGTTCTTTTTAAGTAGTTCATTGTCGATGGCTTGGGTTGCTCTTCATGCCTAGCATGTCATGTTCCCTTGCTAAGATTCCATTCATCCCACTTTGCCTCAGTTTTGCACCTTTTATAGGGGTTCTCGTTGTTTCTCGCGATTGCTATTTGAGGGCATATACACATTCTTTTGTCATATATTCGTAGTTTTTCATCAATATCTTTGAGGGCCGATTGGACTTGTGCGTCCCTTTCCTCCAAACATTTCATTCTAATTCATGTTCGTCTCTTTTTTGCCCTAGGTTTTGTTCCTTTACTTTCTTTTTCCACGGTGGGCTTTCCTCATTATTCTAGTATATTATCTCTTGAAGCGTCTTAGTTCTTGATTATTTCTGGCATACTATCTCTTGAAACGTCTTAGCTCTCCTTGCTCTCATAACTTTTCTGTTCTCTTCTTTAAATTCACTGTCCCATATAGCTTCTTTTCTCTCAGTTGCATCCATAGTCCATCTACCTTTTTTCATCCATTTTATTCTTCTTGGTTCTTTTTGATCCATTGATACTTTGATCTTTGCATTCTCTCCCGATAATCGGTAACTCGCTCTTTGCTTTGTACACTAGAAGTTTCATTTTTTGCTAAGAGCATCCTTTTGAGCATCTCGTAACCTCAGTTTGATGTCTCATTTATTGGTTGGCGATTCTATGCAATCCTATCTTTGCATTCTCTCTTTGAGCTTATCGTAACTTCCATTTGCTGCCTCGGTTGTTGCTTAGCGATTATGTGCAATTCTATCTTTGCATTCTCTATGGTAGCATCATTTGGACCTCAGACCTTGGAATCACACATTTGTTTGGTTTCTTTTATGCCCGGTTGGTAAGTTCGCTCTTTACATAAAGCATGGTTTCATTAATTAGAGAAATTTCGTTTTCTCGTTTGACAACGAAATAGGTTGTGGTCACCCCGGGGATGGTAAGAAATGATACCTCTCTACCAAAACAAAGCCTCAATAATCCTAAGTTCAGCTTGAAAAAATAACACGCGCCATAATTTGATACCAGGCATGTAGCCCAAAGCTGTCATGACAGTAACCGAGGGGTTTGAGCATCATCACGAGTGGTCGTAAGGATCGCCATTGCGATTCTTGCGAGAACTAGTGAAGGCAGAATACAAGAAGCACATTGTGTGCATCGTGGTCAAATTACCATCTGGGGGTTGTATAACTGGTGTACAGAATCGCGACCGCGATCTCTCAGACTACTTTGTTTATCCAATTCAAAGTTGAGATAACTCAAAAGCATAGTGAACAAAAGTATAACACATACTGAACTCAAAAAGCATAACTCGTATTGAACATGATAACAGGTGAAAATGTTATAACAAAAACTTTTACAAAATGCTTTCGGCCAAAAGGCGGCTACATCATCGAAGTCTCAAATACGATCTACGGATCAATACCATGTTGAGCAGCTATTCTTGCAATATGCTCCTTTCCAATAGCAATGGTCTGTGACAGGTCCATTTCTGTATATCCAGTTGTGTCTGGGATGTCAACATCCATTGCCCGTGCTGCGTTCTGAACACGCTCTGACATATCTTGGCTATTAAACAATTCGTCCTGCAATTGCTCAGAATATTCATTAGAGGGTACCAGCTTACGCCTTTTGGGTGAAAGGGTGGGGAGGTTCTCCCACTTCCGGGGCGGCTTGAAGTTCCCACATACTCAAAATTAGGAAGGGGCTTGTCCAATTGCTTGGATAGCAAGTGGCATTATGGTGTCGGTTCTTGTTCGGGGCTTCAAGCTTCTCGAAAGTTGGATCAAGTTTTGCACATTGCCTTCTCGATCCGCTCTATCGGTTCCGGGTCTCCTTGATCCTTTCTTGAAGCTTTTCGATCCAGGCCTTCTAGTATCGGATCCATGTTCGGGGAGATCCGTTCCCTCGTGTTATATTAATATCGGGCTTGTCCGAACCTTGTTCTTCACGTTGCTCATCTTGCTCTTCACCTTCCTCTTCCATGTCGCCCTTGCCATTTTCTCTAGAATCTCGAAGAAAGATCTAAGGAAGCGGCATACCTTGTCGTCAAACTCAAAAGCAACACTCAGTTTTCCTTGCATCAACGCTACCCTTGAGGCGTTCCTCCAGAAAGAAATCCAAAACGCCAACCTTCTAATGGTACCAGCTCCTTCACTATATAATAGACATAAAAGAGGTTTTTGCGGCTCTTGAGGGCCTAAGTCGCCTTCCATAGCTGCCCATGAGAATTTGGGTTTACACAAAGAACTCAAATACTTTCTTTTTGTTTTTGCATCTACATCTTCAATCGCCGGTTATCGGATATTTTGGAAGAGGAGTGCTTTGTGGCGCCTTAGTGACTTGAGTCGGTCAGCCGCTCCAAGTTGGTTTAACGGCAAACACCCGAGCGTCACTCCTTATTTATTGTCACATGGTACGACATAATACTTGGAATTCTTTTTATATTTTTTGCTCTCCCATCCTTTCTCTTCATAAGCCCCTAGGGAAACATGGGAGCTACCTTGTATCTCGGCTAAGGCCAGACAAACAAATTGGCAAATGTACCGATCCGAGGAACATGACTATATGGTACACTTTTTGCATGTGTCATGCCGGCAACTCGGCTAAAATCGTGTATTTTTTTCACATCCCACTGT
Source organism: Isoetes taiwanensis (assembly GCA_021234155.1). Classification (NCBI taxonomy): domain Eukaryota; kingdom Viridiplantae; phylum Streptophyta; class Lycopodiopsida; order Isoetales; family Isoetaceae; genus Isoetes; species Isoetes taiwanensis. The sequence goes on along the minus strand of JAJEKV010000016.1, from coordinate 8,671,892 downwards.
GGTGGAAAAACTACGCATGTCTACAAAAATCAAACTGGCATTTTCTGACACCGATGCAGACACAAGGATGCCACTTTTTGTTACGTGCTGCACGATGTTTTGCTTCTCTTTCATTTTCCGGGCCTCATCTGGCCTCATTATAGCAACAATAGCTTCCAAAAAAATTGCAGGCAGATTACCTTGAACTGCCTCTTTATTATAGTTTGCTTTGACGTATTCGAAATCTGTGTCCGCAATATCCAGGAGACGTTGCTCAGACAGCTCTGGAAAAGATGAAGCCAACTCATCAAAATTATTGTATAGCTTCTCTGAGATAGAATTGGCATATGATAACACTTCACGAAGCATGAGTGAAAGTGTTCTGATGTCTAGAGCCCTCTGACTGCAATTAAAACGTCCTGTATACCCCTGCTGCACTTTCAAGAAAACCTTGCCCTGTAAGATTTCGTCCATCAACTGGCTTACCTCAGCATTGTTCATTCCTCGTAGGTTTCTCAGGAATGTCTTGTTGAAGAATTCCTTTGAAGGTTTCTCTGGTAATTCCTTTGAAGGCTTGCCCAATTGTTGACAACTTCTACGAGTTTAGACCAGGCAGATTCTTGCATAAATAGGAACTGCTTCTCATCCTTCGCCCTTAACCTTTCGAGTTGTGGTAGCCACCTACGACAAAATCACCTTACCGAAGTCTTGGTTAGGATCGCGGCGACATTTTCCCCGAAAGCAAAGAAACGAATAACATACCTTCGGCCGGATGTCACCGCAGTTCTGTTGGCCCTTTGGAGGACGCCAGAAATGCCTTGTGCTTGGTTTCTTAGTTGTTGGAGCTTTTCAATCGGTGGTTCTTTGTATCTTGTTTCTCGCGATGGCGCCGCTTGCCTTCGTATGGAAATCTAAATGTATTCTTTGTTGGAGAGGTTACCATTTAATACCGCGACTTCTTCTTTTTTACATATGCTTTTCGCCAAATTCCAACCTTTGCTCGACATTGCCCCGCGTATTATCAAAAAAGCGTGGCAAAAAAAATCTTTGTGATTACCGAAAATGATATAAAATTTCTTGTTTGCCAATTCTTAAAGGCGACCAAGTGACTAATTTCACTCGCATGTGGCCGAGATACACTAGTTAGTCCAAGATATTGTTCACGAAGATCGCGGCCGCGATCCGCTTGAGCATATTTATATATGTAACCAATATGAGAAAAAAGAAATAAATATGATGTAACAGACCTTGTTAAAGGATCAAATGGAACAAGATCAGCTGGTGTTAGAACCTCCGGCTCGTATTTCTTGAAGCTTTTATCGTTAATGCAGACATGGTCATTTGACCCAACTCTATGTGTCATATTAGCGGGGCTGGTTCGCAATCGAAAATGCCACTCTTTGGAACCGCCACACCCATTGGATAATATCTTTTGAACTCCTCGAGCTTGATGTCAGCCTCTCGAGCTAGTTTTCTTCATCCGATTAAACTTCAAATCTTCCGCATTTGGGGATCAGTTCTCCAGGGCAATAAGTGGGCTGGTAGGTGTTGCTTTAGTGGACGAGGAAGGAGTAGAAGACGTCGAAAGGTTAGCGATCATCATCCATGGGCCTTTGGAATCTTTATCCCGAATGGCGGGATCCTCTTTGATGGCTGTCCTTCTAGTGCGGTGGATTCTCACGGCGGGGGCGATCAAAAGCATGACGGAGCTGAAGGGTCAACTACATCGCGAGAACAACCAACATTTCTTTGAGGGGGCTACAAAGAACAAATGAAGGAACAACAACATTTGCCTCTATGGGCACTACGGTATCCTTTGGAGTGGATGGTTCGCCAATAGCCCGCAAAGGGGCCACGGATCTCTTCTTTGAAACAGCCCTAAGCGGTTGGTGTCCATCCTTGAAGGCGGTTTGTTGTCTTTAGTAGCCTTCAAAGCGGCGAAGGAGGTTTCTTATCGCCTAAAAGGCCTTTTCTCGCACATGCTAAATCCAACAAGTATATCCCCATTGCACTTTATACCCGACAAACTTAAGGAATCATAGGACGGCAATATCCAAAATCCCTTAAGACTGGTGGGCATCCCTTGCCGCTTTGCCGCTTTGTTGACTTTTTTTACTCGCAAATCATAATGGATGGATCATAATTACGCCATCTCAAAGCGTTACTCGACAAACCGCAGCCCTTGAGTATCTTCTACGCAAAATTATTGCATCCTCAGACATGATTTTGGTGCCTTCCCACATAGCAATAACTATACCTAGGTTGTTAATAATCTTACGGACCCTTCCCATTCCTAAAGAACAAACACAAGTCCTTTCTACGGTCTCCAAAGTGACATGAGGTTTTGCCTGTGGCGATTTCAACACACCACTTCCTCGCTTCTATCGGGGTGACAATTCTGATTGGTTCTACATTGGGCCCTTGGAATAGTTCGAGGGCTGCGTAAGCAATTGAACACGAGTTAGATGCACTAGTATTGGAAGAAGGTGTTACGTAAGGATCGCTACGACGCGATCCTGGTTCATCGGTTGCAAACTAATAAAGGGTGTTCTGTCACCATTATGCTGGCGAAACGCGGCCGCGTTCTTTCTTCGACCAGCCGAGTATTACGTTTTATATAAAGTGCTTCGCCACTTATCGCTGCCCTTGATTGTCTTGAAACACTACCTTCGAAAAAGAGGAAGGTCATGGTCACAACTATCGCGGCGCTGATACGTTGCCGACCATCTAACTATCCTAAAAAGACATGGCGAAGCTATAGAGATACCTATGCTAAAAAAATCAGCGGAAATTACCTTCTCTCGAGGGCGGAGGCGAGACATGGTGGCGCTAGAAATTTTTCGGATGGCGCTGAAATTTCTTTGAAGGCTAGAAATTTTCGCGAGGCTGCCCAGAAAAAATGAACGCCACTCTTTTTTATAGACATCGCCATTATGACGGGCGCCATTATGATCGGGCATTATGGCGGTCATTATGTAGATCATTATGACTTGGCGACATATTCCCCATTACCCCTAAAAGCAACCCCCAGCTTAGCGTCGTGACGGATTGTGACACGTGAGAATTTGTGTGAGTGGATCCGTGGGGCGGTTTGAAAGGACAGCAAATCACCCACGGCATGTCAGTTTAAATTGGATAGGGACAGGGACATTAGGGCATAAAAAGGTCCCGCCCGTCTTACCGCATTTGAAATTCAAATCTATTTCAAATGCGGTAAGACCCTCCAACAATTTCATTGTTGCAAAGCTTGGGAAGAAGTTGTTCGAGGCGCCGGAGTTAATTTGAAGGCGCTATGTTGGATTACAATGGCACTCCGATGAATTTCAAAGCATCCAAGCATATTTGACGTTGTAGAATTCATTGAAGGCCAAAGACAGGCAAGTTCATTCATTAAACTGTGTTTTCAGTTAAATCTGCCGCATGCACCCTTTTTTGTGTCTGGTAGATCAAATCCCGTTCTAATTTGGTAATATAGATTGCATGTATCAACAATTCTTAAGATGTTCCTGTTTGTAGGCGTTGATGTCATTCATCTTCCTCTGATACAGGTGATCCTTGAGGCACGACTAGTACCATCATCCCGGGGATCACCGCGAAGGCGATCTTCCGAACATATTCTAGACCCATCAAGGGTTATTGATTCATCTACTTCTCCGCGGAGTCGTCCCTACGACCGCGGCTAGTACTCGTCCCGGATGGCGATTTTTCGCAAAGATAATCTAAACAGACGCATATAATCTAGACTATGGTATCTGCTTGATGTAGGAGACTATGTTAGCTGCTTGCTCTAGGCACGTACAATCTAGACAGGTGTATCTGCTTGCTCTAGGAGATCGCGGTCGCGATCCTTCTAACCACGTCCTTGCTTAAAACTTGGTGCGTGCGGCTAGCGTGAAAGTGCTCTTCCGTGACATCGGCGCGTTTTAATCGAAAGTAATAACGTCCATTGTGCTTTATGACATGGCTACCTCGAGGTCCATACTATTCCATGGAGTCAAAAGTGGGCGAAGGAAAAGTACATGCCTTCGACAAGCACCACAACTTGCCCTTGCCGAGAGATACCGTTGTAGTGTCTATGGAAGTTATTCTCGACGGAAGCATTGGTTTGCCATATCCTGAACCGGAATTTACAACACTCGAGGATTCGCGAGGGAGTTTTATTTTGTGGCCAGCGCAGTGGATAGCTACCCTTGGTTTCTCTAGAAGGGAGAAGCCAAAGAGTTTACAGCTTTGCTCTATTGGATTTGTTCTTGCCCGCCTTTTTTATCGCCTTTGGGCGCTTGAGGCTCGCATCTCGAATCACCCAACGGATGTGGTCTCAGACTTGGTTGGCTGGGCAAGCCATTACCTTGTCTATGCAACACTATAAAGATAAGTTCTTACATGATTGGAGCTAAATCAAGATACACATACAAAGTAGCACTATGAGCAATCCATTAAGATCCAAAATATGGACTGCCCATAAGCGCATCAAATATGCAACATTAACGAAAAAACATCATTGTCTTCGGTCTCTATATGGTGTGGCTATAGAAAAAGACCAGACAAAACACAAGCAGTGTAAGCTACGTATTACAAAGTGTGTGGATGTAGTAATAGCTACGGCCCTAAATCCGCAGATCAATAGGTTATTATTCCTCCACATTAAAAAATTCTAGTTTTCGATCCATCAGAAGAATATAGACAAGCAAACAGGGGAGCTACACTTGGGCAATAAACTCATGTCCTTCACATGACATTTTGCTTTCTTATTCTTGCATGTCCATGAGAAGACTGGTGCAAGAGAAGGTCCATCATCTTCAAGCACAGTAACAGTTTTTGGTTGCCAGGAAGCACATATATTAATCATGTTTGGTGGCCTCATTTAAAAAGGCTGCCACCATCGGCAATAAGCCAACTCATGGCTCCTTAAGATCCAACAGAAAACAACTTTAAAGCACATCAAAATAATGGCAAAGTTGGATGTGATTAACAGGATCTGTATAAAAGGGACAGTTCTCCCATCAGATTTCTTAGGAACTAGGTTCATTTAGACCCTTGCATATACTGGACACCGTTCTTTGTATGGCTGTAGTTAAGTCATCTTTACTGACATAGATTACATAAAGAGAAAAGACAAACCTTATACAGAGACAAACTTGTACATTGATGACACCCTCGCATAGATGTTTGAAAATAATGCACAGCTAATGGTTGCCAACAATTACATAGGAATTCTCTGAAAACAAACTATTTGATATTAGTTATACTTGAAAAGAACCGCTAAAAAGAACACGAGAATTCAAAGATTACAAATCACCGATCTGAAAACGTCCTAAAATGCAATTAAAAAGCACCTTTGATCTCCAGAAACACAACGGATGTAAATGGCAAACTAAATACCCTGATTATTGCTTATAATGATCTGGTATTGAGTGAGCTTCCCTGTAACAATCCGATGTTTAACTGAATACAACCAAATTAACAAGTTAGTTGGATCACCTCTATTTGCATTGCCTGTTTTTTATTAAGGATTAGTGAATAATTTAGATCCCCCCTCAAGATTAAATCAAGAGCTATTTGAACGATTGCAAGAAGGTAAAAACATTTCAGAAGAGGAATCCAAGTCGACCCACATAGTAAGCTGGTGAAACTTTGCCTCAAAATGATGCCAGCGGCTTTAGCGTTTGAATCGTTTGCTGCAACGAGGAAGGAAAAAAACTGGAGGGAAAAAAAAGGGGGCCCAAAAATACCCGATGTTGAGTATTATTTTGGGTACTTGTTTAGTCCCTAAATAATACTATTTAAGGTACGCCTTAACATTGCTTCTTCCCTTTTATTCTGTTGGGAGCCATAGCGGGAGCTTGGTATTCAAATTGGGCTTCGGTAATCGAGTGCTCTGGAATGGGCGCGAATTCAAGCAAGGGCCATTGCATTCTACTTTCGAATCGATATGATCAGTATTCTTAACCACGACCGACAACGGCGGGAGAGCGAGGAGCTTCCGCATAATCGCGCGAACTCTTTGCGCACAACTATGGACAGCGGATGCGACGAAGCGGCAAGCCGGGCTAGCATCCATCACGTAGCTTTGTCGCGGCGATTCGCGGAGGTACCTGATTACCGCGGCAATGGGGGCCGGGGCTAACGATAACGACCAGGCCATAAATTGCGGGGCGTCCACATAATGTCAACGGGTCACACGTGGTAAGGCCGAGCCTCCATCCACGGTAGAAGGGCGGTCGGCATGACACATGGCGATGTCGGCGTGGAGTGCGGCGGAGGTGTGACCGTGCTTTCGATAAGGAGGCAACCATACCCTATCGGTACTTCGTGGGCTAGTATAACAAAAATCATTGGCCGCGGTTGTATCCTCATCAAGTACTAAGTAGCGGTGCCCGGCGTCTTTGATTCGTTAAGTTTGTAAATGTTTTATTGCAATAAGAAATATGTGCGATAGCTTTTTATTATTGGAATAAAAAATATTCAAACATAGTTATAGTGCCGATCTTTGCTTTGGGTATTAGTCTGATGTAAAGAAATCTATATAAACTAAGGGGCTATTTCATCCCGGTAGAATTTCTTTGTAGACTACATTTGGAGTGAACCTCCTTTTGTTTTTTAGCGGTCGCGTTGTCTTGAGGTTTCTTGAATGTATACCTTCACTCAGGTGTTGTGTGATGCACCTTGAGAATCACGACATAGAGAGCTGGCGTGTGCGAATCTTGGAGTTGATAGGTAGATGCCAACGGAGGTCATTGACCCGTCCTTGCGACTTGTTTATGGTCATCGAGAATGAAAGTCGCCGACGGAGAACTGCCTTAAGCTTGAAGGGGAGGAGGTCGTTATTTGATGACTCGAGTGTTATCCTTGGTATGAGGACCCGTGTTCCTTTGTAGGTGCCGTGATTATTTACGCATCTATGATTCTTGGAGTGCGCTTTGATTACATGGAGGCGGGTGCCATTCTGCAGACCGGCCTTTGGGTTCATGTTTCTGAGTAGGATGATGATGGCACCATCCTTGATGTGTAACTTATGCGGTGGCATGCCAAAAGGGGTCAGGTGGTTGATCAACTCAATTGGGAAATCCCTTGTAGCATCTTCGCCTTCTGCAATAGTTGTCCATTCAACCTTAGAAGGACCTTATTGTTGATTCTCAGCATGTCTTCATTCTTTGGAGTCAAGATGGCCTTGTCATACAATAGGTGCACGTTTGCCTCTGTTATTTCCTTGCCGAAGATGCTGTCAATCAAGTCGTCTTCTACCACGCATTCTTCAGGTATCTCAACCAAGTCACGATCGAGCCCTGACTCATTGTTCATCTGTTCCCCATTACCGAGTCATAGCAGTCAATTTGAGAAGATTTGCTCGTCTTTTCTGACCCGTATATTTTGTGTCAGCTTGTGGGTTTTGAAATTAATCCACAATGGGTTTCTCTTGACACACTTCGAGATGATTTCTGTCTTTGTTGCACGCTTGATCCGCGGGCAATTATTGTCCGGAAATGTCGCGCCGTGAGCATTATCATTCCCCAAGCGGCATGTCATCTTGGCGTATCTACGGCGTGCACTGTCGGCGGTGAGTGCTTGCGTATGTGTCATCCCCATTTCGTCCCATACCATGATGCTTGCCTTTCTAAGTACCTATGCTTGTTGGCTTGTTGCACGTAATGCAGAGGTTGCCTCTTGGGTGAGGTTGAGTGGCAACTTGAATGTCGAATGAACTGTTTGTGCTCCCTTCAAGAGGAGGTTTGGCAATGCACTGTCCAAGCTACTTGATACAACACTCACGCCCGCATCCTCTTAATATCTTGATCGTTGTTGAAGAGGAATGTCTTGCCTGTGCCTCATGGGCCATCCACATTGATACATGGGGCTTGATGCTGGCTGATTGCATCGAGGATAATGTCGGCTATGTGCTTCTGCTCCCTGTTGAGCTTTCCGTAGTTTTCTTGTTCTTCTTTCAACTCCTTTTCTGCATCGAAGGTGGGTTCATTTGGGAGATTTCCTAGAATGTCTATTTGTGGTTCTGGCAGTCCAAGTTGTTGGCATATGCAGCCACTCATTTGGAAGATGTCGTCGATGTCCTTTAGTGCATGGTTATAAGCCTGCTCTGGTGGCATCTTCCGTTGGTAGTCTTCTATCAGGCTATCCTTGAAGAGGTCCCATAGCCACATTGGATCTTGTGGGTCATTGTATAGGCAAATGAATGCGAATGTCTGGCATAGCTGCATTGGCATCTGGAAGACGCTTGCGTCTTCGAGCGTTTTCTCCCATTCAGTATCGTCTTCCAATAAGCCGAGCTCTTTAACAGCTTCCTTGAAAGTTGAACATAGTTTTCCATTAACAGTGCGCATGTCTTCGAAGCTGGTTGCACCCTTGATATGTAGCAATAGGAGGTGGAGGTAATAGTGATCACCGTCCTTAGGGCTCACGTTGTACATCCGTGTGATGAGCTTGAACTTCCCCTCCCTCTTTTTCCAGGACGTCTGGCGCGTGAATGTATATTGCTGGGGGATTCCTGGATAAGTGTATTCAAGTGCGGCTGGGTCGTTCTTGTTGAGTTCAAACCATGCAGTCAACATTGTTTACTTTTGCATCTGCTGCTCGTTGTCTTTCATGGCCTTCCTGATAATAGACAGCTTGGTTGTTTGGTAGGTGAACAGGTAGCCTGTGTACTGTGTGGGAGTTGCCATGCATCTTGAATCCGTATAGCCTCCACATTGCTTCAATTGCAGAGACGTATCTCGTGTCAAGGTATTGCTCCACCTCGTCCCAATTGAATGTGGACGTGGATTCCCTTGTTGGTTCTTCAGTGATTTTGATGGATGCCCAATCGTGCCCTTTGTGGATGTACTTATAGATATACTTCACGTTACCGACGCTGAAACACTGCTCAACATTGATATGTGCTTCGTACTTTTCAAGCAGCCATTGATTGTTGGGAACTATCCATCTGTTGTCAATAGGCGTGTTGCCCCTCATGAAGTGGCATGTGTCCCGTCTATCCCTCGACAAATGATTTCCAATCTGCAACCTCATCCATCAAGAAAGCCATTGGATTGGGGTCAATGCAGCTCTCAAACACATCCATTAGTTCAGGGAGACTAGTCATGTTTTCTCTCTTGAGCTTGGTAGAGAAAGTTCCGAAGAATGCATCTATATATGTTTTGAGAAAGAGGACTATCCAGTAGCACTCAAGGTGCACTCTCCTTCTCATGGCTACAAAGCAAGGAGAACTTTATTGGCTCTGTAGTACATATGATCCACACGGATGAAGGTACTAATCTACAGCAAAAGAAGACTTATTCTTGGTTTGTCACAAAATAACTATAGTGAAATATCCAACTTAAGTTTGAACCTTTGCTCTTGTTCTTCTCCTTTAAGTGCCATTGGATTCCTCTTCAATAAAACAACGTGATTTTTACAAAGGATCTTCAGAACTTTTTTCTAATTTATTCACTTGTATCAGTACTAAATTTCAACTTGAATTTAAGCCCAAAATTGAGAAACAGGGATCAAAACCTCTTCCAGCTTATGAGAGCGCCTCGAGAATCCCCAAAGCAAAGTGAACAATCAGCAACTATTGATGGCTAATATAATCCAATGACAGTTCTTAGTCTGCCATGCAAATGATGCAGATTCAGCAGCTTAAAGAAAAATGTCTTCAATCCATAGTTACAACTATTATAACAAGGTGTTGTGCACAGAGAGTTGCCCTGAAGGTAAAGTGGCTTAAATCAAATTTTAAAGTCATGTTTTCACAATCTATATTTAAATCAAAATTTCTACTTCAAAACATTATATCTATAACCATCCCCCAAGCAAGATCAGCCTGAAGAAATATCGGGTCCTCATCATGGAACAAGGATTGCATAACCATAATCATGACCATGACCATGACCATGACCATGACCATGACCATGACCATGACCATAACCATAACCATAACCATAACCATAACCATAATCATCTCCATTGGAAGCTCAGTTCCATTAATTGGAAGCTCAATTTCTTTAATTAGAACCTAAGGAACCCAACAAATGTACAATGTGCAGAATAATTTTGAGTCTCCTGAGCCGATGACTCAACTCATAAAACGAGATGTTGATCCTCTGTGGAAACATTTCTTGTTGTATCAACAGTATGTTCCTGGCTCTTTTCCAGGTAAGCCAGATGCCTTACGGCTACTATAGCTACAAAGGAAATGTAGTTGAATGCTAATGTGGCACAACTTCATTGGTGGAAATTTGAAGCAACAATTTATTACGTAAGGTAAAGTTCCATGTCTCAGGAATATTCCCTTGGCAGCCTGCCAAACTCGGCGGAGCTGCGGCTTTGTCGTTTGGGCGCTGCTGCGTCGCGACCTCAGGAAATCCCCTCATGGAGTTTTCTCAACCTAGTACATAATTCAGATTTTGAAGGTCTGCTAAAAAAGAATGGGCTTGAAATTTCGCTCTTGTTCAAGCTGCTGTTGATCTCTTGCCGATCTCTCGTTCCTCTGCTGCAGCGGCACTGCCAACCAAGTCGTAAAGACAAATTTGGAGCAAGATTTCAAGCCCCTTTTTCCGTTGGAGAACTTTGAGCGGAGAAATTTCCGTTTGAATTGTTCTGGTTGGCTGCCATCACGATTGCCAGGTCAGCTGGCAGCCGCTAGATGAAAACCCTTTTTTTCCAAAACTCAAATATTTGTAAGGCATAAGTAAGTTCCTGACACACTATTATTTTAGCACACTTATTATTTTTACACTTGCCTCATCTCACTACATTCTTAATACTAGAGCACCATTTTAATCTGCTCCAACTTTAACTTATGCCCGAGAACATAGTCAAGCTTGATATGTAGTGATATTATTTGATTAATTTTTGAACTTACATTGAAGAAAAGGCTGAGCACATTTTCTAGCTTAACTATAATAAATTAGACATGTGTGTTCCTCTGAAGGATAGCAATGCATCAAAAGTTTTGCAAATATTGTGAAATTTATGGGGATGTGGCTAATGTTAAATGATTCTTTACCATTTTGATGCAAGTGAGATTAACTCAACGTGTGGGTGAGATTGCGGCCATCCATAAATAAACAACAAGATGCCTTTTAGGACAGCATTGTTGTGAAGCAGGCGTTTTTATAACGTCTACAACAGAACAATAAATTCTCTCTAACATAATCAAGTTGTTAAGGAAGCAAAATTGTCAGTTTCGAAGCACATCTGCAGTTTAAGTTGTACATGCACAGAGAAGAGATGCCCACTCTGATGCGCAAGCTTTAAAAGGCACAGAGTCCATGACCTCCTCTGCTTTACATAAATGACCAGCATGCCCAAGGATGTCAATAAGACCAGCATAATGCTCAGAGGTTGGCATGATACTATGGCCTTCAGTCATAATAAGAAAGTAATAACAGCCCTCATAATAAGAAAGTAATAACAGCCCTCCTTCAATCGAGCGGCACGGATGCATGCAGCAAGAATGTAGAGTTGTTTGCTATAACATTTTCCTTTTCCATTTGCTTGACTAGCTTCATGGCTTCCTTGCCACTAAATTGCCCATATACAGCAATCAATGCATTCCATGATATTACATGCACACGCATATGTCCAAACACATTGCTTGCATCACATATGCTTCCACATTTTGCATACATGTCTACCAAAGCACTATCAAGGAAAATATCTAATTCGCCCTCATATCTTAAGATCTTTGAATGTACATGTTTCCCTTGTCCTAGAAACCACAAACCTGCATAGGCATTCAAAACTCTGTCAAAGACAAAGTTATCCACCTTGACACAATTCTGCTGCAGTGCTTCAAAAAGACCAAGAACCATGCTTGCATTTCCTTGGTCAGCATATCCTGAAATCAGTGCTTTCCATGAAATGCTATCTCTTACAGAATTTCAATCATCATCCAAGCTCCCACATTTACAATGCATGTAAACATCTACATCTAGTCTAGGCATGGCTTCAAGTGCCTTGGAATGGATTAGTCTCCCTTGTTCAAAAATAGCACAGATAGCTATAACACTAGAAAATGTCAATTTTTGGTGTCTGACCTTCACTCTGCATTTGCCTAAGACCTGCATTTCCCATGATGTTGCACTTTGTACACATGTGAATCAGATTTGTCCCAATCATATTATCAGACTCATATCCTGCTTTCAAAATATCTGCATGAAGCTTTTTCCCATACTCATGAAGCATCTCATCCCATACTCATGAAGCATCTCTGTTGCACATGCACAAAATATGTTGACAAACGTAACTTTTTCCAGTTCTAAATGTTCTAAGTGCATGCCATAGAAGAGTTTGATAGCTTTCATCCTTCTTCCATAATGCACATATGCCCCAATCAATGCATTATATGAGATGGTTTGCTTCCACATTTTGCATATATATCAATAAGAGAATTGCTAACATGTGTGCTTGATTCATGTCCAGCTTCCATGATTTTTGCATGGAGTAATTTCCCTTGGACATATAGTAACTTTGCATGGCATGCACTTAGGATGTTGACAAACGTGAAGGCATTTGGTTTTAGATTATATTGTTGCATTTGCCATTTGCCAAAAGAGGCCTAGTGCATTATCATTAGGCGCATAGGCTGCTAATATTATGGTCCACTTGAATATAGTTCTTCCAGTGGCATACATGTTCAGAAGCATGTTATGGACAGTCGCATACACTTTTGAGTGTTTGAGCGTGGATGTGTTTTCCCATGGCAAGTGCTTGCTTGTTAATGCAAACTTGCAAACAAGAGATGCAGGTGTCGAAGTAAGTAAAAGCACCTGAGTGCATGTCCCAATTCTTCATATCCAAATGCTCACGTCTCATTCCAGTGAATACCACAAAACAAGATACACTGGAATCTTCGCAATCAGGAGCAAGCGTGCATCTTCTCCATTCTAAACTTCTTAAACTAGGCAAAGGCAGGTAATATGCCTTCAGCTTAGCAGCAGAACTTATCAGCAAGATCTTTCTGTGTTAACATCATTCTGTTGGCCCTAAAAGAAATTTTAAATCGTTTAAACCCTATCTCATAGAACTTTATGCCGTCAGCAAATAAAAATGAGGAACAAACTCGCCATTTCCAAACGCATTCTTCCTTCCTTGACGAACAACTAAGAGAAGGCACTCATATACACCATTCAAATGCATTGCTCTACATTATCCCTTATGCTACTAAGTGTCACTCATGAACATGAAAATAGCTACTTTGTACAAGACTGAAGGAACTTGCTCAACCAGCAGTAGCTAGAGGCCTTCAAATCATTGTCAGCATTAGCATACACAATGTTACTCATACACAAGAGATTACATCAGTGTGTGTTTGAATACAGCCTTATGCAGGGCTGCGTCTGATCCTCGAGAGAAGCTTCAATGGCTAGCTATCAGATGTACATTTCACAGCAGTGTGCGTTTGAATACAGCCTTATGATGGGCTGCAACTGATCCTCTTCAATGGCTAGCTATCAGATGCACATTTCATGGTCCAAAAGAAGAATTCCGATACATGCCTCTGAAATTTTTCAATGACTCGCAAAGATTGATCCAAAAAAAGGGTAAAGTTTTAACGGATACTTAAATATAATCCATGACATCTTAAGAAGGAAGTGCCAGATGGAGCCAACATCTGAAATACGAGCATGGCTTGAAGTTCAAAGATATACTAAGAAGCAATGCCAACTTAACCAAAATTTAAGCTAAACCTAGAGGTAGAAAATCAATATAATAAACATATAAAGCAAGAAAGACTTTAGCCATGAATGAATGGCTGAATTTAAAGTTGTTGAGTGTACTTTTTTAACTTTATAGTCTGTCAGCTTAGGTTCCATTGAAGACGTTCATGGTCTTATAAACATTGAAGATGGTGTAAATCAGTTTCCTCTGGGGCAGTGATATTGGAATGCAATGTGGCAGCATAAACTGAGGTATACATGAAGAGAGAAGTTCAACATCTTCTCAGCCAGATCTTTGCAGGGTCGCCTGGATTATAGAAGATCCACTGCTGGACAGCACCTCATTTAGTCGAATTAGATGAAAATTCTAAAGTTACTTACGAAACTAGCTGATCTTCAGGCCTTCGTATCCAATGATCTGTCAGTTTGTAGTTTGAGTGTCTGTTGCTTTTTGCTTCTCAATGCTTCTTTGCTTTTTGAAGAATTCAAATCAAATGGTACATGGGGAGAAAGGGCAACCTGCTGATCTGGAGCATATGTCTGAAGCGCAGTGAGCCAGAATTTCTTATTTCTGAATAATATAAAGAAGAATTTGGCAATTGGGTCAATTAAACCTATTGCCAATTTGAACACGTTCCCTGTTTTTGGATTCGACTGTATTAGTATAATTCTTCCATTTTTGAATTCACTCGTATTTGGTTGAATTGCAAAGTGGCCTGTACAAATCAAGTCTGAAGGGATCTAAGGCAGACATAGACATGTCAGCAAGAAAATGGAATCCTTACTTTGGTGAATGGGATCCCCAGCATAAATAAATAAATAAATAAACTTGGAAATAGCTCTATCTACCATTATGTTGTTGCTTTTGTAGAAGAATCACTTGATGGTATTGGCTTGTAGCAGTGATTGGGCACTGTATCTAACTGCTGCAGCTTACTGAAGAAATCCTTGCAACACTGGCTGCATGAAATTCCTAACTCATAATGAAATTCCTTAATCCTCAAGGCCTTCAATTGATCTTTTAAGATCCCCTTGCATGCAGCAACATCAGATTTTGGGTTACCAAAAAGATGCCTCTCTCAAGTCAAAACTCCTGACCGCACCACCTTGTGAACTGCATCTAAGATGGCCTCAAAGTGTTGTCATCAATAGCCTTGCTTCAGGCCGATGCTTTCCACCGTTGCATTGCATATATGCTTTGATTCCCATCACAAAGTTTTGGCAGCTCAGTTCTGTGAATATATTGGTTGTCTGCTGGAAGTGGAAATGACCAGAAAAAAAGTCTCATGCCCCGCGCGTGCAAACTCACATTTTTGACATAGGGCCGACATTTTGCATGACAGATTTCTTGATACCAGTACTCAAGTCTTGTCATTCATAGAGTTGGATTAACAACCAGACACTAAGAATTCCCCTGCGGCCAATTGGTCTATGCGAGATGGTAAGAGAATGTCAGAATAGAGCTTACAAATGTTGCTTTCCAACGATTTCTAAAATTCAAGATCTGAGGCAGTTATTGCCTTCACTTTGCTGTCACATTGTCCATCACGTTCGCTGCTATTTATATATGCAGCTGATCTCTCAACAATATAACTTCATGAGAAGATTCCAAGGTGATGTTCTCTGCTCAGGTGAAAGTTTTCCTGCAGCCTGGGCTTCAAGCTTCAATGTGTGCATCTATCTGCCAAATCTTCTTGATATGCACACTTAATAGGAATCTGCCTTTGGATGGACGTAAGACAAAATTTCATCAGCCAACCCATACATGAATACCTTATCAGCCAACCTCATGCACGCTTAACGTATGCATACCTCATCAGCCAACCTCATGCACGCTTAATGTATGCATTCACAACATGAACATGGACAACGTAATCATAATTTTACTAAGCTTGGAAATGTGAACAGCTCCATCCTCGGTCAACACAACTCTTTTTCTACATTAGGAAAGAAAGGGGAGAGAAAACGATTACCTCAAGGATGAACATCCCAAGCAGAACCTCCTAGATCGCTATTCCATAAAAGAGACAATCCACATTTTTTTTGCTACCTGATTAACATGATTGCTTCCACTAAAAGAGACGATCCGCATGCCACTAAATGATGTATTTGTCTGCAATGTTAAGAAACCACAGGGGAGGCTCCAAATCTGCTCCAAAAAAAAATATTACAGCCTCAAGTGAAAAGGAAACATTGAAGTAACAACAAACACACCTGATATTCATCGGCATGCAAAAAAAGATACATTAGAACAGCAGGCTTTGATCATGGACTAGAACTAAAATATCACGATTACACTCCGATATTTAACTCAAAACATACCTGAGGCTATTAAATGAATACCATACATGAGGTTGTTGTGAACTATGTCAGCTTCTTCTTTAAACACAAGAAACATTCTTAAAGCTTATCTTGCATACTCCATGTGTTACAACTCACCACAATATTCAGCCTCAATGTACAGAATGTGTACAATCAGCAATCATGAAGCCACAAAGAGATATCAATGTCTGGAATCTGGATTGGGAATATCAGACCTAAATGTCAAGACACTTTAAATTCATATAATGCAATCTTGGCTGCACGGCAAAAGGGTCACAACAAGGATTGACAGATCATGGCAGATCAGGCAAAATCGTTGAGAGGAAGATTCTGGAGCATGAAGGTTTGACAACACAATAGGAGGAGGTAAGATGCACAAAACAGAGGACGTTGTTATCATTGCTAAAAAAATCGTAGTAACCTTCATCATCTCTCTTTCACCATCTCTCTTTCTTTTGTACAAGTAGATCAAGATAGTTCAAGAATCAGCTTCTCGCCTGAATCTGATGTTGCAAGCTGCCATCTGAGATCAATAGTATTTTGCATATCACAAATATCCCAAAACATTGAACAAATCTAACTTGCTATCAAGATCATCATCACGGCTTATGAAATTGGGATAAAGACTAAGGAGCACTGCTCAAGAATTCATGGCAAGCTTTAATACTTGATCTGGATTGAATTAAATAAGACAGAAAAACAAGGAAATGTGCTAAAAGAGAGGGAATTGAAAATGTAGTTTACTGCAAAACAGGAGAAAACAAATCAAGAAAGAGAAGCCTCATCAAAAGAAACATCCTTTTCCAATAAATCTATTCTAATTAAAACATGAGTAATAAACATAATATGAGTCTTTTCAAACATATTAAACTGGATACGTTTGTATATTGATTTAAACTGGGTCTTTGCTACTATTTATTTTAATCATCATGGCATATCATAATAACATATATCAATAACAAAATCATAGAGTAACATCCTCATCAACATACAATAGCGAGAATAGTTGACGCTTCCGGTAGTTTTCTTCCATATTAAAATAAATAACAATTCAAATTTCAAAAAGATTGTAAACAACAAAGCTTGGGACTTCATTGTCTTCATTGTTAATAGCTCTGATAGCTATAGTCCTTCCCACTGCGAGTCGATTTAGCAAAGGACATGATGGATCTTCATCCCCAAAAGCCCAAATATAGTGATGCCTAATCTTATAAACCTCGTTAAGGTCTTCATCCGACAAAAAACTGAAGACCTCATCAGGACAAATAGGAGAAGGCGTACAGTTTGGTGTTGCAGCTACAACCGGTAACCAGTGATGTGTAACGTGTAGTAAAAAGTAAGCAAAACTAAGAAAAACTAACAACAAAAATAAAACGTTTGAGTTCTAAAACTTACATTACGTTTGAGTTCTAAAACTTACATTTTATAGCATCCACTAATACAGCTTTTGTTTGACCTGGCTGTTTTAGTTCTTGAAGTCTCCTCTCATTCCACCAGATTATTATGATTGTACCATCCTCAGGAGCATCTCTTAAAGCTCTCAAGACCGCTTCCCGGATGTGTCCAAAAACGCCATACTTCTCAAAAACTTCTTCCAACTCCGCCGAAACAGAGCCAGAGCCACAGCAGGGCCTCATCTCACACGTACTGATTTGCAGTTGAGCCGGACGAAATATGGGCTTGTAACAGTGCTTTGTAACAGTGCTTCGAGGCGGGCGGAATACTGACTTCTGATTTGCATTTGAGGCGGGCGGCCCGGCGGAATATTGGCTGCCCTTTTGAGGTTCGATTCTAAAGCATTCTAAGTCTAATACCTTGTTGTGTATTTGGGTATCGTCGGATGCCATAAATCTTATATGTAAGGAAGGTTTATTTTTATTATTACAATAAATTTATCGCGGCGGCTAGTTCGAAACCTACGCAGTTGGACCTACTATTAACGTCTAGCATTTAACAACGCAATATCTACTTCGAAAAGTGGATGTCAAGTTCGCAACGAAGCACATTCGTTATTCAAACAAAGGTAGAGAGCTTTCATTTGAGCCCTTAACCGACGGGTTTGGTGCCCTGTAAAAGACAAAGGTAGAGAGCTTTCATTTGAGCCCTTAACCGACGAGTTTGGTGCCCTGTAAAAGACAGGTCTAACCGAAGCGAAGCTGGATCCTCAATACAGCAAATCACATCAAATCATATGGTTGATTTCTAGAGATTTTTAGTTGTTTCATCTAGTAGGTGTGCTATGTAGTAATAGTTGTTGTCTTTTACTTGGCAAAAGAAATTGGCAAGTATGCCATCGCATTATTTTCTTCCAGTGTAGTACAATCATGTTATCCATCTTTAAGCCATCCACAATTGAGTACATGTCCTCTCTTCTTAGTGCTAGTAGCGCATGTGTCTAATGTGGCTATGCTTTTACAATCATCGACATGTACTTTGTCATGCATGGAGCCATTTTTGTTTTTGCCACAAGCGCTTTTAAATTTGAAGCACCCTTCTG
Source organism: Isoetes taiwanensis (assembly GCA_021234155.1). NCBI lineage: Eukaryota > Viridiplantae > Streptophyta > Lycopodiopsida > Isoetales > Isoetaceae > Isoetes > Isoetes taiwanensis. The sequence continues at coordinate 8,653,439 of JAJEKV010000016.1, read as the reverse complement.
AATATTATGCTCACTTACAATGTTCTTTATCATCACTTGTACTTTTACTAAATGAATAAAAGATGCTCCAAAATCTTGAAATGAAAATTGTTGTGACGAAGAATATTACATCTTTCAATATAATAATATAATCTGCACGTATCAACAGCTACAAAGTTATTTATTAACATAAGATCATGGTAGCATTCATGTCCATTTGAATCATACCAAAAATGAATGGTAGGAATCCACAGACTAAGTAATCATTAAGGCAAGTGCAATTTGTGGAATACAAAATACTAGAGGGGTATTTGGTGAAAATCATATTTGTACTGGATTGAGTGTTGTGACCAAGGCATCTAAAGGGTAGATGGTAAGATAGTGCAAAACTTAGGCAATGAAGACCACACTAAATGAAACAACGTATTAGGCAATAAAGACCACACTAAATGAAACAACGTAGGTCATCCTAATGTACGGGTTCCGTGTACCAAACTCTACCCTAGGAATATTGCATTCCCTATGGTAAAACTTGACCATTGGCACTAAAATTCTTGCTCTTGACATTTCAATGGAAGAAACAAAACCCATCTTAGTGTGAATGCATTACCTTCTTATATGAGGCGCATAATGGGACTACATGATACAAATATCGATCTAGAGAATCAACTGGATCGGGCTGAGATTACACAGCGTAGATGTATGGCTTCTTCAAATCCTGCTTTGCACTAACATGTAGATAGGCCCTCTGTTTCAAATGATTAGTTTGCATTTCAATTATATTTATTCTAGATGCACATAATTATGTTGCTTACGGCACAAAACCATAATGCTACCAAAGAGAACCATCTAATTTACACCTTTTTCTTAGAAGATTGATGATGCAAGCTGTAATGCTCCAATTGGGAGAGATGCAATGATTATATCCTCTGAGGACAAATATGTGGCCTCCATCACTTTCAAAATTATTATTTTGTCAATATTCACTCAATTTTGCATCTGGTGGAAAAGATGGAAGATACCTTTGAATTGTTCTTCAAATGTATATGCGCAATCAGAAACCACATTCCTTTATGGAATTTGATGGAAATGATGCGAGACTTCCTTAATCTGTCCTCGCTCAGTAGGAACTGCAAGGATTTCATTCCAAGCTACTACACATTGCTCTGCATGTCTTTAAATGGGTAATGCATCCTTTAAAATTTTGCCTTTTGCTTGCAATAAGTTTCAAATGAAGCTGTCCATGAAACCACATTCCTACAATTTCAAACAAAGTTGTCCATGAAACCACATTCCAGGAAAAAACTGTGAAAGTATTTCCATCAGTCTTACCATCCCCTGAACGGGTGCAACTTTTTTTAAGTTTTTTTGAACTATGTTTTCGTGTTTTTTTGTAAGGAATATTCGTGTATTCCTCTTAATCCATGCTCTAATATGGAGATAAATGAGTATATAAAATTGGCAGGAATCTTCATCTTTATATAATATCTTCAACACTTTACACCAAAAATTTGATGTTGCCTGCTACTTTTCTACAATTACTTTTGAAGAATTTAATTGACACCTAAAATCATTACCAGTGTAGCATCCGTCAATACTGCTTGAATCACCTCCTTGTTATCTTTTGGATTATGTTCCAACACCTTGTTGTAGACATAACACATGTGTTTGCAGAGGAGAAATCTACCCTTGCAATCATGTTTCATGAATTCTGGACAACTACATCTAGGGTTTGCACTAATCTCAATCTTGTAAATGTTGGTATCTCTTCTGAGCTCAAAAATTACATGCTTTCCGCATGTGATAATATGTTTTCCAACTACTTCTGCTTCCATGTCATAACTTCGCTTTAGATTCACATCTTCCTCGTTACTCAATCTGGCTCTTTTATTGACACGCCTTCCATTTCTAACTCTCACGAAACTACTCGCAGAAGGTGCATCAGAAGAAATGTCGATTAGATCTTGATTAGATGTGGATGATAGCCCTCTCACCTCGAATCCGCTACTCATCAATACTTGCAATTCTTCATCCTTTATGTTCTCCTCAGCCCTTTGGCCCAACTACCAGGTCTACTAGGAGCACTGACTATACTGTAATCCGGATACCATGTATGTTGCACATTGGTTGAACAAAACCACATCATTTGTTCCTGCTCTCTATTACGATGTCTTCTGATCCCATAAAAGAAAGGGGCAACAATGGATTTGTTCCCCTTGTTATCGTGTTTGGCATTTCACGACTAGTTTTGAAACCGCGGTCCATACATTTCACTTCACTTCCGGCAAGTGTTCTCCTCAAGGCCCAACTAGCACGATGAATATCTACTTCTATGACTTTAATTTGTGGGACGCCAAAATTTATTGTCCTTAATTAAGGTCATCAATTCTTGAGCGTGACATAGTGTGGGTCACCTTATGCACGGGCCGGTGACTTCTGCTTGAGAATCGGTAATTGTGGATGTCTTTCTCAAGATGGTTCGGTTATTACCACGGATCGAGGATTATATTACGGCATTCCACTCCTTGATGCTTGTTAGTTAATTATATTCACTCCACATAGGGCTTATTCGAGCGAATACTTCTTTCCAATCTTCCCAACAGATTCGAAACAGTAGGCCTTGTTCCCAAGTGTCTACCCTCCAACCATGCCTTGTATTTTGAACTTTGCAAGAGTGTTTCTGTCATATCAAATACACATGCATCATATAAATTCATAGTCTTTTTGTGTCCCCTAGGCGCTAGCCGGCTTCCCGCACGCTGGATTCAGGGCGTGTTAGTGTGAGGGACATGTATGACCTTTGCTATGTCCATTCCCCTAAGCATATAATTTCCCCATCGCTTTACCCTCGTGCCACCAAGACAACCCACCGAACCTAACGACTTTATGTCCACCTCGTCGGCTTTTCCAGGCCACCAATCAATGATTTCATGATAAATATCTTCTGCAATTTCAATAGTTTCTGCATTTCTCCATTTCCTACATAAATCCAGATGCTGGATATGGTAGACCTCATAAATGTATTTATTTGTGTGACATTGCAAGCACTGCTCAAAATGAAATTGACATGAGCGTTCTCCACCTAAAATTTCCTGACCATTATTGAACACATCTCGTACTACTGTCCAGTTAGCCTGTGCTTCATTGGCCCTGAATTTCCTAGATTCAGCTGCTGGAAAACTTTGCCCTCCATCACCTTATTTAGGTTTTTCCAAAACAGCCTTTGTGCAATGTAATCTTCAGTTTTCATGTCACACAAGGCAATAGTCTGTAGAGACCTTATCCTACATGAAAGGAATTACAAAAATGAAATATACAACTTATTTTTGAAGCAGGAAAGACAAGCCAAAAGTATCTGATGCAACTAATGAGGAAAATGAGGAAGAGGATCTTATTGTCGATTATCAAACACCTCCACGAAAGCACATGCCTGATGTTGTACAAGTTCAAAAAGAATGCCATACTGAATTTCGAGTTGTCCAAGCAGATATATGTGTGGTCTCCAGGAGGGCTGTAACATTAGGCGGCCATGAAGTGTTCACATCGTTGAGAAATTTAGGAAAGGAAGTCAAAAAATCATCCATGTACTACAGGAATGGAAAAGTCAGAGATTGGGGTGCTAACTTGGTTCTTGTTAATCTGCCAACAAATTGAGCCTACAAGAAGTGACTCAAACGAAACACCATACTGGAACAAACTTGACACACAACTAGTAGATGGATGTTTCAGTTTAGGTGAACTCTGTTTGGATGACAGTGGATGGTTAGTGTGCATTAGCAGTTTTGAGTTTCAAAAGATGTTAGACATGGCAGCCAGAAAAAAAAACCTTGAACTAGGAAGATCATACAAATTGATAGGGGACAGACCATTCAGTTTTCATAAAGATAAATACGATATTCTTTTTTTTTTTTTTTTTTTTTTTTTTTTTTGGAAGGCAAGGTTGGTGGGACTTGCACCCACCCACGTCTCCCACCCGATGGTAGCTAGTGGGCTTTGAACCCTGGTGGGGGTCACCCCAACCCAAGGCCTTACCACTACACCACCACTGCGAAGGGAAATACGGTATTCTATCAAGAAATGTGATGATATTATCTCTCTACGAAAGAGCTGGCACAAATCCGATATTTAAATCCAAGGAGGTATTTAGTCAACATGAGTTGGACTATAGCAGTGAAGTTTTGAGGTATTACTTAGGGCCGGGTGACAGAATGAGATCAGCAAAACATCATTCACTGCGGTATAATTTAGAGAAGAGCACCCGCTTTACTTGAGTTCTTCTTGAATCGCTATGTGATTGTGGTGATTATGTCGTGGATTTATTGATGTCACGGGGTCTATGGTTGAGGCCTCAGAAGAGACTGCGGTCAAAGTGCATTGCTATGCAATGGATTTTGATGTCTTTGATATTTGTGATGTGGTCGAACACTTGAATGTCTACATTCAAAAACCATTAGCAGAAGGGGCTCCTTGTATGCAGCTGGATTTGGAGGAATAGGATGAGATAATCACAGACGTGATTGAAGAACCGGCTGATTAGTTAGTGAGCTAAAATTTCTATTTTTTGCTTACATTAACTATCCATACCAAAACTAACTGTGTTTGACTTATATTGCAGTTTCTTGCTCGTCTATGCCGAGCAACATGCCACAGTGTTGTCCTCAATGTCAAGTATTGAGCAAAAAGTAAAGAAACGCAAACGATGTCTTTACATCAATGACGAGGCAGAAGAAGATACTTGATCTGAAAGTATAAAATATCTCTGTCATTTATACATTGGGTATAGTCTCTGCAATTATTGCAGTGACATAAACTACTATGTTATTCGGAGTTTCTAATACTGTAATCGATCTGTCTACTTTCTAGGTATAATTCTCCAATTCTTCTTTGTTCTCTTTTGGAGGCAAACATTGTATCCTGTCGATTTTTGGAATATTAAGAATATTCCATAAAAACTCAAAAAACATGTTTCAAAAAAACCTAAAAAATCCCAAACCCGTTGTCCAAGAATTCGGCATTAATCGGAAAAAGCTGGAGATAGCAAAGATTCGCCTTGCCATAATGATTATAAGGCATTTTCATAAATAGGTCCAGGGCTTTATACAGAAAGACATGCTCAGTGCAACATGCAAGCATCATACTAGGGATGTGGTCGAATTTGGACCACAATCAAGATCTGCAATTGGGATAAAACCTATAAATGAGGTATCTTAACTAGCATGAATTGCAACAGAACAAAAGTTTTAAGTTCAATACCTGAACTTGTGAAGCTAGAACAACACTAGATTAGAAGAAACCTTCGCCCAAGCATCCAGAATAGTGATCTATCTATTAACCGACAGTGCACTTATATATGTGAATTTCATGTAGTCGGATTCTGCCACCTGGGTATGTCTCAGACCTGATTGAAGTTATGTTGTCGTCGTGGTCGCACCACAAGCTATTGCAGCAATGCTTGATGTCTATCGACCCCAAGTTTTATCGTGAGATGCCTATCTACCAAAGTGAAGACACGGCAGAATGCTTCGATGCCTATCTAATCCAGGTAAGTCCGCTTGCTTACAGCTGAAGAAAACCAAAAAGTTCATACATATCGACTTCACGTGAGGCAGAACCTAGAATAAATTAGGATTGAAAAAAAAAAAGCCAAAAAAGGATGTATAATATATATGTTTTATTGAAATTTATCGCGAGGCTAAGGCCACCCAGCGAATATCTTTTTCCCCAACTTATTTCTATAAGGGCAGATTTGTATATCTTTAGAATGGTGCGAAAGATGTTCTTGAAATCCAAGACTTAATAATGAAAATGTGTGTTAAAATATTATGAGGAGGTTAAGCTCCTCCTCGAAGGGGTTATGCAAAATAACCCTCGAGGCCGGCAGTAGAGGTTATTTTGCATTACCGAGGAGGAGGTTGACCTCCCCAAACCCCTTGTCCGAAGCGGGTTGAAGCTCGAATTGGGTGCTAAAAATCAGATGGGGTTTAAGAAATATTTAGGATTTGAGAAATAGCAAAATCTGTTCTGGTATAGCGTTGTTTCAAGCTCTATTCCGACATACCCTATTCTATATCATTCCTGCTTTATTCCATAACTCTGTTCCGGCATACCCTGTTTTGAACCTTGTTTATCCAGCAATGGAAATGGGCCATTTGCACTTTGAGGCTTGAGAAAAATCCATAAAATACCGTAACCAAAAACGCTCCAAGAACTGCAAAATACCGAGCCATTTGCTCCAAGAACCGAGAAATGCTTGGATCTTTGCACGATCCAAATACGCCCTTTGATTCTTCCTTTGTAAGGGGAAGATCCAGTGATGGCATTTCTGGAATGCCAGGCAATATATATGGCGGCTCATTCTACCCATAGAAGAAAGAATCCAAACAGATCAAAAAAAGATGAAGAAATCGGATCAACGGCCGATAAAGATAATTAGAGCCCACGTGAATCCATGCCTCCTTCTTCCGGGGATGCAAATCTGAAAAGAAATCTGCTACATTCTCCAGTTGTTTGGTGCAGATGCAGCATGATATCTAAAATTTATTTTTCTTGCAGAGATCAAATCTGCCTCTTCTTCTGCAGATCAATGAAGGGCTGCTTTCTGTCTTGAGAAAGCGACGGAGTTGATAACACCTTCTTCAAGGGACACCGAATCGTCTTGGCGCCTACTATCTCTGGTGCCCACTCTAAGAACAGAGAAATAGAGTTGCAAGAAGAAAAGGGGAGAAACAGAGTCATCGATCAAATGGAATATTTATTGTTCATATGGCATATTCGAGTGATTATGACGATAACTACTGGAATATTCTGTAAGGGGAGAATATTCGAAGAGTTATGACAATAATCTTTGGAATATTCTTTGACAAAAGCATATTCTGAAAGTTATGCATAATAACTAGTTGCAACTCGGCCTGTCGAAAAGGTTGGATCAGCTTAACACCCGCAAGGACAAGGGGTTAAGAATTTGAGGATTAGCGGACTTAAATCCGTGTTGTTGCAGAGGAGGGTTGAGGACATGGGTTTTGTTCGAGCATGGTATCTGCGACTGTAAATATCGGATGGGGTCATGCACAAACCACTGTAGTATATCTGCCTCATTATCGTGTTAAAGCCATGGTTGGGGTCATGTTTAAACCACATATCCCCCTCATTATTATGTTAAAACCATGGTTACACACAAGACGTTTTATGGACTTGAGGAAATTTTTGAGATTTAAGTTGGTTTAAACATGATCGCAAATGATATTTACCGCTCTAGTTCTAGACACGGCGTAGCGAAATTACCACCAAGAAAATTCATCCATCTCAAACTCGATTGTGGGCCAATATCCTTGGCTTCTAGCACCTCCAACATGGAGCATGAGGTTACACCCGTGTCATGTAGCTTATATAAGATGCAAACAATACTTGGTGTCATTCACAGCTCACCCTACTTTTTTTCCTTTTCTTTGCTAATGGTCCTTGTTAATAGGAATGTAGTCAACATATTTAGGAGTCCGACCAATGGTATAGCGAGGAATATTTGTAAGAATACCCACATGGTTGCTCACTAGCATTTTAGCCCCCTCAAATTTTGCATTTCCATTCCTTAAAGTAACATTTCAATAATCAAGAGAACCATAGGCCAATTGGATATGGATAGCAAAAAAAAATGCAACTTTGATTCGTTGGCCAACAAAATGCAAATTTGATTCATCTCTCCTGATGGCACGGTACACCCAAATTGCCAAGAGAGTTCAGCCATTTAATGATTTGTTGGGTTAAGTAAGTAGTAGTACAAAATCCATATTATGAAAATTTGAAAATCTCTATCCAGAAGAAGGATTCTGCATCTGATGTGATATTTTCCAAGAAAAACTAAAATGGAGGATCTGCAAGACGCCTTTTTTTTAAGAGCTCCAACTACAATGCATCCCAGCCCTCGGTGTGGCGTTCGGCCAAAGACGTATCACGGTCCGGGGCGTATACTATCTCGCCTAAATCACGCGTACCGCCATCCCTCCGACCGCGTGCGCCCGATGTGTAGCCAGGTGGGTAGCCCTAGGGGGCAACTTGCTAGGTATGTGCATTTATTATTAATGTGCACATTTACCAATGTGCACATTAATGTGGGCACACCTTTCCATGTGGGCACATTTTGCCACCTAGCCATTAAAGGCAAGTGGGCCCTTTCCAATTATCCCACATGCTAAAAGGGGTAATTGGAAACCCTAGCCCTAACCCCATGTCTATTTAGGGTAGGAAAACCCTAACTTTCTATTTTTGTCCATAGGGTTTTAGAGCTCTGTTTTGGCTGCCCTAGGAGCCAAAACCGCCTCCCAGACTCTGTCCAAGTGAATCGCACCATTAGTTTCCCTTGATTCGATCAGCTCAGCAGGATGGTTGAACTCAGGTCAGGAGGAGCCACCCAAGGATCAGGTATTTAGTCAATTTAATAGCTTAAACCGTCTTCTAGTCATAGAATCAGTAGGTTTAACCTATTAAATTGCCCATAGCAGCTACCTAGATCTCTAGATCCCAAACACTAATTAAAGAACCTAACTCTATGATATAGATTAGATCTAGTTCTTTAGTTCTTCTATGATGTATATGGATGATGTATCTCTGTGAACTCCTTGTATTGGGAAGGGGGTAGAGGCCCTAAAGCTTGGTAGTTGATGCTCCTAGAAGTAGCCTCTCTAGCACACTGTAGATTCGGCCTGTGTACAAGAACCATAGATACCCGGATCGGGAACGTTTTCATCACGTGGACCTTCTCCCCGGAACCGGAACTGGAACGGGCGGGAACGGGAACTGCCGGAACGTGAATTTGAACCTTAATCTTAAAAATGGAGTTCCCAACTATTATACTTGTACTTTTTTACTTGCTTTACTTTGTTTATCAAATTTATTTTACATGGAAATTATAAACCTTAAATAGCAACACATACTGGCAGTACAAAGTACAATCCGACACATAGTAATAGATATTAGTTAAAAACCCACGTGCTAAAACAAGACAAAGACAAGTATCAGAAAGGATAAAAACGTGGTACACGGAGGGCTTGGTTTGCAAGCTCATATACGCACACAAAATTCAAAAAAGAATCAGAGAAACTAAATGATTTCAACCTCTAGACATGTAAATTTATGATTTCGACTTGTTTCCTTGTTAAAACTGTTGATTTCGACCTGTTTCTTGAAGAAAAAACTCAGACGTCACTATCTTCCGCCATATCCACGACCGCCAATTTATTTTAGGTTTTATTTTCTTGTAAAATTTAACTTTTAGGTCATTTGATAATGTTGAAATTTTATTTTTCTTTTCCCATGTTGGGAACGTTGTAACCGGAATGTCGGGAACGGAGTTCCCAATGACGTTCCCGGTAAGACACACTTTGGGAACGTAAGGAGAAGTTCCCGGAACGCCTCAAGCATGGGAACGCGTGTTGGAGCGAATCAGTGAGGCGAATCCGGTTCCGGTATCTATGACAAGAACCACACCTGGTTGTGGGTGAAGGGGCCAGACTGGCTAAGAAGGAGATTCGTGTCCTGACTCTTGAACGATCCCTCTGGTGTGTAAGGCCTACCGGGGATCATTGTGACTAGGTCTAATGGCTTACCACTGAGTGTGGGTAAGGCATGGGCTCGACACCGTGAAGTGGTGTTCATGACTTTCCAGTGGGTTCAATCAATAAGGGCAAAGGTGGCCCTCTAGTCACCTTGAGTCAAAGATGGAGATCTCTCGAGGGAGTGATCCCTACCGCCCCATCGGAATCGGGAGATGCAACCCGGAATAGCCCCTTTGGCTATGCATCCCGCGGCTACGGTCGGTCCCAACACTTTTCAGCCTATTCTCGCAAAGTGTGCAATGTGAGGGGCGGATGGAGTGGACAACCCAATGCCATGTTCTTATGCCGCCCAAATCCATTGCCATGAATTCATGCGCAATGAACTTCGGAGACCCAAGCCGTCGTACCATCCCTTTGAGTCCGAGCCTTGGGTAGGATTCCCTATGTGATGTGCTGATCTTTGTCTATGCAGATATGTGGAGGACCATCCTTCGTGATGGTCATATGATGTTGATGTATGTACTCACGACATGTATGTTTACACTTCCATGACTAGGTAGGCCCCGAGGGAGACAGGTAAAGGACCCCTTCATTCTTCCCACTCGAACTCTTCAAGGTTGCGATGATACGTGGAGGGCCCTATATTAGCATGGAGCTGGTATGGGGATGAACTCCTGTTTGTATACCTGTGAGTGCAATCAGATATGAGTAGGGGACGCCACAAAGGTATCGAGCAATGTTCTTGGAGACCAAGAGCAAAGCACCGCCATGCTCCCAAAGTACTAACTTGATAGGATCCTTAAGCCTCGAAAAATGGAAAATTTTTTTTTTCTCTCATTTTTGTAGTTTATGCTAAGCTAGTAACAATTAAGTGAACTGGAACTTAATAAGACTAAAAAAATGAATGAGCCAAAACCCCTCAGTAGTGGTCTCACACCGCGCACCGGTCAAAGAACTGCACTTTAGTTTTTGGAGGAGGCGCTACCTGTGAGACATTGAGCCAAGAAAACCTTAAATCTTGGTGATTTCACCAAAGTAATATGGTAAGGCGAGTTCCAAGGTAAGCATCAGTTAGAATAGTATGTTTAAATCACTTAAACTAGTTAAAATTGTGTAAGACCTCACACATCGCGCCTGGTCTAAAAACTAAACTCTAGTTTTTGAACGAGGCGCTACCTGTGAGACCAATAATTAAAAATCTCTGAAATAAGTGTATGTTTTAAGTAAATAGGTGCCTTGGCACGTTAAATAGAGCAACTTAGATTTTGACCTAAAATTCCCCAAGCTATAAATAGATGTAGACCCCACCCATTTGCACGTTCCCGCCCTAGAAGTCCGCTCTCCCTCACCTAGGCGATCTTTGGGCGCTGATATCCGATCGACGAGCCGTCAAACATGGCACGGACCAAGCAGACTGCCAGAAAGCCTCGTCCAGGCGAAGCCACCAGCGCCACAGACGCCAACCTGATTCGGCAGATGCTTCGTGAGAGACTCGCGAGGGGGGGTCGTTCGCCTTCGAACGAGGACATCCCAGAAGATCAAGATACATCTGATATGATTGATGTTTTCAATCAGCAGGTGGATGAAGACGAGGCCTCATCACCAACTTCCATGGACGAGGAGACAAGGGAAGTTTACGAAGAGATAGAGCGGGAGATTCAAGAGCAGGAGGGGAAAGAGGGTCACTCTGATGCAGCAACAGAGATCCTCGAAGACGAAGAGCACAGCGGCCCAAGGCTCGACCCAAGCGAAGAAAAAGACCTTGCGGCATGGATTGCAAAGCACGAGAAGAAACAACGGCGCCGGGAAAGCAGGAAGAGGAAGAGAGAAGAAGAGGCGAAAGCGGCCGAGGAGAAGAAGAAGGCAAAAGGAAATTCGTGGAGGGCCCAAGGAAGCTGAAGGACGTCCCACCAAGAAGGAAGCCCAACCCCAAGGTCGTCATCAACGAAGCCGCCAAATGACCAGCCCCCACGCCCTCCCGACGACTCTTCCGACGAGGACTACATCCCCAACACCGGAGGAGGAAGCTCTTCTAAAACCCCCTGGGCGCTGAGCAAGTAGTACCCGAGAGCGTAGCGCCAGCGGCGGACCAAGCGGGATCAAGTCGCGTAAAACCCCTAAGTATCCGGCTTGGGACAGGAAGAAACAGCCACGACCTGCCCGAGAGGCCTATGTCACGGACCGGGTCAAGATCTATGAGCGAAAGATGAGGGAGCACGAGGCTTACATGGTGCAGTGGGAGGCGTATAACAAGTACTATCAGGAGAACAGGGTCAGAACGATCGAGGGCGGATATCCAACGAAGAACCAGACTCTAAGGCCGCCACCACCAAAGCCCAAGGTCCCCAAGAAGCCAGCCAAGAAGAAAGTCGACAGGAAAGAGGTGGAGAGAAGAGCACTGAGGGAGATTCGGCACTTTCAGCCAAGCCTACTACCCTCGATTCCCCTCGTGGCCCCCTTTGCTCGGCTAGTTCGAGAGGTGATGCAGGACTTCAGGACGGACTTCAGGGTCACGGATGAGATGCTGCTGGCACTGCAGGAAGCGGCGGAGCAGAAAATAGTGCAACATTTTGAAGACTCGACGGCTTGTACTGTTCACGCTAAGCGAGTAACCCTCATGAGACAAGATATGCTTCTTGCTAGTCGCATTAAGGGAGAACGCCCTTAAACCTTTTGTAAATAATCGAAAATTTTGTAATATAGAACAATTTTGAGTACTTTAGGTATTTGATCTTGCTTAATTAAGACGAGTTAGCAAGCAATAGTTTTTGTTTTAGTAAAATAGGACATTTCTAGACCGAAAAGTGCGATGTCTCACATGTCGCGCCTGGTCAAGAAACTAAAGTTTAGTTTTTGGACGAGGCGCTAGCTGTGAGACCTCGCCCAAATTTGCCCAAAGCAGCTCCAAAATGACCAAGTAAGGGGTCAATTCTACCTAATTTGATGAGTCTGTCATCCTTACAACCTTAGTTTACCCAAATTGGACATGTTTTGATCAAAATGGGACTGATGTCTCACACGTCGCGCCTGGTTAAGAAACTAAAGTGTAGCTTTTAAACAAGGCGCTAGCTGTGAGACCTCCTACCATTTCTTCACCATAACTTCTCCAAATGATCTCCAACCTGTTATGTTAAGATCTTTAGGTAACCCAGTCATGCTCAAACCCTTAAAGTAGTCTTCCAATCCTCATTTAGACCTCAATATAGGCTAGAATTGCCCAACCCTAAGAATTTTCCAAGTCACCCAAAAATTAGGGTTTTTCCCCTTTTCTATAAATAGGTCCCTCATTTCTTACGTAGCACCCTACGAGTTTGCTCCTGCTCCCTTAGCCGATTTTCCAGCTCCCTGAGGCGCTCTTGCAACCGTTTGCTACTCTCTTCCTCATTAAACTCATGGCAACCTCTGATTTCAGAAGATGGTACAGCGCCAGCGCTCATGCTGCCGAGGCTGACATCGAAGAGATTTTCCGTGTTTTCCGGAAGGAGATAGATGTCCAAGCAACCTTGCACGCAACCCCAGCCTATATAGCGTAGTCCCCGTCTCAATTTCAAGCTAGGGTAGAGCCATCATTAGTGCAGCTTCCACCTTGCGTAGGCTACTTTGTTCCTAGGCAATCCCTTCAAGCAGCCTTAGGCGATGTCCCAAACATTGCCAAGTACCTCACAAACAAAGCCCAGCGCACGCCCGAGCCAATGGTCTTGACTGTCAACAGGACCAAGTACTTCTCTTTCAACACTGCCTTAGCCATTTTCCTCACCCATCGTGCCGAGAACCCCATGGGAGAAACCTCCATCCCACCCATGGACGTGGACCCATTAGCCACAGCAGCAGCACAACAGCTCCTTACGCAGTACGAACAGGAGCAAGAAGGAAAAGAAGAAGACGAGGAGTCAGAAGAAGAGGATGAAGACTACGCCGAGCTCGACCCATTGAAGAGCAAAGCAAGCGTAACAAGAGTGGCAAGACTTCGAAAGAAGCCGCCAGACTCTTAGGATCGCTGTCACCCCTTGGGCTAGGCATCACAAGCCTAGCCCCCATCATTGTCGAGGGCTTAAGAATATTTGCTCCCAAGTTATACATCCAAAACCTCGAGTGCGAGGGGAAAGGGAGTATCGGCCCTAACAATTGCTGCACCAACTCCGGAGAAACGGACACGGACGACTTCATCGTCCGAGGAAAGCTCCAAGGGAAGCCGACACTTACACCAGAGAGTCGACCTCCCGATATCCAAGCCTACCGGCAACATCGTGCGATTATGGAGGCGCAAGGCCGCAGAACAAACTACCGGCGGAGGGAAGAGTTCCTTGTTCTCCAGAACAGATGGGGATCCGCCACGCGACCTGAACATCTTAACGGCAAGTTCTTGGCAACGCCTCCCCGAGCTTAAGAGGCGAAGTTCGACCTAGGAGAGCTTCAAACGTCGTGAGACTACGTGAGCTCACCACCATGGAGGTTGATGACTATGCGGGCGCAACCGAGAGCTGGAGGCCGAGGAGGCGAGGATTCCGCCACGCGAACGGCAGGTCGTTGCGGTATTATCTTCCTCTGCTGATGGATGGAAGAATAGCGGTAATTCACCGCAAATTCACCCCCAGGGGCGAGGAAGGAGTATCGATGCTAATTGCACTCTCAGGCTTTAGCCGGCATGCTCGGTTAGCTCCAAACACCGAGTATACCATCCTGGTGAAGAGAGCGGTAGCACTCGATGTTTTTGACTTCGCCATACCTTACAGACGACAGGGAAGGTCGGCAAAGGACCGCACCTTATACCTCCGAAAGCCAGGATAGAAGATTTGGCGAGAGCTTTGCAGGGGGGATCTTCAATCAACGTCCTTAGGAACTTGGGTCATTCAGTGGGAACAGCCCAAGTGAAAAAGTTCCTAGAGGATAACCCATCATACCGGCGATTCCAAGAATAGTTAGATTCTTGATCCCGGGGGTTTTTGTATTAAAATATTATATAATATAAATATAATTTCTTTTGCACTTTAAATGTTTTGTTGATGTATTTTGTGTCCCCAGCTATACCAACAAACATAAATAATGCAGGAGAACAAGTAAAACTAACCAAATAGCCATGAACTACTTGTGTATGCAGCCTAGAGGCCCTAGGCCCGTGGGGAACCACAACGCCGAGAACATATGGAAGAACAGAGTCCGCCCAGCCCACCCCCCAAAGGAACCCGCTCGAGGAATTTGGACCCATAACCCCGAAGAGAAAATATCACGGATGAGGATGGACCCGGAGCGATAAAGGCTTTGGTCGGCACAAGCAAGCGGAGCTGGTTCGGTGGGCAACGCCAGCGGTTGCCGCAAGCATCGGCTCCGGAAAACAGAAGAAGAGACAAGAAGAGGAGCAAGAGAAGGAGGTCCTCCAGCTCCGAATCCTCCTTTTCTCAAGCTTCGGATTCGCACTCGGACCTCGAGGAAGAGGAAGACCACGCAGAAGACCGCATGCATCGGGGCGCGAGGGTCACTACAGATGGAAGGCAGAGAGATACCACAGATGGACGACAAAGGGACACAAGAGCCTCTGACTACCAGAAGAAGGTAGACTCTGCATTGGGGAATGTTTGGAAGGCCAGGAAGCTCGAGCAATTCTCAGGAGAGAACAGGTCGTGCACGAGGCTTGGCTCGATGAGATGAGCGAATATGGCAACGCTTATGGTATGAAGGATAGGGATAAAGGCAGGGTGGCAACAGCCAACCTGAAAGGAGCGGCACGCATATGGTGGAAGGGGTATGCAAAGGCCCATGGCTTGAGCAGGGATGCTTGCAGGTTCAAGAAGTTTGCTAAAGCCTTCAAAGCGCCATTACGTCCCAAGAGAACACAAGTCCAAAGATGATGCAAATAGCTTCTACAAGTTCGCGGAAGGCAACAAATCAGTCCGTCGAAGTATACGAGGGAATTCATGAGGCTAAGGTCAGTATGTGCCAAAGTTGGGTGAGAAGCATGCAGTGGAGAGCTACATCGAGGGCCTGAATGAGGAGATCCGCAAGCTTGTAAGAGCAATAAATCCTAAGACAAGATCGGGCGAGTCCAAGGCAATAAGCTTGCAAGGAAACGGTGACCTCGAATAGCGGGAGGCGCAGGCAGCAAGATTACGGGGATAAAGGTAAGACAAATAGGAGTTATAGCCCTAGGGCAGCAAAGCGGGCCCGGCTAGAGCCCCATATGGTGGCAACCAAGGAAGCAAAGCATAGAGAAAAGGTGTGTCCTTCAAGGACAAGCGAGAGGGGTCAAACTACTCCAAAGCAAAGTCGATCCTTTTGCGTGCTATGCCCAAGGAAAAGAGACAGAGTGCATAGAAAAGCAAAATTTTGCGTGATGCTTCCGGCCGGGCCATAGGAGAGCGAATCGCCCATACGCCATGAGTGCAGCGCCTAGCTGAGTTGGGAGATTGGGACACTCTCATCACGACGGCGGCGGCGAAGAAGCCCGCGACTACATTCAGGTGAGTGTCATATCTTTGCCGCAATAGATACAGAGCAAGCGAGGGCCAAGATAAAGTAATTTCCACGGTGGGGAAGGCCAAGACCAAGTCCTTCATAGTCCCGATAGACTCGTGAAGTAGCCATAACTTTGCATCCCCGAGAATGGTTCAAATGTTGAAGTTGAAACCACTAAAGTCAAAGCCAAGGCCCGTTGTCTTAGCAAGTGGAGCAAGAAGGGCGTATTGACGCAAAATGTAATTAACTTCGACATCGACTTGCCGTGGATTAATATCCGGATGGGGCAGTAATAATGGGCATTGGCAAGTACGACTTGATCATAGGAATGGAGTATCTTCGACCAGCAGGAGCCATCATTGATTGTGGAAAGCGGAAAGTGACCTTCCCAACACCCGACGGCAAGATCATTGAGATCACAGGTAAAGAAGTTGTTCCCGTCATGCAATGTATATCTTCTAAACGGCTGTTCAAGTGTATCAAGAGCGATCAGGTGGCTTACATCTTTAAGCTTGAGATTGAAGAGCCGGAGTTAGAAGAAAGTGAAGAAGATAAAGTGCTCAACAAGTTACCCAAGCAGATAGCTAACTTGATCACGGAGTTCCACGAGCTCTTTCCGGATGAGATCAAGCAGCTCCCTCCTTATAGGGGAGTCGAGTGTGAGATAGCACTCGAACCGGGAACGAAGCCGACAAGCAAGGCTCCATACAGAATGACGACGCAGGAGTTGACGGAGCTAAAGAAGCAATTGCAGGAGTTGCTCGACCTAGGCTTCATTAGACCTAGCGTCTCGCCATTTGGAGCACCCATTCTCTTTGTAAAGAAAAAGGATGGCAGTTTAAGGATGTGCATAGACTATAGGCAGTTGAACAAGCACACCATTAAGAACAAGTATGCGCTCCCCAGATCAGATGACTTGATGGATCAACTCCAAGGTGCAAAGGTCTTCTCCAAAATCGACTTAAGGTCGGGCTATCACCAAATTCGGATAAAGGAAGAAGATATTCATAAAACCGCTTTCAGAACGCGGTATGGGCACTATGAATTCACGGTAATGCCTTTTGGCTTATCAAACGCCCCAGCAACGTTCATGAGGCTCATGAACGATATCTTCAGGGAGTTCCTAGACAACTTTGTGATAGTTTTCTTTGATGACATTTTGGTGTATAGCAGATCCCTTGAAGAGCACGTGCAACACTTAAGAAGAGTGCTGGAGAAGTTGAAGAGGCACCAGTTGTATGCCAAGTTGTCAAAGTGCCACTTCGCGACGGAGAAGGTGGAATACCTTGGTCATGTAATCTCAGCAGAAGGAATCTCGACGGATCCCGCCAAGATTGAAGCAGTAATTCAGTGGCCGGCGCCGAAAAATGTGCATGAGGTCAGAAGTTTTCTCGGGTTAGCAGGGTACTACAGGAAGTTCGTGAAGAACTTTGCTAAGATAGCGGCCCCGCTAACAGACTTGACGAGGGCGGAGAAGGTGAAAGATTGGGCGGAGCATTGGCATAAGAAAGCCCAAGCGGGGTTTAAATTATTGAAGGAAGCTTTAACAACCGCCCCAGTCTTAACCCTGCCGGACCCAGAGAAAGATAAGCTTGTAGCCACAGATGCGAGTAAGATAGCTACAGGTGCAGTGCTTATGCAAGAAGAGCGTGTGGTAGCGTATGATTCCAGGAAGATGAACGACGCCGAGACGCGCTACCCAACGCATGATCAGGAATTGCTTGCGATTGTCAGGGCATTAAGGATTTGGAGGCACTATCTCTTAGGAAGGAAGTTCCAATTGGACACCGACCATCAGAGCCTCCAGTATGTATTCACGCAACCACACCTTAATCTGAGGCAGCGGAGGTGGATGGAGTTCCTCGAGGAATATGACTTTGATATAATCTACAAGCGGGGGAAGCTCAATGTGGTAGCGGATGCGCTTTCAAGGCATCCCCTGACAACTAGGGTGCATTGCAATGCAATTTCGACGCTCCAAATACTTCGTAAAAAAAAGATTGAAGAGTCCTTGCCAACGGATGTGGATTTCAGGGAAGTATGGGCAAGCCTCTCTAGGGAGGCTAGAACAGATAAGGAGCGGGAAGCATTCAAGCATTATAAGAAGGAAGGCAACCTGTTATATCATAAGAACAAGTTGTGCGTGCTTAAATCATCGGTGTAAGGAAATTGATCCTCCACGACACGCGACAACAGCCCAATAGCCGGCCATGCGGGGATTCATGAAAACATATTTCAAAGTCTTGCGCGGCAGCTATTATTGGCCGGGAATGAAGAAGCAGTAGCTCGCTACATCAAGGAATGTCGGCTATGTCGCCAGACGGCGGAGCAGCCGAATTCGGGGGCATTAGAACCATTAAAAGCGGTGCCAAACGCTAAGTGGGAGGTCATCAGCATGGACTTCATCACAGGGCTTCCAAGGACAAAGTAGAAGAGGGAAGGATGTCTTGATGGTAGTGGTCGACAAGTTGTCGAAGATGGCACATTTTGTGCCATGCGACCACGCACACCGCTATGGATACAAAATGAAGCTCTTCATCAAAGAGATCTTCGTTCATGGCATGCCAAGGGAGATTATCTCCGATAGGGGATCCAAATTCATGAGCCTTTTGGCAAGACCTCTTTCGCGACAATTCGCATAAAGCTATCTATGAGCACAAAGATATCATCCTCGCACGAATGGCCAAACGGAGCGGACCAACGGGATTTTGAGGACATGCTAACTGAAACTATGTCCGGAATAAGCAAGGTATGTGGGAAGAATTTATTCACTTGGTGGAGTTTGCATATAATAGCACCAAGCGGAATCGTCCCCAAATGTCGCCGTTTATGATCAATTACGGCTATCAATGCCTAACTCCGCACACCGCACAATCCCGCGTGTCAAAAGTGGAAGTTTCAGCAGCAGATGTTGACCGATATGCAGCAGCTGGTGGAAGAAGTTCGAGGATATCTCCTAGCGGCAAGGAGTCGTCAGAAGAGCATCGCTGACAAGCATCGAACAGTTAGAGAGTTCCAAGTTGACGACCATGTTTGGTTGAAGATCAAGGTAAAGCAGCGGCTCGGGATCGGAATTGCAAGAAGCTTGCTCCAAGGTGGGCGGACCCTTCGAATAGAAAAGAGAGTAGGTAATCAATCCTACAAGTTAGATCTGCCAAAGACACCTAAATATTCATAAGGTCTTCCACGTGAGTTTGTTGAAGAAGCACACTCCAAAACCAGCACAAAGTCTTGGACACTCCAACGTTGTTGGAGATGATTTTGGAGGAGTACCGAAATAGTTCCAGAATTGATTCTTGATAAAGCTTTCAAGAAAACGAGGAGATCTGAGTTTCTCCAATATTTGGTCAAGTGGAAACACTTGCCAGTGGAAGACGCGACATGGGTACTTAAGAAAGATTTAGTAAAGCAATACCCACAGTTTATGGAGCAATGGGACGGCAAGGTCATCTCCGAAGAAATCGGCGCAGGCATGTCGATTTGTGTAGATTAATTCTTGTGTAGTTAAGATTAATCTACGCATGCCACCTATGCTAGGTATGGGTCGCATGCGTTGTTACCGATGATGAGACCACTACGGTGATCTCTAGGGCGTGGTGTAATGTCAATGTAGGCATGACTGCATTTCCGCTTGGACGAGTGGAAGGTAGATTAGAAAGTCTACTTCTGTCCCACGGAGTAGACGACCTCGAGAGAAAGGAGGTCATTAAGGAATGCATTGATAGGAAAGGCACCTTTAGCCCCATATATGCTTTGATAGGAGGAATCTATCCTTCACGCCCCATATACGGGAAGGATATCCTCCACGCTGGGCAACTAGATATAGGTATATAGGCGCTGTCTCCACGGCCACGATGGAAGATTCACCCTCTTCCTATGCCGGGAGATTAGCCATGCATCCATGTAGATAGTGGGGTGGTCACCATATAACCAAAAATTTATTAATAATTAAAATGGTACTAACGTAGTGTCGACCTGCAGGCCAATAGAGCGCTCCGGAGGGCAAGGAGGTCGAGCTACGAAGACTTGCAACACAAATTTTGTTGGAATGTGTTGCAAGGAATGAAGAGTACCTCGAACAATAATTATAGATATGAAATGTTGAAATTTTGTCAAACTTAATGTCGTAATAACTAAACTAGTGAATAACTTGTTTAATGATGTTATGAATTGAGAAGTATTCCATAGTATAATGGCGTAATAATATTCTAAAAATATTACCTTAGGGTAATCTTGGTAAATGTGTAAGTATTATATTGTATGCATCACGTTGATTGCAGATTAGGAAGACTCCAAGGTGGGGAGACCCACGATGCTGCGGACAGCATCATTTCAAGGTGGGGAGAATGTGACGTTCCAGCACAGTATACGGTCCCAGGACGTATACTATACTGCCTCGTCACGCGTACACGCCACTCTGACTGACGCGTACGCCGATGTGTAGCCAGGTGGGTAGCCCTAGGGGGCAACTTGCTAGGTATGTGCATTTATTATTAATGTGCACATTTACCAATGTGCACATTAATGTGGGCACACCTTTCCATGTGGGCACATTTTGCCACCTAGCCATTAAAGGCAAGTGGGCCCTTTCCAATTATCCCACATGCTAAAAGGGGTAATTGGAAACCCTAGCCCTAACCCCATGTCTATTTAGGGTAGGAAAACCCTAACTTTCTATTTTCGTCCATAGGGTTTTAGAGCTCTGTTTTGGCTGCCCTAGGAGCCAAAACTGCCTCCCAGACTCTGCCCAAGCGAATCGCACCATTAGTTTCCCTTGATTCGATCAGCTCAGCAGGATGGTTGAACTCAGGTCAGGAGGAGCCACCCAAGGATCAGGTATTTAGTCAACTTAATAGCTTAAACCGTCTTCTAGTCATAGAATCAGTAGGTTTAACCTATTAAATTGCCCATAGCAGCTACCTAGATCTCTAGATCCCAAACACTAACTAAAGAACCTAACTCTATGATATAGATTAGATCTAGTTCTTTAGTTCTTCTATGATGTATATGGATGATGTATCTCTGTGAACTCCTTGTATTGGGAAGGGGGGTAGAGGCCCTAAAGCTTGGTAGTTGATGCTCCTAGAAGTAGCCTCTCTAGCACACTGTAGATTCGGCCTGTGTACAAGAACCACACCTGGTTGTGGGTGAAGGGGCCAGACTGGCTAAGAAGGAGATTCGTGTCCTGACTCTTGAACGATCCCTCTGGTGTGTAAGGCCTACCGGGGATCATTGTGACTAGGTCTAATGGCTTACCACTGAGTGTGGATAAGGCATGGGCTCGACACCCGTGAAGTGGTGTTCATGACTTTCAAAGGCAAAGGGCCCTCTAGTCACCTTGAGTCGGCATGGAGATCTCGGAGGGAGTGATCCCACCGCCCCATCCGGAATCGGGAGATGCAACCCGGGAATAGCCCCTTTGGCTATGCATCCGGGCGGGCTGGCCGGGTCCCAACACTTTTCACCTATTCCGCAAAAGTGTGCAATGGGAGGGGCGGATGGAGTGGACAACCCAATGCCATGTTCTTATGCCCCCAAATCCATTGCCATGAATTGCCTCGCGCAATGAACTCCGGAGACCCAAGCCGGGCCCATCCCTTTGAGTCCGAGCCTTGGGTAGGATTCCCTATGTGATGTGCTGATCTTTGTCTATGCAGATATGTGGAGGACCATCCTTCGTGATGGTCATATGATGTTGATGTATGTACCACTGACATGTATGTTTACGCTTTCGCAGCTAGGTAGGCCCTGAGGGAGACAGGGTAAAGGACCCCTTCATTCTTCCCACTGCAGTGATACGTGGAGGGCCCTATATTAGCATGGAGCTGGTATGGGGGATGAACTCCTGTTTGTATACGGTGAGTGCACCGTATATGAGTAGGGGACGTCACATCAGGGAACTCAGGGAAATCGACACATGTAAAGGGTTTTAGGACCCATAAAATTTTGCCATATTTGAACATGTTGCAGACGCTCTCTAGAGAAACCTATGGGCTGTAGAGCATCTAAACAAAATAATTCTGTTGGGTAAACCTATGAATGCCAGTGAAGCCCGTGCAGCCCGACGCAGCAATGCAACCTGGAAAACCGGCGATGAACATGTGCGAACGTGGAAGCACCAGCATGATTTCTGTTTTTCTTGGTATGCAAGATTTCTGCAAGTTGGCGGTACGAGATCCATGGGTTTGCCTTCATTCATTCCTTTGTTTTTGTGGAAAAAGAGAGGGTCGAAAGGGGATATGAAGAGGTCGATCTATTCTTCTGCTTAGCTACTTGTCTATGCTCTTTCGGGCTTGGTGCAACATATGAAGAATCACATTTTCCCTTTCTCTGCATCATATTTTCTTGTTGATTGTCAAAGAACGACATGAATTGAAGTTTAATACAGGCATGCTTGAAATGTGAAAATGGGTTCGTGCTTTCACAGTCACAAAAGGCAGTGCAAAACGCCCATCTGTTAAACAATGATAAACGCAGATGGCGATCCCTTTTTATATAAGCAGTAGATTCAAACATCTTGCTTAAGGAGATCATGATGAATCTTTGGATGGCTTAAGGAGATCGCGATAGAAGATCGCACAAATCCGGTATTGCAAGTGCGCAAATATCCGGGCAAAGTGAGCGTGCGTCAATTTTATCGACGGCCGAGATGAATGCCTCGAGGTCGAAAGTATAGTGATTATATATGTTTAGACAAGAAACTTATCGAGGCAGCCAAGGCCGCCGCGAACGTATTGAGCCCATGAATGTAGGATAGGATAGGATATTGGCTCCAAACATGCCCTTCTTGAGGTTCGTTTCAAACCAGTCTAAGTCGAATACCTTGCTTGTGCATTTGGGTATTTGATGTTGAATAGCATAAATCTTATATGTAAGGTTTACTTTTATTATTACAAGAAACTTATCACAGCGGCCATGTTTCTCTTTACAGACACACAGGGTTGAGCCCATGATTGTAGGATGTTTTTAAAATTGAATATCAACATGAGAATACCCGGGATTTGAACTCGTGCAATTGCCTTATGTTCATGTGCACAAATTTGAGCCTACATGGAGATCCCATGATTGTAGGATGTTTTTAAAATTGAATATCAACATGAGAACACCCGGTATTTGAACTCCTGCAATTGCCTTATGTCCATGTGCCCAGTTTTGAGCTTATGTGGAAACATCCATGCCCAATGGCTTGACCACTAGATTACCAATGCAATGGGGTTTTTTTTAGTGACCTCATTGTTGCCTTCTAAAACCCCAAACATATTACCCATCCAATGATAGTCAGTGGGTTTTGAGCCTAGGTGAAGAGCATTCATATCCCTGCTCAATGGTAGTCAGTAGGTTTTGAGCCTGGGTGAACAACATTCATACCCAATGACCTCACCAATTATACATGTTGAGAATTGATCAAATTGGGCAGAATTCTTCAATCCTTTAGTAATTTTTCAAAATCTATTTCTAGCCAATTCTTAACCTTATCTCTCTTATTGAAGTGAACTGGCTGCTAGGTCTCTACCCCCTTCCCAATAAGGTAATATACCCAAGTAGCCTAGATGTGTGAAAGATGAGCCATTTAGGAGGAGATATGTAGGAGGAAAAGGTGAGGCCATTTTTCAGCAGAAAGTGGTCACTTGCTCTCGGAGGCCATAACTTTTTGGGTTGCCCCTAGGGGAGCAAACCCTCGTTTATGTGGGTTTTTGGCATATTTTAGGGATATGCTGGTATATGCCTAGAATATTCTAAAAGCTGCTCCAAACCTGCTATTGCCCTTAAACTATCGGTCACCGCCATTGCTAATCGAGTTCGGTTGTCGATGTTCACACCATGTAACCGGCCCCCAAGAATGGTCTGTGATAAATTTGTTGCTAGTGGCATGTGGTGCCGAGATATAGATAGGTCAAGGATCTGGATTCGATTATAGAAGTGGAAAACAAGTTTCAAATGGACAAGTTTCTCCTTCTCTCTTGTTGTTCCGGCATGGACCTAGATATCCTCCAAATCGTAACGTTCTCAAGAATCATAGGAAGTCAATGCACCTTTTTTTCTTAATCGCCAAAGAGGTAGCTTGTAACTGAGATAATTGAGATTTGGATTTGATATTACTCGGCTTGATAATGCATAAAAGCATGCTCTTTTAATAGGCACACATGGAATATATGGAGTGTTAAGGAAAGAGCAGAAATGAAGATTGCACAAAAAGAATGTCACGGAAGAGAAAATTTAGGCAGAGCGGAACATTCTTTTTTCTGCAAGAAACCCCTTCGTGGTTAGGATTATAATATTCAAAATCTGCCATCTAGGTGACATGTTACACTTAGGATGCTTGGTGATATTCAATCTTCGATTCTTCGTGCTAAATATGGACATTTTGACGTTTTGTTGACACTTGTTTATAGATGCATAGATGTTTGCCGAGGAATACACAGAATGTCATACATGCAAAAGTATGTTCCAAATCAAGTGTTCAAAACTGCCAATATCAAGTCCCAATAAATGTCTTGCACATAACCTAGTCTTGGCATGGAGTTATTAATTGCAAGTAGAGGCTAGAATGCACAGACTTCCGTTAAGTTTTCGGACTTATCCTAGAGATCTTGGTATAGATTGTTTACAACGTTGAGTATCTGCTTATATGATATCTTTAATAAGCTTTTTTTGCATTCTGGCAGGTACATTTTTTTTTATTCTTTCACTTGCAAAGAGAACCTTTATCTTATGATGGACTATTTAAATGGAGGCGACTTGTACTCGATGCTGAGGAATTTGGGCTGTTTGGAAGAGCAAATGGCACGCGTTTACATTTGCCGAACTTGTAATGTATTTTAATGCTTTTAGGTGCATATTACGCCAAATGTTTTGCAAATTATTTCATTGAGTCTCAGAATGTAGTCACTTGATTTTATCTCGCATGAGTGATTATTCTTTGTGCTTAAAAAGCCTTTTGGGTGTATGGTAGGCTAAGCTATAAACATATAATGAACATTTGGTATGTTCACATGATGTTTTACTTTTATTTTATATAGAAAGAAAGAAAGAATGATTTTTATCGTCCACTGAGAGCAATCGGCCTATGGGACCCAGAAGGAGCGCAACAAACTTATTACTGTCCCAAGTTAACCCCCGTAAGGGTTTTCGAGGGAAAAACCATGGCAATAATAAGAATGATGTCAAACTATACAAGTATGCATCATCATGAAAGAAATGTATATATACATGTCAAGTGTGTGCCCGAGGACATAGCTGATCTCGCATGTCCATAACCTCCTGAAGGTATGATCCCAACACCCGTACGGAAGCTCTGCTCAATGTCACATGTAGCCGCTGGCCAGGCCTGACCAACTCAGCATAGCGCGTCCGGATTTGATCATATGCTGGGCAGCTTTGAAGGGTATGAGATTCATCCTCAATGACTCCCATTTGGCATCATTGACAGAGCCTGTCCTGGCGTGGCTCACCAATCCATCTACTCGTCTCAATTCGGAGATAGTGTGCCCCTGTGCGAATGGAGGCAATGAGTCTGTGCCTTTTCATAGGCAAGTGGGTACGCAGGTAGCATTGCGGGCCTCGTTCCAATGTGGGATTTATGTGGCGCTGATAGTGTGCTGTCTTGACCTGTTCAAGGGCACTGACATCCCAAAGCTTGTTGAGGAAGCAAGCGTCAAGATATTGCTTCAAGCTATGACGATCTGCCTCTGTTTGCACATGTATGCACCTGTGCTCCTGCACATTCCATCTAGCCAACCATTGAGCTCTTTTTTCCCTCCAGTAGCCCCATTGCCATGATATAAGCTAGGTTAGGGAGAGGAGCATCGTCCATATTGACCATCTTCTGAAAATAGACAATGTGGCAATCAACGGCTGCCCTATGGAGAGGCAAGAATACCGTCTCCTGTAGTAGAAGATGATAGAGAAAAACCTAATGGCTCAGTGTTTTAGCCTAAATCCTACAAAAGCCTAATGGCTCGTATATCCAATCGTACAATTGTATCACTACAACCATGGAGATAAGACTAAATCTCAAAATGCATACCCATTGTTGTGCTATTAGTGCCATCTTTGAAAGGTATTCCTCCGGGTAGGGATTTGCTCCTCTTTACTTGTAAACAAGAAATCTAACGGATGTGATCTCTACAGTATGGTGACATTGGTCATGTTTTCTTGCTGAAAATGATGATTAATATGGCAACCTGTAGGCTGCAGGCAAAGAGTCTGTCAGAGGTTATGCCACTGTGCTTAATGGCACGAACCTTATGATGTTATTGTCTATGGCGGAGTTTCTTTTTGTACACAATCAATACCATTTGCAATCAAGTCTTTTTGGCAATAGCAACAATATTTTCTTGCTGCCTATGCAATAAGTAGCCCTTGATGTGAAAGCCAGCTTTTGAATTGAAGCGAAAGTTTTGTGTTGTCTTAGTCTAGGACACTGAGTTTCCAGTATAGGTCTTACCATTGTATAGCTACCTGGAGGCAACTAGGAGTATATATATTACAGGTTGGAGTTAGAAGTTATGAAAATCCTGTGCTTTCAAAAGACGACTATGAAATATTATTCTATAGTGCACTACGATTGGCATGACAATTAGAATAGCTAATTTGGGCTGTCTTTAAAAAAAAAAAAAATTCAACAAAAAAAAAAAAAAAAAAAAAATCATCTTATCTTATCTTATCTTTAAAAGTCTGGGCTTTTCATAACTTCTAACTCCGAGAATGTATTAACACAATTGGTGTACGAAATTATGTTATACGGTCACATGCATTCTGTTTCTTTGGTCAAGCCTTTTATGTGCTATTCCTTGTTTTGGTAACTTCATTTTGATTCATTTGTAGTTCTTGCTCTTGAGTATCTGCATTCTTTTGACGTTATTCATCGTGATTTGAAGTCTGACAATCCCTTAATTGCTCATAATGGGCATATCAAAGTAAATTTTTTAGCTTTAGTGAAGTCCAGCCAAAAGGATTGCTTTGTAACTTTTATGAAAAGCAAACAACCACAGCCACAGGCCATTTATCAGGAAAGAAACATTTGGTTAGCATGCCAAGGTTACAAGTTGCGGCTAGCCCAAGACTTAGATGTGGAGCACATTATAGATATGATTGCGAATGTTGAGACTTTTAGGTGCTTTGCATAATATATGTATGCTTTTACACAATGTTTGTCCTATAGTTATAGTTATAGTTTTAGTTATATTTATATTTATATTTATAGTTATAGTTATAGTTATAGTTATAGTTATAGTAGTTATGGTTGTTTCAGTTCTGTTTTGTGTAGTATATATTTGATGAGTATCATTTTAACGAATTGGAGTTAATATAAGCATACAATACATGTGCGCATGTTGTGCTTTATTTGTAGGAGGATACAATGTAGCATGGAGATAAAGTGGGGGTTAGAAGCCTGTCAAGAAGATATGGAAGATTTTCTAAAGGTATTATGCTCAATTCAAACTATTGGGAAGCTTTTTCAAAGCTCATATGCATTTTGTAAGTTCCAAGTTCAAATATTCTTGGACCATCGCACAACCATTACCTTTCAATATTACAAGAAGTTTATCGTGGCAATCATAGCATACATGCTTAATGCCAGCTGCAGAGGAAACAATAAAAAACAGGAGCACCAAATTCATATGGCCAAAATTTCTCTCGATTTTTGGAGATCGGTAAGTTTTTATGGCGACTAGAATTCCAAAACCATAGGAAATCAACTTAAAAAAAAAAATCCAGAAACATTTTTCATCAGACCTGAAAATCCCAAATATTCATGATGAAAGCTCACTTTCCTTAGATAAGAGATTTAAACATGCAACTACTATCATATCTCAATATCTAGTATTTCCAACTTAAGAATCCATATAGTCCAAAGACCACAACTGCATGTAACTCTTGCCGACTGATCGTAAACAAGGCTGCATCTTTAGGTGCCAATAATAAAATTAATTCCTTAGCCTTAGTATTATTAACCTTGTATTCCATAATTTCTTAGTTAAAGTAAATTCAACCATAAAAATTTGCATGTTCTTACTACTACTTGATTATGCTGCTAAGCTCTTCATGCTCGAATCTCCTTTACTTGTTCCAAGCAAAGTCTTCTACTCAGGAGTCATATTGGAGGTCAATCTATCATGTTCTACTCCATTTTAGAATTACTAGCAAGAAATTGTTATTAGCAATTCCTCCAACAAGTCCGATTGGGGTCCGATTCTTCCATTAATTGGCATACTTGCCACAATTATAACCTGCAGGATGCTCTGCATTTTCCATCTCAAATTAATCCATTGGTTATTTAAACAATCACAAGACAATTGAGAAATACTATGACCACAATATAACAAAGCAACAAAAAAATAAGTATAAACAACAAAAAGACACAGACATCTAAAATCCGGCAACAATCGCGACAGTTTCCAAATTCGATCCTGCTTTTTCTGGGTTTTCCATGCTAAATCGACACTTCTCAAGCCCAAATATGCCTTCTCCATGCAATTTTGGCCTGATTTATATCACTTTACTTGGATTTACCTTCTACTTTGCCATGCCCATACGATTGCAAATTAAGCTTATCCTTCTGCACATAATCTTATCTTACAAACCACCTAGTAGATCACAACAATCACATGAATAATTCCTCGAAAAGTCAAGAGAAGATCTGGCCTCATGTATCTAGCCTCTAACCATTCTTTAACATAAAGCAAATTCAAGCTTTACCTCGGCTCAAGAACATATGCAAATCTAGTTATGTCAACATTTAAAACCTCAAATTGAATCCACAGCAAAACCCCACCTGAAAGAAAACACTTGATGCCGTCTCTTGATGTGATCTCTAAGCTCTTGTGCCCTCGATGTCCTCGGCTAATCTGATAGAATGCTTTTCTACTTTCTCTGCTATGCAAAAGCTTGCTCTTTAAAAGCAAAACGTCTCCAAAAATCTCTTCCAAAATTCCACTTTAATTATCAAAACCTTCAAAAATCTATTTCTAATAAAAGTCAAATCCTTGAGGTTCATATTTTATGCATGCCAAGCATGATACATAAGTAAATAATAAATATGTATGCTGGCCCATCAAGTGGCCAGGACCGTTACAGTCTCCCCTTCTAAAATTTAACTCATGTTCTCATGGGTCGTTGTAGTCTTAGATCCAAAATAGCTCATCTCAAAACTTGATTTGGTATGTCAACTTACTCTACCAATCATCTTACTGAACATGCCATAAGAAAAACCTTATCTTCAACATCGTCATAAATTGCTTCCCTTAGTCCCTTCATGCTAACCACGAAGCCTCTAGATGTTGTTCCTCCTCCTGAGAATACCATTGTCTCTGTAATCTGTAAAGCAATATTAACACCAAATATCCAACAATAAGGTCAATATATTACTAGTAACTCCACGTAGCATGCCGTACAATTGGTCATTTGTCAAATTAATATGATGATCCATTTAAAGCCAAGCTGCCTTGTTAAATTGAAGCTAGCCTTTGGACTTGTTGGAAAATTATTTCACATTAGTTTTTACAATGGATTGACTTCTTTCGGAGATCATTGTAAAAAGTGGAATTATGCCAGGGTTGACTTAAAGTATTATAACAACTTGGTCTTATAAAAAACTTCATTAAAAAAGAATTGTCCATTGCAAGCTAAGTGTACAATTTTGTATGATGGTGACGGTTTTGCTTCCTTCTTATTCTAAATGTGAGGAATGGGTCCCTCATCGTGCCATCCTCAAACACATATATATATTTGTTTAGGAAAAAAGAACACTTTATTTATGAAGATAGAGCTGTAACCCTGAATAATTGTTTGGGGTCCGGGCTCGGGATCGCCTGAGGGACAGATCTCTGTGAGATCCGTGAAGTCCGGCAGGGCAAATCCTGAGACACTCTTGTCACGCGGGATTTTTGCTAACAGAGGAAAGAACAAGAAAAACTCAGATAAAACAGCAATGGCAATACACAATGAAACACACAAGACACTTGTGGAGAACACGGCAATCCATTGATCAAAACAAGTGTACAATGAAGGCTCAAAAGAGCGCATTAACAGCGCACCAAAGATGTCAAGCTCTGTGAGACACAAAAAGAACACTCAACCCTTCTTTTGAAGGAGCAAAATGCTACAATATATAGGAACACCTGAGTGGCCTACGGCCCTGAATCGATCCTCATCATGACAACGCGGCTCCACTACTTGGGCACTCGAGCAGAATTGAAATTTCCCACGGCGGGTGCTAATGACAAGTAGTGGCCCGCCGTGGGTCCTACCTTTGGGTCTTCTCTTCTTGGAGGATCTTTGACCCGGCCGGGCTTTTGTGGATCCCTCTTCTTGGACACACCGGCGGGGGGGCCTCAGCCCTCATCGCGTTAGTAAGTATAGACCAGGTGTCCGCCAGCAATGTGGGCTAACACTCCCCCTACCAAACTACACTTATTGGCTAGAAAAGGGGCATGAATTCCCGGGTGGGAATCCTCGTTCTCTTTTCCGATCTTGAACATAGAGATGAGGGAGGCTCACCATCAGATTCACCGAAAGTGTTGTTCGCCTCTTTTCCGCATTTGCTTGAGTCCCCGATGCCAAACATTCGGGCGCTCCTATGAGAAAGCCTTCGTAAATCATGTTCTCCAAATGGGGCGTGGATCTCGATGGAAGATTTGTGATCTCCATGTATAAGACAAGGTCCAACCCAACTTTCCAAAGATTTGCATTGGGGTTGCAAAATGGATCCGCACTTTATTTTACGCATACTACTTCCGAGTATGGTCATGAGTGCTTTACGCACTCGCTTTGCCGTAAAATACGATGGATCAGCGGTTTTGGCCTTGGCAAGGAAGGTTACAAGACCAGAAATTGCATTCGGCGCGCCTTCCACCTAACACGATTGGGCATGTATATCCGGTTGTTGGTGTTGTCCAAAGTTTCATCCTCACGCCATTTATGCCCCTGCGGATGAAGCGTGGGTCCCAACGCTTGTCTCACTTGCAATTGCCGTGGGTGTCCAATCTGCATGTTCTTTGACTTGATAGTCCGTAATTCTTGTCTCCATGCCGGGAATTGACCTTGATCGAGGTGGGCATCCAAAGCTTGCTAGTGTACTCGGTTGTTTGGGGGTTGGTGCGGTCATCCCGCACCGTTCTTGGAATTCCAATAATATCTTCTCGTAGTCGTTTTAATCGCCTCCCATGCACCGGAATGTACATGTGTTTGCCGCAGTACGTGGTCCCACTCATCGGGGAGGACGCTCGCTTTCAATCAGGTAAGTGCGGTATGCAAGGAAGCATAATGTTGTAAGAACAACCGCTCAAGGTCAAGTTCTTGTTCCGAGTTGTATAGTGTCCGGAAGGAGCGCGCCAAAGTTCAACTAGCCATAGCTCCACTTCTTTCTCGTAGAAGAGGCATGTATTCCGAGGGTAACGCTTCTGAAAATTTTGTGTCTTGAGGTACTTGTTCTTCTTGGTCAAAAGAACTCGGCCACGGTATCTCCTTTTAAAGTTCTCGATGCTTATCCGGATGAGCCTGAGTAACATGTGCCGTAGAAGTCGTGCATGACATAAGCCCGGGGGCTATGGTCTTTGAGAGCGAAATGGTCGAGATCCGCAACACAGTAGGATATCAAAATTGACGAGCACAAAGTGTGCCTGCTCATGGACGTATTATGAAGGGCCATTGTCGCTCGATATCGCCTACAAATGGGGGACTTGTGGTATCACCCTTGTTTCTCAGCCGTAATAAAAAGAAAAGTGTTTTTCCTTGCTTGCACATAGTCATGGTAATCGGCCGGTTTCCGGATAGTCAGGGGAATAAAGCGTAAAGTCGATAGGTTTGTTCCCGCTTTTTTCTTCGATCATCCGTCATGCGCTTTCGGCCCATCGGAAAGCGTGATCTTGTAATCTGCAATGATATCTTGTTGCTTTCCTGAGAGACCGGTCTCGCAGTTCCGTGACTTTCGCGCGGTGAGGTGCCTGACTTGTCCTGAGAAGTTGGGAATCGAGGAGCTTGAAGCCCGAGTGGCTTGCAAGTCCGCTTTTGAGTGCAGCTATTTCAAGAGCATCCGCAGCGTGTGTTGCCGCGGAGCTGGTCTAACTTGCCTTGGAGAGATGCGATGTGAGCATCCTTATTCCTCGCAAGGTGGTTTCGAAAAGTGACCTTGGACTCAAGTATCAAGTTGGTCGACGGCAATGCCGTTTCTACCGAGTAGCATTATTCGCGACGACCGCATTGTTGTAGCGGTCTCAAGATCGGTACTTTTGGTGTCGCTTTGTTTGAGGGACTCCTTGAGTTCCTTGACAATTTGTTGGGATTGATGAAGGGTTTCTCGATGGATCATGAATTGATTGTGCAAGGCTTCTTCTGGCCTCACAAATACCAAATCGCCTTCAAAGCAGATGACTTCGCTTGAGTTGGTCCACGGACTCGCGGTCGTGCCCCTCGTGGGTCGCTATGAAGTTCCGTGATGATCACTGAGGGCATCAAGGCAAACCGGACGCCTTCATCAGAGGTATCCACGGTGTGAGGAGGTGGATGGGATGGCTTTGATCATCACCCTTGTTTATAGATCCTTGGTCATTGCTGTGAGTGTCCTTGTGAGTACTCGTGAGATCAATGGGAGTTTTGTTGTGCTGCTGCTGTTGTTTTTCTTTGTCTGTTGAGTCTGAAAGTGGAATTGTTGCACAAGGTTAACTGGTGGTTGTTCTGGTGGTTGGTTATCAACAGAAGGAATAGGTTTTAGAGAATTGGAATTTACAGGAGGTGGAGACGGTGGTTGTGAAATATTTCTGTCTGGAGTTGGCTGACGAGATTGACGGTGCTGAGAAGGAGGAGAGTTTGGTTGAAGACCTTTCAAAGCATCAATAAGGTCAGGATGTTGGCTTGGTGGAGAAGGGGGCATGATGGCGCGTGGGGTCTGATGATTAATGAAAGCCTGGAAGTGGGCTCCCATGGGGCAGTCCGAGGAAGAGTTAGGATTTTTTCTGAGTCTGTCAAGTTCCTGTTGAAATCTCTGATACAGGAGTTGAGTCCAATTGATTGTTTCAGTGGTGTTGGTGAGGATATAGTACAGATGGTAGAAAACATCGTTAATAGAGGTATTCTTCATGGAGTAACCCAAAAATTTCCTCCAAAGAAACTTGGTAAAGGCATCATGTTGCTTTGGAAAGGTGGATGACTTTTGGTTTGTGCAAAGATTATAAGGAATAGAGCAGAATTTGGAAATATCATATTTACCAATGTCAAGGTAAGACAAGGCATTGGGCGGATTGGGTAGAGAAAAGGCAGAGGCTATGGTTTGAGGGTTTAGGAGTATAGGGTTTCCATCGACTTGGGAGGCATATCCATCTTCTGCCTTCACCAGGTTAGCCACAAATTGCTGTAATTTGTTCTTGTTGGGAGCCGGAGTTCCCGCAGAAAATGAAACAATCCGGAACTCACCAGAGGTTATAGGTGATGCCGATGTGGGAGCCGGTGCAGATGAAGAAACGAACTTGATATTTTCGAATTGGCGCTTCGATCCATTGGTGCGTCAGCGTTAGTGTTGAGTTCTTGAGGTAGAAGCCATCTTGAAGGTCGAGGTCGCCGGAGTAACCTAAGTCGGAAGGACGGAGGGAGTATGAGTGAAAAGTGAGGAGGGAAGTGACGGTTGGGAAGGGTTTTGAGTCGTGGGAGACACGCGGTCGAAAAGATCGTGACGATTGAGAATCTCAAGAGACAAAACTTCGCACCAAGATGCGTGAGAGTTCCCCGGCGGAGAATAAAACTTTAATGGCGGACGGTGATAATCACGGCGGTTGTCGAAATATTAAAAGAGGAGTCGAAAAGTTTGCAGGTACAAAAATATCAGTGGGGAATGATTACGGAATATCTGTGAGGTGACCTTTCGTGAACAGCTGCTAGGGTTGGTATTCGCCTATAAATTGGAAGTTGGGTTCGTCGAGAAGAACCAAAATTCGTGAAGATGGAGAACTCTGATAACAGCGGTCCGGTGAGCTTCCGCGACTGGATTACATGCAAGATGGACGACGTCGATCTGTGGCGTCAGGAATCGCGGATCCCTATGGATCCTTGGTTGGAGGCACTGGCCGTCAACCCGGAGATAAACTCGATCGCCCGGGAGGTGATCGTTCAGCTGGAGTGGTCGCAGCTGTGGGGCTTCCGCATCCTCCGAGTGGAGTGCCCCCCAGAGTAAAGGGCGAGTAGCAGCATGATAGGGGTTTTCCCAATTTTTGTTTAGTTTAGGACTGTTCGGGTGAAAATCCCACAAATAATTGTAGCCTTCGGGCAATTTTGTACATAATAGAAAAGTGTTTCTCATAAATTTGTACAAGTGGTATCTTGTTGTAAATTTTGTTCTTGAGCTAAGGATCTTTGTGAGGGGTTTGAAATTTCTTGAGTCAAATCCATTGACTAATGTAGGAAATGGAGTGCCATTCAATTCTTGTAATTGTAAAACTCGAGGATGTGGTATCTCGAAATTTTTGTATGGTCCCAGCCTAATCCGAGCTTGAGTTTGCTGTGGATGTTGTTGATATCTCTCGAGTCGTAAAGAAGAACTAAGTCGCCAATTTGAAAAGTTTTGTTTTTGATGTGTTTGTCATGCCATTGTTTTTGTAGTTGTTTGCCTTGTTGAAGTCTAAGAAAAGCATCTCTTGAAGTTCATCCATTTGTTCCAGTTGATAAACTCGTTCTTGCAAAGTCTGCGATGGATTATGTTACGTTGCTAACTGAAATTTGAGTGAGGGGGCAAATGAACTCAAAAGGCATAAGAGCCTCTTGGCCATACACAAGTCGAAAAGGTGTTTGACCAGTTGCTACTTTGTATGTTGTATTGTAAGCCCATAAAATCTGTAGGTAACTTATCTTGCCAATCTTTTCTTGTAGGATCACAAATCTTCTTCTAATGTGGATAAGCACCTTGTTTGTGCTTTCAGCCAAACCATTACCACGGGGGATAGTAAGGCGTGCTTTTTCGTGATGAATGTGCGATAGTTAGTGAGTTCAGCAATAGTGTGATTGATGAAGATGAACTCCACGATCACTAACTAATTCTAAGGGACATCCAAATCGCGTGATGATGTTCTTGTAGAGAACCTTAGCCGTACCAGCAGCCGTGTTGTCGGTAGAGCACACGCTTCCAGCCCATTTGGTTGCATAGTCCGTGAAGACTAGAATGTAGCGTGCCCTAGTGTTGATTGATTGTGGGTCCATGGGACCAACAAAATCCATACCCCATTTGGCAAAGGGAGGGCGTGGCTATTGGCGGAGCGGCAGAGCTGCCACGGGCCGTGGGTCTACTAAGCCTCGACAAAACATCACACGTCGCGTGTGTATTTGTGAGCATCTTTGAAAAGCGTGGGCGGTAATACCCGGCAAGGAGGAGTTTCCTTGGCGGTTGTTGTCTCAATGAAATGACCAATTGCCAAGTCCTTCGTGGGCTTGTTTGACTAGATCAGGGACTTCGTGAGGAAGAACACATCGCCGGAGCACATTGTCTTTAAGCACATTTATAGAGATGGCCAAAGCAACCATCATTATAATCTCGTGACTTCGAAGGAATTGTTGTTTATCACGCGTAAGTTGTCTTTCCGGAGAGAGCGTGGTCACTTGGCGGGAGTGCGCCTGAGGAGAAAGCGTTGATAGTCGTGGGTACCAATGAGGCGTGGCGGTGACCAGAAGAAGTTTGAGCATCCTGGAAGGGCATCGTGAACTCCTTCCAGGGATCATCCGGTGTGTATGTGAAAAGATAGTCGGGGGACCGTGTGCGCGTCCCGCTTTGTGAATAATGTCAAAAGGCAAACTCTTGCAATATCAATATCCATCGAGCAATTCGCCCGTGGGGTTTGGCTTATTGATTAAATATAGAAGAGCTTGATGATCCACATAAAAGCGAATTTGACTACCAAGAAGATAGTGTCGGCGTTGTACACAAAAAGATAAGGCCAAGGGCTTCCTTTCCGTGGCGAATAGTTGCGCCAAGTGTGATTGAGTTTTTGTCAGGCGTGTCGATGGGCTTGTCCTGATTTGGTGCATACTCTTGAGCTAGAAACAGCTCCAATCGCAAAAGCTCAAAACATCAACATGGACATGAAATGGTTTGTCCCATTGAGGTGGTACTAGCACGGGGGCTTCGTGAGCTTGACTTTGAGTTCTTTAAAAGCTTGATTTGCATCGGATGTCCAAGTCCATGTGTATGGATTTCCGGTCGGTTTGTGAATTGATCGGCAAGTTTGTGCCAATTTCGAATAAAGGTGGCATAGAAGTTGACTTTTGCCAAGAAAGGAACGTGTGTCCTTGATATTCGTGAGTGGATATGCTCGATGACACAGCTGATTTTGGTCGGTCCGTTGTAATGCCGTGTCGACTCACGACATGTCCTAGAAGTACACCCGAGGTGACACGCAGGTGCACTTTTCCGGATTGAGGCTAATTCCATTCATCACAGCGTTGAAAACTAGTTCAAGTTTTACCAAATGGTCCATAACGCGGGTGTAAGTGGAGAAGTCATCCCAAAGACTTGCGGGAAAGGGATGAACTTGCATGTACTCTTGAAAAATGGCCAGTTATACGCGCTGAAATGTGGATGGTGAGTTTGACAATCCAAAAGGAAACGACTTTGTAAGCAAAGGTACCCCATGGAGTAGTGAAGGTAGTCTTTAGTTGATCTTCTTCTCGAATGGATATTTGATTATAACCTGGCTTGTCATCCATGAAGGAGTACATCTAAGTGCTGCTACATCTTCCAACACTTGATCCGTGAAGGGGAGGGAAATGATCGATCGGTAAGCGATTGAGTTTTCTATGAAAATCCACACAAAACGCCGAATTTTTTCCATTATGTTTGAGAACCCAATAACGAATAGGACTTACCCATTTCTGAATGTTTGACCTCGTAGATAAGTCGGCGATCAAAGCTTGTCGAATTTCGGCACCCCAACCTTTTCACGGTAGTTTAGGTTAAGCGGTCTTTATCGTGCTAGATGGGGTACAGCATGCGGCTAGTGGGAATCGAGTTGTCCCAATTCTTTCTTGATACCTCGGAGGTCTTTGTAGCTCAAAGATGTGCTTGAAAGCGTTTAGCGAATAGCACAATGGCTTATCACGAATCTTTGGCGTGAGTCGGCGTGTATAATCCCGGTTGATTTGATTTGTTCCATA